>JAGFNQ010002648.1:0-192926 GCA_024364735.1 Boesenbergia rotunda | reverse complement strand
TCTAAGCTAGGACATTTTCATTCATCCAAAGCCCAGTCCCCGACCAGGACTTAATCATAATCATCTCATCAACCTAAACTAAAATCGGTGTCAACACCAAAACAACAATCAGGGTCAGACTGCATCAACAATGCCTTCCCAGCATACTTCTTTTTGTTGACCTTGGAGACTCTAGACCGGTAAGCCAAACCCGATCTATCATAGTTGGGTTTTAAGCTACCCAACACTATGTCTAAGCCCTTAGATCTAACCGTGAATCTTTCTAGGGCCTTTTCTAATGTGTTAAGTCTTGCCCTCAAGGCTTGATTTTCCCTTTCTAGAGTTCTAATCCTAGAACCCATATGTCCACCTTGGACATTTCCAGGCCTAACATCCTTTCTAGGCACATTCCTTCTTTTCTTGGGATTAGTGCCATGATCCTTAGGTCTAAAGGTCTTGGGTTGATCATGATGCATGTTTTTCTTAGATTTTTGGTCCACCTTGTTACTCCTAGCCCTATCATTGTATCTAAATCCAAAATTGTGCACAAGTAAACAGTTTTCATTAATTTTAGCATGCATGGATGAATGATTTGTCCTATTTTTAACATTCATGGAGGAACTAGAATTTAAGTTGCATTTAAATCTAGAGTTAGGGATTACCTCCCTTACCTTTGTAGTCCCTCCTTGATGTGATCCTTGCTTCTTCTTTTCCTCCTTCTCCCATCTTCTCAGATGCTCCATTTTCTTTAATTCTCCTTTCTAGGGCACTTGGTGTGGTAGTGCCTAGCTCTCCACATGTGAAGCATCGGATTTTCTTTTTCTTTTCTTGGTTTCTCCAGTCCTACACCTTATGTTAGATTTGAAGAACTTGGAAATGAGTGTAGATTTTACCTCCTTTTTACCTTTGGGCACTTGTCCTTGTAGTGCCCCTTTTCGTTGCAACCAAAGCATGTGATATGTTCTTTTGATTTGGCTTTGGTGGAGGTTGGGACTTCTTCTTCAAGTTTTGATGATGTGGATGCCTCCTCTTGATCCGGTACGGTTGAGGGTCTCTCCTCCCCCTCAATTCTTGAAATCGATACCTCCTCTTCTTCTCTTGAGGAGGTTGATGATCTTTCACTCTCTCTCTCACTTGAAGACATAGATGACTCAATTTTCTCCTCTTCTTGGGCCATGGAGCTCACTTCATTGGGATCTTCAACTCTTTGAATTGATGTAGGGTTCTCATGATATTTTTTCAACTTATCCCATAATTCACATGCGTTTTGGTATTCCCCTACATCACTCAAAATTTTATTAGGCAAAATATTTTTCAAAATACTAATTACCTTCTCATTGGCCCGAAATTGTTCTCGTTGCTCTTTGTCCTTATATCTAGGATGAAGCATCTTTCCGTGCTTGTCCTTTTGAACATTGAAGGGCTCTTCAAGTGCAATTCTACATTCCCACTCCATCGCGAACCACGTCTCTATCCGTGACTTCCAATACCCAAAATCTTCATGGTCGTAGGCCGGCGGAGTGTAGATGTCGTCCCCGAATTTGTCTTCTATGTTCTTTTCCCTCTAGCGTGTGCTCCCTCGGCGGTTAGTCCAATCAAGAGCGGTCCTTCGCTCTGATACCAACTGATGGATCGCTTTGGCGTGCTAGAGGGGGGTGAATAGCACTTTTTCGTTGACGTCTCTACAAGGTTGTTAGTTACGCAGCGGAAATACAAATAAAAATAAACTAATAATAAAGAACAATGCTAACGAACCAGGTTTATTTGGTATCCACCCCGGACGGGTGACTAATCCAAGAATCCATCGGTGGATCAATCCCCGGATAGCCTCCGGCTAGCCCTCGTCGCTCCTTATGGGTGGAGAAACCTCACCACAATCACTTTGACAAGATCTGGGCACAAAAGACTACTAACTCACTTAACCCAAGCGAGTTTCATCAAGAATCCCAGCCCAAATCGAGTTCTCTTTAAATAGAACTCGGTTGAAAACCTCGATGGCAGTCGACTGCTCCTAGGGCAGTCGACTACCCCACTCAGAATTCGACCGTTGACAGCCCCAACATTCGAATCCAGTTGTACACCAGTCGACTGCTCCCAGAGCAGTCGACTGGTTCAGGGCCAAATCCATTCTGTGAGTTTTGGTAGTCGGCTGGACACCCCCCAGTCGATTGCCCAGCTTACCACAGCACTCCTACTCACTTTCTTGGCCCTCCTCCACGTGAGCCTTCAGGTCCTCTCCTTTGGCTTGCCCCTTGAAGTCCTCTTCCATCGGCTATTGTCCCTCGGATGCGCACGCAAGTCCTCGACTTGCCTCCATGCCATCCTTCACGTGTGCCCTTTGAAGTTCACTTCCCGGCTTGCCCCTGGAGTCCTCCTCCCTCGGCTTTTGTCCCTTGCCTCAGCTGACTCAACATGTGTAAACCTGTACAACCTGTACACTTAACATACACATATGAGAACACAAGGGAAACCTAACTTAAACCCTTTGCCCAAACATCTAAACACTTGGTCACTCCGGACCACAGATTGCCTCAACATGTTTGTGTGCCCCAGATGGGCTTGTGGTGTTGCTTTGTGATGTAAGTCATGTCGGAATGCAACTTTGGGATGTTTGGCTTGTTTGAGATGTTTTTCCTTCACTTTTTGTTATGATTACCAGTCATGTGGGCAGTGGATTTAGTGGTGGTCGTGTTGGCCTTGTATACAAGATTCGGATATCCGCCGTATAGGGGAAATGCTATCTGATTTCTATCAGACATGCGGCTCCCAAGGGTGTGACACAACAGTACAATGGTGTGGTGGAAAGGTTAAACAAGACTATCATCAAGAAGACATGATGTCTCAAGCTAAATGCAGGACTAGTTTTAGGGTGAAGCAGTTAACATGACATGTTATCTTATTAATAGATCACCAATGGTAGCACTAGAAGGCAAAGTATTAGAAGAAGTATGGATTGGGAATCTAGTAGATTACTCTCATCTTCGTGTTTTTGGATGTCCAGTCTATATACACATATCACGTGAGGAAAGATCAAAGCTGGATGCGAAATCAAAACAGTACATTTTTCCGTGGTAGCAAAAAGGAGTTAAAGGATTTAAGCTTTGAGATTCTATGGCAAACAAGGTAGTGATCAACAAGGATATAATATTTGACTAGAAGGCCACGTTATAGAGTACTCAAGAAGATGGAAAGGAAACATCACAAAACAACCAACAGAAGGATGTTGTGCTGGTGGAGCTAGAAACTAATGACTCTGATAATAATTGCTCAGGGCATACAAAACATCACATTATAGCTATAGATAGATGAGTCATAAATCCACCCACCAGATATAGTTTTGAGGTACTTGGTGTCTTATACACTCATCACTAGTAACAGAGACCATATATCTTTTTAGGAGGCGGTTCACAGCTCTGAGAAGGATAAGTGGATGAGTGCTTGGACGAAGGAGATGAAGTCACTGCATAAGAACAAAATATTGGATCTAGTGGAGCTTCTTGAGAGAAAATGAGCTATAGGATTTTGTTTCCAATGGTAAGTCATACGTCAATCACAGTAGTGTTGTCATAACAAATGGAAGATGATGTTTCTTCATGAAAATTTGGAGGAGTAGATTTTAATGTCACAACTTGAAGGATTTAGTCATATAGGACAAGAACAGTTAGTTTGCATGTTGAGGAAATCACTCTATAGATTAAAATAATCTCCTAGACAATGGTAGAAGTGTTTTGATTCATACATGATTCAAAATGGCTATAGAAGATGTGACTATGACTGTTGCCTATATATGAAGAGCACATGCTGATTGTAACTAAGAAGAAGAAAGAGGTCGACAAATTGAAAGGACTATTGAGTAAGAAATTTGACATGAATGACTTGGGTGAAGCCAAGAAGATTCTTGGGATAGAGATTTACAGAGATCGGGCTAGAGAAGGTGTTGGATAGGTTCAACACGAAGAATGCAAAGATAATGAGAACCTCTCTTGCACATCACTTTAAGTTATCCAGTACACAATGTCCAAGGACGGATGAGGAGATCTAGGAGATGTCAAAGATTTCATATGCTAGTGTAGTTAGCTGTCTGATGTATGTTATGGTTTGTTTGAGACCAAATTTATCGCAAGAAGTTAGTATTGTGAGTAAGTTTCTCCCAAATCCTAGTCGATCGCATTGAGATGTAGTGAAGTGGATTTTCATAAACTTGAGCAATACAACTAATTATGACATCATATTCTATAGATAACCAGAAGATACTTCAGCCTTTTTTTATTAAAAAAATGATATACCAGGTAACAGTTGAATCTGGGATGACTGGCCTGGCTCCACGGAAGTTTCTTATAGGCCGCTAGGATAAATCGAGAAGTACTAGCGGTGTGCAATCTGGAAGTCCAACATCCCATGGTTGTACTCCCCATTTGGAGGAAATTTTTTTACAAAATACGTCGTAGCTGGGGATCGAACCATGAGTGCCTGGGTGACAACCAGTTGCCCTTCCACTGCACCATAGCCTCGGGGGCTCCAAAAGATACTTCAGTGTTAGTATATATAGATACAGAATATGCAGGAAATCTATATAATAGGAGGTTTATTACAGAATACGTGTTCACTATAGCGGGAGAACTTATCTGTTGGAAGTCAATGATACAACCCATTGTTACATTATTGACTACAGAGTCAGGGTATATGGTAATAGTTGAAGCAGCAAAGGAAGCTTTGTGATTTACAGAGTTGATCGAAGAATTGGGTGGGGGGGTCAACAAAATAAAGTCAAGTTGCTGTGTGATAGTTAGAGTGTTATCTATTTGGCAAAAAAATCACTGTATCATATGAGAACTAAGCATATTGATGTAAAATATCACAAGCTTCGAGAACCGATTGCTTTTGGGAAAATCCAACTTAAGAAGGTCCACATTACAGATAATGTTATAGATATATTGACAAAGCCAATGACCTAGAGAAGTTTAAACATTGTTTGGACTTGATCCTTATCTCTAGATGCTAGAGGAAGAAAGCTAAGACCCTGGGATACTGATGAAGTTTGCCTAGATACTCGTGTTCTTCAAGGGGTAAATATTTACCAATATGAAGATTATTGACGGGTGACTCATATCTGAGTGAAGGTCAATGCAAGGGATGTTACGGGTGAAAAAATGTTACTATTTTTCGTAACAGAATTTTGTTACGATTTTTCGAGTATATTTTGGCATGCTAGGGTTTGAGTATTATTTATAGGGATCATTATAAACCTATTAGAGTACAATGAGGATTATATTATGTAGAGAGAATTCTATATATCCTTCGATCGTTTTTGTGGAGTAGGCATACCGTCGAACCATGATAACTTTTTTTCCCTCTTCTTCTTCTTTTTGTTTGCTCTTGTTTGTGCATTTTTATCTCGTTGCTTTGTGCGATCTCTTTCTCTTTTTCCATGTTAGAGGTTGAGAGGTATTGCTTACTTTGTGCAACATTAAGGATATCCGATCGTATGGAGAAGGAGAACTCATTGTGAAGGGTTTCATGGATGTAAATTTTCAATAACCTTGATGACTTTCGGTCAAAATCAAGATATATTTTCTATCTAAATAGAGGTAAAGTGAGTTGAAAGAGTTTAATAAAAGATACTTTATATAGTTGACTTAACAATAGAAGTTGAGCGTACATTGCAATTATAGAGGTGGTAAAGGAAGGAGTTTGGACTACAAATTCATTTGTAAATGTAAAAAAGTCTTTAAGCATAGTTGATCCAATCATAGTGTATTTGACTGCAATAATGCCATAGGGTCATAGGGTCATTGTGAAAGCTAAGAAACCACATCTGATTAACAATCCAAGCATGTGTTTTAATTGTTCCACCTAACTAGCTAGTTAAAAATTGTAAATAATAGTGGTCTAAAGATATATAATTAAATTATAATAAAAATAACTATAAATGTAATTCTATATTATTTAATAGAATTACTCTTTTTGTTTACTCTTTTTATTTTCGATATAATTAGAATACTGAAATAAAGTTATTAATAACATCATATTGCTTTAATTATAAATTGACTATCGATGTAAGATAGTCTTAAAGCATAATGTGATACTATTGAACGAGTACTCTAATCATATATATCAATTTTGGGATATATAAGACATCAACCATGTGGGTTGTTTCGACTAAGTAAGATTAGTCAAGCTAATTTAGTAAAGTGACCCTAACAGTACAAGCGATCCCATCAGAACTATTGGGATGTTGGGTAGACTATTTTAAATGGTCGAGTAGTGTAGTACAAATAGGTAGGTTAGTGGATCAATTGGGTTGACAAATTCATCAGCTCAGTTAAGCTAGATAGAATGATCACACCCATCAAATTGATTAGGTCGATCAAGTAAGGAATATTATTCGAGCCAAGCGAACTAAGTGGATTTAGTTAGCTAGTTGGCCTATTGAGTCAAAAGGAAAAATCGAATTGATAAGGTCGATCGGTTAGGTTGTTTTGGGTTGGGTAGGCAAATCAAACTGAACATGCTAGGAAAAGGTTAAATGTGTTGATTAAATAGTGATGCATGTTGATAAAGCTAATAGAGTAGATTAGGCTAGCTGGATCAACTGAACTAAACATGCTAGAATTCATGTCAAGTGGACCGACAATTGAGTATGTTCGATGGATCAACCAATCCAAAGTGTGTCGAAACCTAAAAGATGGTGTAAACTAGACACACTGAACAAGCTAGGTAGAGAGACCAATCACATTCTTTTATCATATTCTCGCATACCAAATGTAGCCTATCTTGTATGTGGTTTATGCACCAAAATTAAACACTCATAACCTGGTTGTTGAGTGTTGCATTCAAGGAATGAGACTCCATAACCTCAGGGGAGCATCACTGAGTTGTTGTTTTCTGAAAGGCCACAACAGACACCGTTTTAACGTGCTCATGACGATGTATGGTGTATTGTTCTATCGCCATTAAAGGTGTATTGTTCTGTGGTCTCCAAACCACTAACACAAAGTACCTTTCAGCGTACTATTTGCCTTGATGTTCATATGATCATCTCCCATTCATAGAATCTGAGTTCTACGTTGCCGAAAAATAGATAACAAAATACAAAAGTTATATATATCATGCAGCACCTTCATATCCTTACAGTAATTGTCTGTCCTCATGAAAGAGAAAGAAATAATAACAATAATGATGATGAAATAAGAGAGAGAGATTTGATCTGATGGCAATAATATGAAGCGTAGGCCATTAAAAAGAGCATGTGAAGGTGGGGAATGCTAGGCAGAGCCTGCAGAGGCAACCCATGCAGCATGTTTGGCAAATGCAACAGCGCTCTCTTGTCATAATTTCCAGTGCCAGTGTCTCCCTTGATTTCATATATGCTGTCACCTTTGGCTAAACTATTGTGGCCCGCGTGGAAGGTTTGTATACATTTTTTTAAAAAAATTATTTTCAAAGGTAACACATGATAAATAAAAGTTTGTAGATTATGAAAGGAATACAATGCATCTAATTAAACCGAATGATGCAAATTGCATATTAAAACAACGGGAAATAAAGTGCTAACCCCAATTGCAAAGTCAATGGGATCGTTCCCTATTTGTCAATATCAGATAGGGATAGGAGAACAAGAGGGAAAAGCTCAACAATTCAATATCATGCTCAAATGGGTGTTGACATCCTCTTCTTATACAAGTCCATCCTACAGGGACTATTCCCATATTGAGCTCATAACCCTTTAATCAATATTAATGAACTAGATTAATAGATTCTCACATATAATACATTGCATATTTATCATAGTTTAACATTGACTAGCAACCTAATATAATCATTCTTCTTTACTCGGATTTGGAACCGGTCATGACTAGGTCATGATCATAGGCGAAATTAGATTCTACGTGTAATACACATCTGATAATTTAAATCCTCTTTAAAACACAGTGTATTTGACAATCACTTAATGAGGTTTAATTCTTAATGGAATTATGTGTTTATTAATTTATATGAAGCCCACCAAATGATGACTCAAAATTTCAATCTTCCACTTGGACTACATGTGACATTATATATGACACCAAATACCTTAGTCGAGGTCAACATTAATGTCAAAATTTTATAGGTTAAATATCTCCTTAAATAATCTAGTGCATTAATTCCATCGGTACATGACTAAAGATATTAGAGTTGCATAAATTATAACAAGTCATAGTAATTACATTACCAACTTTATTAATGAATGTGAATATGTAATATGAGAATGACACGAAATGTGATTTGTGCATGTTCATTCTGATCAATTGGTCCTCATAATGATCCAAACAGGGTTCAAATCATATTTATTCTAAACTAGAATAATGACACGAAATCTAATACTTTATTCTAAATTGTAGTAGTAAATAATGATTTAACCTCATGACTCATAACATATAGTCCTACATCACATTTATAAGCACCATATGTAAACCAGAATAGTAAATCATAATGTCTTAGCTAGCTTTATTTTCAAAGAGTCAAAAACTATGTACACATGTATTAATAAACTTTAGTACGTACAATAAGATAGAAAATATATGTGTTCATTATATAGAGTATTACAACAGGTACAAATTCCCACTAAATGGGTAGTTCATCAAATGAAAGAACTCAACATATGCTGATGAAACACATTGGGCAACAAGCCCTTGGTGAATGGATCCGCTAACATATAATCTATCCTTTTGTCATTACCTAATCACTCTGAACTCTTTATTTAATCGTCAAAAATTTTATGTTCATTTATTTAGACTTCGACGAACTACAGTTATTCTTGGAATACAATATTATAGATTTATTATCACAACTGATATTCAATAGGCTGTCAATGCCTCCAATAATCTATAATCATGTGATAAGGTTCTGTATTTATATCCCTTGGTTGAACACTTCATAACAGACTATAAACTCTGTCTCTATCGTAGATGTGGCTATGCATGAGTATCAGTTTGATGCTTTTCCATGATATATCCTCTCATAATTATAGCATGAAAATATAACTTGAGATGGACTTCCTAGCTATTATCCAAGCATCTAGCAAAATCAGAGTCTGAATATCCAATGACTTACATATGACCCGATCTCTGATAATTGGATGCGCACTTGAGCATACATCAAATTCCCTATTGTTGATGCACAAGGGAAATGCATTTTCTTTATTTCAAGTTCATGATGTGAAAATTGCTTCAAGTTAAACATATATATCACTCTTTGACACAAGTGTGTCTCTAGGAGCACAATTATGCAAGTCAAACCAAATGAGCACATTTTTTAATATAGACTTTTTTTTGAAAGCCCAAGTGTGCCTTTTTTTTATAACAATAAATTTATATATCTAAAATAAAAGATTTTTTGCCAAGATCTTTTATTTCAAATTCACCTAATAGAAATGACTTCATTTTTTTGCAGCAAACTTTTATCATTACTAGTTAATAAAATGCTGTCCACATAAAGAACAAGTATAATGAACTTACTTTCACTGAGCTTTATATACAAATATTATTCAATGAGATTCTCCTAAAAATCGTATGAAGAAGCCACTTGATTAAATTTTTGATACCATTGATGAGATGTCTACTTTAGATCATAAATGTACTTTGCTTAATCAACATACAAAGTACTTTGAAACTCCAAATTCAAAATTCTCCAGTTATAATGTATAAATTTCATCAATTTTTCCATTGAGAAATATAATCTTAACGCCCATTTGGTGTAGTTTTAGGTCATAATGAGTTACGAATGCCATGATTATCCTAAGGGAGTTTTTCGTTGAAATCAGTGAAAAAAATCTTTTTTTTAATCAATGTCGTTCTTTTGAGTAAATCCCTTAACAACAAGGTGAGTCTTATACTTTTCAACGTTGCCCTACAAATCCCATTTAGTTTTAAATATTTATTTACGTCTAATAGGCTTTACTCTTGCACGCAATTTGATAAGTTCCCAAATGTCGTTGTCTGCCATTGACTTCATCTCTTTCCTCCTGGCTTCTATCCACTTTTTTGGATGAGAGCATTAGACTTCATGGAAAGATATAGGTAAACATAAGACATTATAGATCTCCTTTCCCTAGTGAATCTTCTTAGTGATATTTGTAATTGGGGTGGTTGTGAGACATGCTCAACTGAAGGAGGGAATTCCTCTATCCGAGCTGATGTACCCTCTATTTGCATTAGAGATCTCATAGAAATATTATGGTCCACTACCTCTGCTGGTTGTGCAACTTCAATTGTATGTTGAATAATTACCATTTCACTATCAACTATAATAGTTGTCATCATAGTAGGATCGTCAATGCTCTCCTTAAATGATATTTCCCTAACTCTAGCACTCTCACCATCCTCAATGAATTGATATTACCTATCTCGAAAAATGATTTTCTAAAGGGTTATAAAATTTTAAGTTCCTTGACTTTTTAGAGTATCCGATAAAATGAAAACTAATGGTCATTGAGTCCAATTTTCTTTCATTGGGCCTATAAGGCCTAGCCTTAACAGACAACTCCATATATGTAAATACCTAATGCTAGACATTTTGCATATCCTATGCTCGTGTGGAGTTTTTATTAGCACCTTACTAAGTACTCTATTAAGTAAGTACACCATAGTTTTAGTGTCTCGTCCCATAAAGACTAACAAGAAGAAAATATCATCATACTTCTCACCATGTTTTTCAAGATAGAGTTTCATCGCTCAGCTATGCCATTCTAGTGAGGGGTACCAGACATGATATATTGAGTCATGATCCCACACTCAGCAAGGTATTCTGCAAATGGCTTAGGACGTTGTTCAAATGATCTATTAGATCTACCATAGTATTCACCACCGTGGTCATATCTTACTGCCTTAATTTTTTTACCTAGTTGATTTTTAATTTTGTTTTGAAGAGTTTGAACATGCCCATATATTGAGACTTCTCGTGAATTAGATACAAGTATCCATATCGAGAATAGTTCTATGAAACTAATAATGTATGCTTTACCTTTCTAAGAATTTTTAGGGAACGACCCATAAATATTTGTATGTATCGCCTCTAATACTCTATTACACCATCTCGAACCCTTATTACGTTTGTTAGTTGGTTTCCCTTTAATACACTCAATATAGATATCAACATCTAAAGGGAATAAAAAATTCTAGTGATTAACCTTTCGAGACATTGTTTAAGATATACCCTAAACGTCTATACCATAATATTGATGAATTCTCGCTCATTAAACCATGCTTTGCACTTATACTATGTATTACAACATTATTAGTATGAGTCTTAATGTCGAACCGTACACTTTGTCAATCAAGGAACTAATATGAACCAAAGATGAATTTTGGAAAATATTGAACTTGTAGGATCAAATTCGATGCTAAAGGGGGTGGGGGATAGTGCTATGAATTTATTGACAAATAATAATTAAAGCAATTGAATCAATAGAGTAGTGCAACGAAAATAAAAATTACTTACATTGATTCAATCAAGTATAGCAAGACAATGTAAGCATGCAAAGAACTTAACTAACAATTAAGCATGCAAATAGTTGATCAACCAAATCATAAATATAGACACACATAGAAATTATCAAAACATGATTCTTATTGGTTTTGGCTCTTAGTTTTGGTTTTTTCTTGATGTATCTGCTCATACCAAGCCACAATGCATCCTCTAGCATTGGTTTATATGATATCTATACATTGACAACCAAATTTTTATGAATCTGATCCCAATGTCATATTTTCATGCATGAGTTATAAACCCAATGTGTGAGACTCAAATCCGTCTCCAAATCCTCTGGCACACTCCATGGTCTATCTAGATTTTCAAGAGATATTCTCCTGAGATCCATTGACCATGAGTCTCAATTTGACTCTTAGAGCTCTTAACCTTAGCAACCTCCCTAGGTGACTCTTCCATGGTATAAACCTAACTTCCTTAGCCTTGGACACCTTGTCCTTGGTTAAGTTCTTCTTTCCCTTAACTTTAAATGATTTATTCTTGCCATTTTTGGATTTCCCATCCTTGTCATAGTTATATGCTAACCTAGCATATTTCTTTTCATTGACCTTGGATGTACCCAATTTAATATTTTTGGGTTTTTAACTGCCCAAACATATGTCAAGTCCCCTAGGTCCAATAATGAACCTATCTAGGATTCTCTCCATTTCCTCAAGTCTTGCCTTTGAGACTTGATTTTTCAATTCTATGGTCCTAACCCTAGAGTCAAATGTCCATCTTGGGCATCCCTAGACCTACCCATCTTCTTAGGCATATGTCTTTCCCTTTTGGGATTGATACCTTGATCAATATTTATTACCTTCCTCCCCTTAGGCATGGTAGTTTGGGTCTTATTTGCTCTAGCCTTGGATAATAATTTTCTAGGGTTATCTACCTTGTTAACCCTATTCCTATCATTATACCTAAATTCATGATTATGCTTGGGTAAATAATCCACATTACTTCCAACAATCATATATGAATTAGAACTTGGAATAAATTTAACTTAGGGATTATCTTTCCTTTTATCTTTGAAGCTCCCCCTTGACTTGAGCTTCTCTTCTTTTCCAATTTCTTCAAATTCTCAAATTTCTTGAGCTCTCCTTTTCTTGGGCATTTTGTGTTGTAGTGGCTACGCTCACCACACGTGAAGCAATTTATATGCTTCTTATCCTTGGCTCCATTCCTACAAACCACATTAGTTTTCAAATGAACTTCACAGGGTTTAGGGTTTACCTCCTTTACCTTGTTGAGTGAAGGACACCTACTCTTGTAGTGTCCCATCTCCCTACACTCAAAGCATTTGAAGTGTGATTTCCCACTCTTCTTGGTAGTTTAGGTTGAGAGTTGAACTTCCAAGATCACCTCCACCTTGGATTGCTGTTCTTCTTCCTCACTTAAGGATGTGGACGATTTCACTTCCTCCTCCTCTTTGGATGTTGAACTCAATTCAACTTCTAATTGGTCCTTCTCCTTCTCTTGGACCAATGAGCCCTTGTCCTTGGGCTCCACCACTTCTTGTCCATGTGTAGGATTTTCATGAAGAGCTATCACCTTACTCCATAGCTTATGAGCATTCTTGTATGCACCTACACGTGACACAATATAAGAAGGTAATAAATTTAAAACAATTATCGTTACCTCCTTATCCGACTCCGCTTCCTCCTTTTATTCCTTGGTCCAATATCAAGGTCGGAGACATTTCTCCTTTTTGTTCGTCGGAGCTTCGAACGGAATCTCCAATGAGGTCCAATGATTCCAATCTATTTGAAACCAAGTCTCTAACCGCTTCCTTCAATAATCGAGATTGTTTCGATCATATGGAGGTGGGATCCGAGTATCCCATCCTAGCGGACCTTCCGACTCCATGTTTGTCTTCTTTCTCTAGCGCCTTGCTCCTTTAGCGGTTAGTCCAACAAGAGCGAACCTCGCTCTGATAACACTTGTTGGGACATGATCGTACGACTATAGGGGTGAATAGCTGATCACCCACTTGATTCGCGGTTCTTCCTACACTTTGTTAATGCACAACGGAATACAAGATAAACTAAACTAACAAAAAGAAATCAACCCGCAAACACAATGATTTACGTGATTTAGAGATGATGCTCCTACTCCATGGTTGTTCGTAAGGTTGACGATCCCGATCCGTCGGTGGATGACTCCCCGAAAAGCCTCCGGCTAGTTCGTGTAGCTCCTTATGGGCGGAGAAACCTCGCCACAAACTCACAAGTATGCCTGAGCACTTGTAGATGACTAATAAGCTTTAACCAAGCTTATTTCGTCAACCTTTGCTCAGTCAAACCAAGCCCACTTAAATAGAGCTCGTTCCTGATCCAGCCGTTACCAATCGGCTGGTTCCAACATCAGTCGACTGCTAGCTGTCGAATTCAAATGTTACAGACCAATGTTCTAATTCAGTCGACACCAATCGACTGCATATAAGATCAGTCGACTGATCTCTCTGTGCCCTATACCAGTCTATTGCTACCAACAACCGTCAACTGCCCAAACCTTAAACCTAGGGTTTTAGTCCCGAGTACATTCATTGAGCACTCATCCTCGTCCAACCAACCTAGACATAGCCTTCTAGCCTCCTCTATCAGCCTCATGCTCCTCAGATGCCTCTCCATCCTTCACGACTTGCCTTCTAGAGCTTCCTTCGACCTCGGTCCTTGTTATTGGGTCTTCCTTTGCCAAGACTTAGCCTTCTATCCTCCTCCATCAGCCTCGCATCCCTCAGATGTGTCCCCATCCTTCACGTCTTGCCTTCTGGAGCTTCCTTCAGCCTTAGTCCTTGACTTTCCTCATCTGCCAAGATCTCACTTGAACTTTCCTCCTTTGCTAAGTCCCACTTGGACTTTCTTTATTGTACCTGTATCCTCATACTCACAAATACATATCAAATACAACAATAAACCTAACTTAAACATTTACCCAAACATCAAAACCTAGGGTACCTAGATTTCTCCAACATGGTCAACCTGATCTTGATCCATATCACTTGAATTGATGGATATCGTTATCTCCCAGTTGATCGTATCTCAACTGATTCCACTTGGACTTTGTTTGCCAAGACTTTAGATCCCAATTGACTCTACTTGGACTTGATTCACCTTGATCCCATCTAGGACTTTTGTCTATGAAGCCCAGTTCCTAATTGACTCCACTTGGACTTGATTCACCTAGTTTCCAACTAGGACTATGTCTGTCAAGCCTTTAGCTCCCAGCTGACTCTATTTGGACTTAATTCACCTATCTCCTAGCTTGGACTTTCTTGTTCAACTAGCTCCTAGCTATGACCTTCTTGTTTGTTTCCAACCACGAGAAAGCTCATGTTTGACTTCTTATTAGGTCTTTAATTGTCTAGCTTCATTAGGACTTAGTCACTGCCTAGTTCACAATTAGGACTTCACCATTTGTCAGGTAACCTACATCTGCATACTTGACCCAACTTATTAGATTAAAACTAGCCTAATTTTAACCTTAGTCATACATCAAAACTCAAGGTTAAATGTTGTATTCCCAGCACCAACAATATCTCTCTTTTTGATAATATGAAAACTAAGTTAAAGTTAGTAATTAACAATAATAAAAGAATAAGTTTGAATTTTATATTCAGTGTATGATAAGAAAATATAGTTAGTGTAGGCATACATGAATATAATAATCTGAGACATAACTTCTCCTTAATCATTGATCCCCTTAATTAGATAAGGTTTGTGTATGATCATTTAGAGCAATAGAGGGGATGGGGTGAATAGCACTCTTTAACTTTTTTGAAATTCAAACAGAAAAAATAGAGTACCCTGCGGAAATAAGAGAACACAAAAATAATGCATGCTAACACAAGTTTGTTTTTACTTGTTTCAAAGTCTATGATGACTCATACTCTAAGGCCCACGATCTTTGATAGCTTAGTTTAGGCAATCACTATCAGTTCGAATGAATATGACAAAGTATGCAAATTACAATTCAAATTAAACTAATATACCGACAACTTAAAGATGGTGAAGACTAAGTGTGGTCGTCGGAGCAGTGTCACAGTGTCTTTGAGCAGTTTCTGGCAAAGTGCACAAGAGCAAGAGTTGTAGAGAATTGATGTCTAAAGCTTTGGGTCGAAGCTACATAAATAGCTTATCCTAGGCACTTAAATGGCCATACGAGTGCCACAACTTGGTGATGGATCATCGAAATTTGATCCTTCAAGTTTATCCACTCTCGGGCACCTAAAAGCCTCCTGAGCGCCTATATGGTGACATGGACAATCAATCCACTCGTGCCATCTCAGTCATGCCTGGCAGAGTTCGGTTAGTCCCGGGCATCCGTGTCACTCTCGGGCTCCCAGAGCTCCAGATGCCTGCATTCTTGTGGGCGCCTAGAGACCTTCTTCCAGCCGCCTTAGATTTTTGCACCCACAGAGTTAGCACAGGAAATAATGTAATTGTGTTTGACAGCTCGGGCTATTTAGTCTTGTCTTTTACGTTTTGATCTAAATTCTAAGTCGAATCAATGCTTACTATTCCCTTGTCAGGGAACACGTCCTCACCTATTTCTCTAAGGAGAGTTTACCTTTTGCCAACCCCCAGTTGGACTTTTGCTCAACCTCTGATTTTGACTCCGGAACTCTCAACTTCTGATCATCAACCCAACTCGACACCTGTCCATAGTCCTCGATCAACCAAGATTTCTACCTGATCCTTCAGGCCAGGGCTTTGTGCCCAATCCTTAGCCAGGTCTTAGCGCCCAATCCACATGCACAAGACTTCTTTGCCCAATTCACACGACCAGGACTTAGTGTCCAACTCTCGACCAAGTTTTAGTGCCCAATCCTCCAAACCAGGTCTTCGTTTCCCAATCCTCGACCACTCAGGGGTTAGTGGTTGACGGAGTATGGATAGTGTGCTCTGTACTGCTCCGCTCATCCACTCATGGGTTAGTTAATCGGAGCGTGGTCGCAGGCAGAGTTTCCTCCTTGAGTTGTCCTTATACCAGGAGATGAGAGAGAGAGGTCTCTCCCCCATATATACACATGGGGTAGGGGTAACACTCAAATAGAGATATCTTCCAGAGATGACCTGGGGTAGGGGTGTTACTTCGGCAGGGAGGTAACATTCAGATAGAGATATCCCCCGGATAGGTCATCGAGTAGGAGTGTTACACCGACAACATCCCGTCTGCTCGATCACTCAGGAGCAGTGATGACGGAGTACTGATGGTAGTCACAACCCTACGTCCGAGGGTGGCTTCCGCTCAGCTTCCTCCCGTATATAGGTGACGATGTCTGACCGACGGCAGGGGTGACCATGTCATTGCACCATGTGCATGCACATATTTTGCATTTGTCCGTGCTTGCTATACTTGGATGCTGCATATGATTGACATGCATATATAGGAGACTTTTATGCCCTGGTTTTGGCGACCCTGCTACATTGGTATGGTGTTTTCTATTCCTCCTTCAGTTGTTCTTATCATTGCCTGTACATGTGTTATTTCGATAGCCTGTTACTACTATTGTTAGCTTAGACTATCTTGCATATCTGATGAGATATCCGCTGAGCACTGTGAACTCACCCCGTTAGCTCCTTATTTTTATTTCAGGATGATTGTCTGGAGTGGCCTGCAGCCTGTCCCAGTTCGCGTATTCTTCGAGACAATTTCGGGATATTTCTTATATTTTGATGGTGGTACATGTTGGTACCTATTTTCTGTTCCTTTTTACTTTACATTCCCGCTGCTGTATTTGTGTTTGGTTGTGTCATTTTACATGGCAGTATAGTTGTACTTTTGTGAGCCATTGAGGCCTTTGCTTCATTTTGTTTTGTCTTAAGGCGTATCGATATGCAGATTTTGTCGTCGTTTTCGTTTTCATTTGTTTCAGACGGTTGTTCCAGCCCTATAGGTTGTGGTACAATCGGCTGAGGTAGTCGTAGGGGTTAGGTTTTCTAAGTTGTCCGCTGGGTCGAGGGAGTGGCAGACCGATCAGTATCGGACAGACAACTCCTTGGGGCGTGACAAGATTAATAGAAGTATTTCCTATAAAAATATGATTACATCAATGATCAACTCTAAGCCATTATCTTTTTATATTAATCATAGATAAACTCACTTATCGCATCCAAAGACACGTTACCTTGATGCATATTATGTGTAAATGATATTATTTAGGTAGATGAGATATGTGAAGGAGTAAATAATAACCTCGAATCTTAGTAGAAAAATATTAGAAGTGAACAATTTTAGACTTGGTAGAGTAAACACAAAATAAATAAAATTTAAATTTAGAAATATTAGACGTAATAAAATAATTATTAAAATAGGAAAGGATGAGTTATTTGTAATTAAAAGCTTGGAAATTGTCACATATTTTTTGTATCATTAAATATAATTAAAACTTGAAGAGAATTTCTACAAAATAATAGTTATGCGTATAATACTATATGAAGATGAGTGTCTGGCTATGATTTGAGAACACGAGTAGAAGATAAGAGTCGCAACAATGAATATGTTAAGGTGGATTGATGTACAGACATATGATAATGGACATGATAAGGAATGAGAATATTAGAGAAAAAATTAGGATTGTGCCTACTTAGAAAAAAATCCAAAAGGCATATTTAAGATAGTATAGAATGTACTTAAACGACTAATAAATATTCCAATTAGGGAATGCAAAACTATGATAAATATGCACATTGAAAGAGGAAAAGAATGTTGAAAGAAGACTTGGCTAGCAATGATAAAATAAGATAAAGTTTATTTAAATATAGATAATTAATTATATATTAGGGGATATAAGTCAATGGAGTAAAATGATCCATTTTGACCGTGAGGATCTATTTTTTTTCTTTTGTTATTATAAATATATAGTTTGTAATGTGAGATAAGATATCCATGTTTAATATTGGTTTATGGATCTTATATCTCATATATTCTTACTATCATTTCTGTTGTTTTTTATTAGATTGTTGTGATATATGTTCCAAAACATTTGTATATATAGTGTGTTTGATGTGTTTATTGATGTCATGCATATATTTGTGGGTATTATTGATATTGTGGTGTATTAATTAGTGACTATTTGTGTATTTAATATACTTTAGGTTGAGTTTTTGTTGTTTATTTTTTTATATATTAAGGATAAATTTTGTATCCCTTTGTTCCTTTGTTCATATGTATAGGCTTTGGACTATTATAATTTTTAAAAATTAAATAAATTCTAAAAATTTTGGTTGGTTATGATGGAGCCTTGCGACACCAATCACTATCACAAATAGGGTTCAAGGATGGTGGTACAACAACATTATGATCACTTGCGATGGGAAACGTCTCACAATTTTGTTGTTGTGTTGAATTGATTGTAAGACGACTAATTGTAGCAAGGTTATTTAGGATGAAATTTATGACAATTTTTGGCCATGTAGAAATCCATCTACAATAGTATTTGGGGCATCTAATGGTATTAACAGTCTTAGGAGCCCTATAATTTTATATTGCAAGTGCCTGTCTGAAAGTTGGACCTTTGAACATCTGCTGCTGACCTTAAATTTATCTCAATTGTTAAATCTTGAAAAACATCTTGATAGAATCTAGTAATATTTTTCTCGAGGGTTAAATCTTAAAAACGTCGTGATAACTTTTATTTATATTCACTAAAACCTGGAGCCTTTTAAGGAGGCCCTAACGCAAGTGCATAAATAAGTCTATGATTGTTGTCAAGTCAAATTTCAAACATCAAATCCAAAACACTAGGTAGATAAATTATTTATTTATTTAGGTACCCTATTTATCATAATTATGGCAATAACATGTACGCATCTAACTCTTAATTTGATAACTTGTCTCTATCTACTTGCATGCCCTACATATATAGGAAAAATATACAAAAGGAGTTAACGATGCCATTATATTTTCATTTTGAACTACATTCATAGCTAGACATGCATGTGAAGATATGCACATCAAGACATCAAATGTTTATCACATGCTTACCATTCCTTTTTTTTACTCTTGATATAATTGTTAGTCCAATATATTCCTATCCTTTAGGGTTTGAGGCTGAATTCTGAGTTATTGTTACCTTTTGTTCAACTTATCTAACTTAACTTGAATTTAGCCGGGAATGAAGAAAAATTCAAACACTAACACACCAATTATTATTTAAAAAAATGCATGAGAATTGAGCTAATAAATGCAATCAAACATGTTGGTCAAGAAGAGTAAACCAGAGGGTCTCCATGTTAGTACCAGTGGAAGACACATGGACCCATAGCTACTCTATAATACGTGCTATTACCTTTCACAGACCCTCATGCAGTTGCCCTTTCATTTCTCAGCTTCTTCCTCCACACTGTCATGCTCCTCTAGATCCCTGCACTGCATTAACAAAGAGTCGTCAGCGTCTCCTTGATGTCGAGCCGAGGACGGCGGATCACCGACGAGGAGATGAGCGAGCTCGTCTCCAAGCTGCAGTCGTTGCTGCCGGAATCCCGCCGGAGGAGCATGGGCAGAGTAACTGATTGGCCGTTACTGAAATTCTTAAAACTTTTGTAGAAAAGACACTTACGTTTTTAGGTTCAGGCGTCGGCGGCGAAGCTGTTGAAGGAGACGTGTTCCTACGTAAAGAGCTTGCACCGCGAGGTGGACGACCTGAGCGATCGCCTCTCGGCTCTGATGGCTACGCTCGACGTCAATAGCCCTCAGGCTGACATCATCAGAGATCTCTTCAGATAGATTTATTATATTAATTACTTTTCTGCCTTCTTTTAGCTGCTGCAAGGTGTGATCTCAATTAGAGTGTTCGTGTGCTGATTTCTTCTGTGTATTAGTTTAGTTCTACTATATATTCTGCTTGAGTTGTTGTTTTCTTTCTCCTCTGTGAAGTGGCAGGTGGAAAATTTAAAACATTTTATGGACATGCATGATCGATCGAAGTGTTCCTCAGTCTTGAAGATTACACAGGTTTTTTTTCTTTTTCGTAAAAAAAGATAAGAAAAAAGTTGAAGAAAATTAAGTACTGGTTATTAAGTACAGGCATGCCAGGATTTCGGAACATTTATTCAATATTAAATCTTCGCAATGCTCATGGACTACATCCATCTTGAGGATGTAATAACACAAAGTAATTAACAAAGTAAGAAAACAATCTTATACAGATCAGATAAATAACAAAAGCAAATTGAAAAATATAATGAGAGATCAATCAGAATTACTATAAATCAGCAAGGAATTAATGAATACTAGCTTTCCTTTAACTTTCCCCTTTCCACGTACATGAACAAATTAAAGATGCTACAAGTAACTTTAGTTTGCATGAAGTGTGAAAAACATCTTGCCTAGGGTGGTTTGTAGCAACATTAGAATGATGAGTATCTAAGTATGTGTACTATAGATTGTAGTGCACTGCCTATTGCTGCATTGAATGAATCACATGGTTCATGGATGTTCTTGGTGTCTTACTAGCTAGGTAGATAATGGGATAATTACTGTAGCACCCCCGCATCTATGGTCCCCGCAGGTAACGCTCTAGGTTGGCGACCCTACGGTCTTCCCACCACTGGCAGTGGATTTTTGTCTTCCTCAGGATTCGAACTCTAGACCTCCAGGCTAAGTACTAAAGTTCCCGAATCCTGGTACCAAGTGAGTTGTAGCTCATTTGGTACCAGGATTCATAAACTTTAGTACTTAGCCTGGAGGTCTAGAGTTCGAATCCTGGGGAAGGCAAAAATCCACTGCCAGGGGTGGGAAGACCGTAGGGTCGCCGGCCTAGAGGGTTGCCTGCAGGGACCATAAAGGCGGGGCCGCTACAACTACAAAAAGGAAACAGCAAACTATGCACATGGTATATACTACCCGGTTAGGCGGAGCCCGATGTGTCGCGTGCATTGATACATTTCACAAATGTACACAGTGGAAGGGACAAAGATAATAACTATATTATTACAACACACATATAGGATACAACACGTACAAGATATAGCATATTAAAATTTTACTAACAAAATTTATTCTACGTATACATGATAGATGACGTGGAGAGGAAATAACATCAACCGAGCGACGCTGTCAAGGCTTGCCTCTATCCGTATCCACGCCAAGCTCCTGTCCAAACGGCTTCCAAAGCCACGAGTCGGGTCTTCATCCTTGGTACTAGCCAACGATTGGTAACAGATCGATCCAAGAGAGGATCCCTCCAATGTTTTGGTATCCGCTGACATGTGCAACTAGGAAAATACCAAACGCGGAGATTACGTACCCACTCGCTTTGATGTCTAGCGGCCTTCGGAATCCGACGGCATGGAGCGAGGTGAATGGCAACACCACTTGTTGCTGTTCGGGGCTGGAGACTTCGCTGCTAGCAAGGGGCAGTAAGTCCGGTGGTTGGGGAGTTCCGAAAAATCACCTGAGGCGCCCGAAAAAGGGCTAGGATGCAGCTAGAAGTGCTACCATCAACTGAAACCTTATGGCAACAAGCAAGGAGAACCTTTCTCCTTGCTGTCCAGCACCCTTTGTAGTTGCTGGAAAATCGACGGATATTGGATGACTAGAAGAAGGCGACGGATGGCCGAACTGCTTTTTAATTTTCAACCACTTCTACACTTCTACACTTTGTAGTTGCTTTTTAATTTTCAAGAGCGGTTATCAACCACTTCTACACTTTTATCATCAATTTGAAAACTGCTCCTTTTGTTGCGCTTTTATATCTTATAGAAGTAGTTTTCATAATCGTTGGTAAAAGTTGGAAAACCACTCCTCTTGTTGCTGCTCTTATTTCTTATAAAAGCAATTTTTGTAACCGTTGGTAAAAATTGCAAAATCACTCATATTATTTTTTTGGTACAGTTAACAATGGTTTCAAACCGCTATTGTAGCAATAAATTCTAGACTAGTTCAAACCGCTATGAAACCCTTTAGGTGTAAGAACATTTTTAAACCACTCTTATAAGAGTGATTTCAAAACGCTTGAATGCCAATATGGTAGATCCGCCCAAGGCCGGATCTAAACCGGGCCCAACCCTGGGCTTGTAACCATGCCGGGTACTTGTTGACATGGTTCTAACACAAATTAAGATCACTAATACAAGTTTTTATTTTAATTTTATTTTTCTTTTAAACGCTAGAATCAAGTTTTTTTTATAGAACCTAGGTTTCGTAAATTAGAATCTAATATCTTAACTAACTAAACTACAACTATTAATATTTTATATATTAGTTATTATTTAATAACTAACCAATAGTTTTTTGTTATATTATTATTGTTAATAATTGAGAGAAGAGTATGAGAGATATTTATTTCTTAATTAATTTATAATCATTTATCCAAGCTTAGAATGAAGGCATTGATGTTACATGCGGAGCTTGGGACGAAAGTAATGGTTTAGGAGAAAAACATAAAGCAAAAAAATTAAGGAAAATAAATATAAGAAAAGAAAGAAAAATGGTATAAATAAAATTAAGAATTATTTTATAACAAAAATAAAAATGAGAAAAGAATGAAACTAGATATAGATAAAATTAAGATTTTATAATTTATTTAAAGAATAATTTATTTGAATAATAAATATTTCAAATTAATTAAATGAAGTTAAATTTGATAGGTACAAAATAAAATTATACTTTAGTTGTTATTTTTTTAAAAAAATTATTGATTAATTTTAACTTCGATAAGTTATCAAATAAATTTATTTGGTCATAAATATTTAACTATTAATTAATTCTTTTTTAGCATATAGGAATAACCACATATATGATGAAAAATTCACATGGAATGACCGTAGATATGATAAAAAGCATAGAAATGCTTCATGTCTCTGGTGGTAGAGTTTGAAAACCAAATCTATATTAGGGCAATAGAAGCGATTTATAATAACACTTTATATGAAACGATATTAAAAGTATTTAGTAGGAATAGTTTTGTAATTATTCTTAGAAGTTAGAGCAAAAGAAACCTTTAATAGCAACATTTGACATATAATTGCTGCTAAAAGCACCCAATATCAACAGTTTTGATGTAGTGTTCGCAAACGCACGGAATCGTCATTAAGTAATATAAAAGATTAACTTATCCATAGAGATTGTTGATTAAGTACTAGTCGAAAGTAAGCTATCTAGACTATTGCAGGGTTGGTTGAAAGCTTGATAGAGAAAAGAGAGAAGGAGAGACGAAGAAAGAGGGAGAGAGAGAGAATTGATCTTTGGGGAAGGTTGGATGGGTTAAATCTTGGATTTCTATTTCACTATAATATTAGTTGATGCTCTATGGATTATTCATATTCTAATCTCCATGTCTATATTTTTGTAGAGATCTTAACTATGTGCTCATGATAACCCTGTATAAGTGCACCAGAGTGCTAACCCCTTAGGCATCCAATGCCATTAAGTAGAGTAGGTAACCTAAAGAGTTAGGTTAAAGGTAACCCTTTGTTACTAAGGGCCCCCGGTCATACGTGTCTAGATTACGCTAAACACTTTCCAACACGAGATAGGGAGAAACTCATTAAGTAGTGTTACTTAATCTCTTGTAAGGGATTGACCACCAATTCGAGGCAATGTCTGGTTAAAGTTAGTCTCTATCACTAAGGCTCCCCAGTCATACGATCTCGGACACTCCCTCTACGTGACGGTCAAACCCTCACAACTACATGTATTCACCACACAAGCATTTCAACAAACACATACCAGGCACAATACATAACATTTCATTAAACAAGGAAATGCACAAATACAAAATTCATACAACATCATCACACTATAGCTAGTCCCTAAATCCTAGATGTTGAGAATCTAATCCACTGCAAAGGAAATACAACAAGAAGACAAGATATTAAGTGTTAGCATTTGGGAAATTATTGAAGTTGGAGGGCTAAAAAGCTAATTATACCCAAAACAAGGGGCTAGCGAGCGAATAGCAAAAACAGGAGGGAGTTCTTTGTAAAAGACCAAACCCATTAAAACCTTTCCTTACTTCCCTGCGGAGATTCCAAATCAACAGCGGCGATTCCTATTTCGCCTGCCCTTTTGGTTCCTCCTTTCGCAGATCCTCTACCGCCGCTTCTTCCAACAAGCGTCGGCGATCTCACGGATCTTCTCGCCGTAGTTCTTCAAGGGGTTGAGTCTCAGGTGAGGGTTGCTATTCAATCTCTCTAGTTCCCTTCCATGATCGCTCGGTAAACTTGGCACGTTCTTGATCTAGGGTTTGGAGAGTGGCTGATCTAGAACCTCGGGGAAGAGGGTAGCTCGGATCTGGAGCAGATCGCGATTGGATTCTTCTGCGAGACCCAGGCTTGTCGATTGGAGTAGAGGTCGATCCGCTGAGGTCAAGTTGAGGTAAGGAGCTAGGTAACTAATCCAAAGCTTTCCCTCCTAGATCTGAGGTGGTGTTCCATCTTTGTGTTTTGCCATATGATTAAGTTTAGATCACGTTTTTTATTGGGGATCGGTCGGATCGTGTGGAATGGTTTTGTTTCCCTTTGGGCGGTGATCATTTCTGATGGTATTGACCTATGATTCTCATTTCATACTCTTTCCTTTCTCCGATCAATGGAGTTTAGAGTGTTCTGTGAGTTTTTCTGTGTTGGCTGGAATGAGGCAGGGTGTGAGTTCTTTTCAAACGAGGATGTGTTGAACTTCCTATGGGTTTGGTTCTGGACTCGATAGGTTGAAGGTATAATCAAATTTGTGATCTGAAATAGCATGTGGAGTATGGATAGGTTGTGATTTGATTTGGAGGTGTTGTGTGGCTCTTCTTTTTGCCGTGAGCCAAATGAATTTTGGGTAGCTTTGTACTTATTCTGGATTAGTGTTAGCTTAGTTTACGTTTGGGTTCAACTTGGGTTAATTGAGTGTGGTGAGGTTAGGACTTGATCCCACTTATATTTATAGTGTAACTTAGCTAAATTGTAAATCGGATAAATAGGGTTGTATTTTTGATGCAGGGCATTGATTGGGTGATTCATCGTGGATATCATGTTGGACGGGGGATTCCCATTGCACAGATTTCTTTATATTGAGGCGGGTATCTCTGACTCTTCTTTTAGAATTGTCACAGATATATATAATTGATATGCTTGTGTAGCAATAGAGTAATAGAATGGTGGCATGACTATTATATTTGTTTTGTCGATGCTGGTTGTGCCACAACTGATATGTGATACCTATACCTGTAGGAATTAGGATATGGTGCATGTTCCACGATCCTTGCATATCATGTTGATATAGGTGGACTAGATAGTGGATGCTATTTGACCGTTGTTATGCATCATACTGCACTGTGCATCACTGTCGAGCAGGGGCCCCTTTTGGGTGAGCGAGGTCGACAGTCATACTGACCTACCCATACGGCCACTCACGGGTTAGTGGTTGACGGAGTATGGGTAGAGTGCTCTGTGCTGCTCCGCTAATGCACTCATGGGGTAGTGAATCGAAGCGTGGTAGCAGACAGATGTCCCTCCTTGAGTAGTCCATATACCAGGAGATGAGAGGGCGAGATCTCTCCCCCATATATATACATGGGGTAGGGGTAACACTCAGACAGAGATGTCCTCCACAGATGGCCTTAGGTTGATGGATTACCTCGCTAGGATAGGCCATGGAGTAGGGGTGTTACACCGACAGCATTCCGTCTACTCGATCGCTCAGGAGTAGTGATGACAGAGTATGGACGGCAGTCACAGCCCTACGTCGGAGGGTGGCCTCCGCTCAGCTTTCTCCCGTACATAGGTGACGATGTCTGACCGACGGCAGGGGTGACCATGTCATTGCACTTTGTGTATTCGTTTATTTTGCCCTTGTGCTTGTGTTTACTTGATGCTGCATTATGATTGACATGCACTTACAGGAGACACTTATGTCTGGTCTTGGCGACTCTGCGACAGGGGTATGGTAGTTCTTATTGTTCTTATGCAGTTGTTCTTATTACTGCCCATACATGTTTATTTCGGTAGTCTATTACCCTGTTGCTATTCTAGAATATCTTGTATATATATGAAGAGATATTCGCTGAGTTCTATAACTCATCCCGCAGCTCCTTGTTTTTATTTCAGGATGACTGACTGGAGCGTGCCCGACAGCCTGTCCCAGTTCGCGTACTCGTCGAGATATCTTCGGATTTTTCTTCGTCTATTTTGTTAGTAGTACTTTCTACATTTTCTTCCGCTGTTACCTTTGTGTTAGATTTAGTCATACTATACGGCAGTATAGTTGTACTTTTGTGAGATCTTTATGCCATGTGTTTTATCGTAAGTCGGACCGGTCCGCAGTCAAGTATGTTTTATTCGGTTTTATCTTACGTTGTGTCTTGATTTGAGGCCTGAGGCCCATTTAACTGCGTGGTTGTGATCTATGTCGTTGTATGTATGTGTAAGTTGTCCGCCGGACAGGGGAGGTGCTGTCCGATCTTCTATTGGACCAGCGGCTCCTGGGGTCTCGGGGCGTGACATTAAGCATCTACAACTCAAAACTTAGGGAGAAGAGAGAAAAGAATGATTATCATTAGAGCATGGGTCTTCTTGGAGGATCACCTTGCTCTGGAGGTGGGCGGCTTGTGGAGGGAGGCGATGATGGCTCTAGGTTCTCTCCTAGAGGGGAGAACCCTTCCCCAAGGCAAAGGGGCAAAGCCCTAGGCTAAAGATAGTCAAAAACGGTGAGAAAATGCGCTTTTAAAGCAAGGGGACACGACCAACATAGCATGCCCATGTGGTTTGGCATGGCCTCACCCTGCCACACCCGGCCAAAGAGGCATGGGTCGTGTCTTTAGACACGGCCATGTGGCACGACCATATTCGCCTTGTATCCACTTTTTGGGTATCAAGACTTTATTTTCTCGGCTTGATGTGTTCAGCAAAGTTGTAGTTCTTGAATACCTCTTTAATTTTTATGTAGACATCATCTCCAAATTCCAACTATAAAAAAAGTTATAGTCATTTTACTTTTAGTGTACAACTTAGTTAGAGGCATGGCCGTGTCATTTGACACGACCATGTGGCACGGCCATGTGACACAGTCGTATAGGTTGTATCTCTGCTTTTTACATCTCAAGAAGACATTTACTTGAGTTAGTGTCTTCAGCAAAGATGTAGATCTTGAAGTCCTCTTCAACTTTAATGTAGAACATTCTAAGATTCAAAACAAGCAAGAAGTTATGGCTGTTACAAGATCAGTCTGCAGTGTAGTTTGGGAGTGCCACTTCACGCGAACGTGTCTAGGGGAGGCATGAACCTGTGACTTATTTTAGCATGGCTGGATGTTGTTTTTAGGGGTTGAGGTCTGAAGCAAAGGTTAGGTCTTGAAGTTGTCTTCAATTTGATATAAAGAACATCTCAAGATTCCAACCAAACAAGAAGTTATGACTGTTACAAAATTGGTCCGCAGTGCAATTCTCTTTATGGGTGTGTATCCTTGGCATACAACCATATCTTGCTGACTCTTTGTCCAAACTTACTCCATTTCACTCCGAAAATGCGTCCTATCAATGAAAACCAACAAAGAGCAGTTCTCCGAACAATTATAGTAAATGTAGCAAAATCATAAAGAAAAAGGATGCGATAAAGTAGATAATGCTTGTGAAATACTAGATATGCGTCAAACAGTATATAAAATCATATATAATCTACGCACATCACACCCCCAGATTTAAGCTTTTGTTAGTCCTTAAGCAAAAACTTGCAATCTAAACTCATGCATCATTATTAGTGTATTATCATCCTTAGTGAATAAACTTAACTCTATCAAATGGTTTCATTGGTAAGCATAATATCAAAACAATATGAGTATGCCCTAAGTGTTAGTTCTCCGTGCTTAGTACGATAAATGATCATAGTCTTTCAAGTTTTAATCTCTATGCCTAGTCAAGTCGTTATCTAACTGTGCTCCCTATGTTTCCGACGTTGGGCACTTACCTACCTTAAGCTCGGTTCATCTCTCTTAGACTACCCAAGGTCTCAAAGGCAATGCTCAGAGTCAAGAAAAACTTAGCATTTATTTCCCCAGTAACCTAACTCGGTTTCAAAGGGGTAAACTGCTAGTTTCTACTCACGATACTGTTTTTTATATCTCTTATTCTCATGTTTTTATTTATGCTTTAAAAGTGTAGCACTAACACATATGCATATATATATACAAATGCAAATATGGGTATATTAAGATTTTCCCAAGAAAGCTTTAATGATCTGAGCCTCATCTAGTAACCAATATGTTGTCTAAGAGATCACCAATAAAACATAAGTACTAACTAGTTCTATGAATCATGACTATTTATTGAGTTATCTACTATCCAAATTAGGCAAAGTGAAGGGAGGCCATAAAACTAAGTTATCACACAAATATTTTAATAAAACTTTGCTCACTTAATGCTACTAAAGATAGAGAAAAATCATCCACCAAACCATGTATCCCCCAGACTTAATCTTTTCATTGTCTCAATCAAATATCTGAATCATCACAAATCACTCATCTCTAGCTTGTATCCTCACTCCCTTTGGCTTTGAATCCTAAATAATGCAAATAGACAAGAAGAGCTAAGTAGAGGGATTAGGTTACAAAACTAGATACAAACTAAAATCTAAAGTGAAAGCGAGGAAAGAACTTGGGTTGTCTCTTAAGAAGCGCTTGTTTTAGGTCATTAGCTCGACCTCCTTGGAGAACTCATCGAAATCTTGATCTTGCCAGAGTGAGATACTTTCAGGCTTTCTTTTCAATTCCCCATTGTTGGGAGAAATCTTTCAGGAAAGGTTAAAGTACAGTCCTCTCCTTTATTTTCTCCTTGTATGCTCGCTGTAGAGGTCATAGACGGTTTAGACCTAACACCTAGGCTAGGAGCATGACTAGAACAAATGATGTCAGGGTCTTTCTTAGTGTAAACCTAGACTTCAATGGAGGTGGGAATGTCAAGTCTTGGGACTTCCAACTAACCACCGCTTCCCACTCAGAAGATTGCACGTCTATAATCTCATCTATACCCGATATGATAGTCACCTCTCCCAAAGTTCTTGATGTATACTCATTCATAAGGTTTCCCTCATTAATATCTATCCCCTCTACAATCTCATCAATCAAGCATTAATTATCTACTTCAATGCAAGGGGCTACATCAAGAACTTCATCAAGAATGGATGGTAGTGCATCACCAATCCTATCAATATCTAGAGTATCAACTAATATGTTCTCATCACTCAAAATAACAGAGGAGTTCTATAGATTTGCTGAATCATAAACAAAGTCACCTTCATCTTTACAATCTATCTCCTCTGACAAAAGAATTGATTATGTCTCCAAATCAGGGCTTGAAGCATCAATTTGTTGTAAGGACCAGAGAAGCATGATCCTTTGTTGCACCATAAGATCTTCTAATTCTTGTGATGCGGTGTCTATTTGACTATGAGTAGAAATTTCTTCAACTTGAAAATCTTCCCAGAAAGTCATTTCAAAGTGTTGAAGTTTATGTAGTCCGTCAAGTGTTGAGTCATCTTGAAATTCTGATGGACACTGACATATTTGAAAAGTCCACTCACCACCTTTCATGCTTTTGTAATCAAAATTTTCATAATTCATCCAGACTTGAGGTGGGTCATGGCTATGTTGCTGTGGCGGGAAATATGTATACTGCTTGGGGAATTATTGAGATTGAAAGTTCTGAGTTTGTAGACTTCCTCTATAATAACTATAGTGCTAGAAGTTGGATCATCCATATTTTGATGTTCAGGTTGAAATAAGTACTGAAGTTCTGTAGGAGTAGTAGCAACTTTTTGAAATAGGTGGCATATAGCAGTGGGATGAGTTGTGCTATCGCAATTCTCATAAAGAAAGTCATATTTATCTTCTTCTGAATCATAGTCCTCAATGAAGTCTTCAAACAAATGAGAACAAGGATTCATGGTTATGTATAAAATATTTTCTAGTTTTCCCTAAAATAGCAACAGCAAGAGTCACAAGGCACAGGGAGTACTAATAACCAAACACATGGATATCTATGATATAAAATAACCAAGACACCTAACAAATTTTGTGTTAGACAGTGCAAAGCTAAAAAAAAAAAGAAATTCAGAAATAAAAGGAAGAGAAAGAGAAAAGCATGCTATAAACAAAAAAAGTGTCTAAACTAGCTAATTTGTTTATCGACTAATGTTAATGCGAACAATCCCCAATAACGGTGCCAAAAACTTAATGTGGACCCGCAAGTGCATGGGAATATAGTCGAGTAATAAAATATCGATCCACAGGTACTGTTGATTAAGCATTTGTCAAGTTTGCAAGGTAAGCTATCTAGATGATCGCAGGGTTGCTTGAGAGCTTGCTAATGAAAGGAGAAGAGAGAAGGAGAAAGAGAGAGTTGATCTTTAGGAGAAGGGTTGGATAGGTGGAATCTAGGATTTCGTTTCACTACAATGCTAGTTGATGCCCTATGGATTGATCATATTCTAATCTTCATGTCCATGTTTTTGTAGAGATCCTAACTAGGTACTGGTGTTAACCCTACAGAAGTGCACTGGAGTGCTTCCCCCTTTAGCATTCAATGCCATTAAGTAGAGTAGGTAACCTAGAGAATCCGGTTAAAGGTAACCCTTTGTCACTAAGAGTCTTCGATCATACATCTCTAGATTACTATAAACACTTCCTAATACGGGTTAAGGAGAAACCCATTAAGTCGTGTTAGCTAATCTCTTATAAGGAATTAACCTCCATTTCGGCAATGCTCGAGATGTCCGGTTAAAGGTAGCATCTATCACGAAGGCTTTCCAGACATATGATCTTGGACACTCCCTCTACGTGACGGTCAAACCCTCATAATTACATGTATTCGTCATTCACATATTTTAACAAACACATTCAAGACATGATACATATAGAATAAAGCATGAACATTTTATTGAATAAGAAAATGTATTAATACATAGTTCAAACAATATCATCACATCCTAGCTACTCCCTATATCCTAGATTGGAGAACTACTCCATTGCAAAGGGGATAAACAACAAGATGACAAGATAAAGCTTCTACAACCCAAACCCTAGAGAGAAGAGGGAAGAGAGAGCTTATCGTGATATCGCCGTTCTACTTGGTGTATCTCCTCGCTCCGGAGGTGGATGGATCGTCGAGGAGGCAGCTGCGACAGCTCTAGGGTCTCCCCTAGAGGGGAGTACCTTTCTCCAAGGCCCTAGAGCAAAGCCCTAGACAAATCCCCCAAAGAGATAAAACCCCTTTTACAGGGGTTGGACACACCCTCGCGCAGGGGTGGGGGTGTGGATCATCAAGGAGGCAGCGGCAACTCTAGGGTCTCCCCTAGAGGAGAGGACTATCCCTAAGGCCCTAGGGCAAAGCTCTAGACAAATATCCTCATGAAAAAAAAATGAAGAAACCCCCTTTTACAAGGGTTAGATATGCCCCCCGAGAGGTGGGGCCCACCCCACCATGCACCTCACGGCCAAAGCATCCTGGGAGAGGCACAGTCATGCCCCCCTTTTGACCCTTAAGATGATATTTTCTCAGGTTGATGTCTTCAGAAAAATTATAGATCTTGAAGTTCTCTTCAATTTTCATATAGTGACTATTTCGAGATTCTAACTAAGAAAGAAATGGCCATTTTACTTTTGGTGTGCAATCTGGCCAGAGGCATTGCCGTGTACAGGGTCATGCTACACTAGCATGGCCCTGTGCGCCCTTAAAACCTAGTTTTCTTGGGTTGGTGTCTTCATCAATGTTGTAGATCTTGAAGGCTTCTTCAACTTTGGTGTAGAGAATATCTTGAAATTCCTATCGAGCAAGAAGTTATGGTCGTTACAAGATCGGTCTATAGTGTAGTCTGGGTGTGCCACTTCACACGGTCGTGTCTAAGGGAGGCATGACCGTGTGGCTCCTTTTAGAATGGTTGGATGTTATTTTAACGGTTTGAGGTTTGAAGCAAAGTTGTACCTCTTGAAGTCCTCTTCATTTTAGGAAGAACAACCCAAAACTCCAACTGAGCACGAAGTTATAACCATTTCAAATTTGGTCCGCAATGCAGTCCTCTTCATGGGTGTGCCTCCTTGTTCATACAACCATGTCTTGCTTACATTTCATCCAAAATTGCTCCATTTTGTTCCGAAAACCCGTCCTATCAATAAAAACCAGTAAAGAGCAGTTTTCCAAACCAAGATAGTAAAAGTAACAAAATCATAAATAAATTGGGTATGATAAAGTAGATCATGTTTATGAAATAAAAGTAGATGTGCATCAAACAATGCATAAAATCATATATAATCTACACATATCAACACCATAAACCCATTTAGTGTAATGATATCACACTCTTAAGAACATAGGTACTCTTTGGGTGCACTAGGTACTCACTAGGGATAATTTTCCTAGATACTTTCCTAATAACTTTCTTAGACTTCTAAGAAGACTTGGCCATATTAGTCTTCACAAGATGAATACTAGGGATAACCTCCCTTGTAATCTTGACTTGACTCCTGGATCAAGGGTTAGTTTCATAATTATATGGAATTGCATTATATGGGGTGCATCGTCTTTGAACTTAGGTTTGTATCTCAAACCTTTTTTGCCCATGGATGATTCTGTTTATTTAAGCCTAGATCTTGTTTGTTTGACCCTTTAAAAGTATTTGTCATTTTCTCTATGATCTTCTATATTTTATCAAGTCTTAACCTCAAAACTTGATTTTCAATCTTTAGATCTTCAAACTTTGATTTTTCATTATTACCTTATTGTCACACCACCAGAGGCCCGGGCTCGCTCGAAAATCGGACAGCACCACCCCTGTACGGCGGACAAACTGAAACTTTTATACATACACACACACCTCAACCATACTAATATAGCTCAGCCACACTCGGCTAGCATTCACACATCCACAATCACGCAGTTAAATAAAATAACTAACATATAATAAACATAATATATAAATCTCTATAACTAAGCGCAACATACCGAAATCCAGCGGAAATAAATAAGTACTCGTCCAAAGAAAAATCATATATCATCCAAAACGATACTAAAATAAAAAACGACACTAATACTTTAAAGCTACCACAAGTATACGAAAAACCAATAAAAATAAATACTCAAACTGAGAGACTGGCAGCTGGATCCACTCCTGGCGGCACGAGACACAGCTATCGACTACCTGAAACAAAAAGAATAACAAGGGGTGGTGAGTTCCGGATGAACTCTGCGGGTATAAGAATAGATAAATGCATGGTATACAAAAGGTGAAACAAGCACAAAGAAAGCAAAGGGTATACAATCTTCGGAAATAAGAACATAAGCAAAATGCATCTATACAAATAAAACATACCTGAAAACCATATAACACATAGGGGCAAGATCAGAAATCCCCCTACTACCTCAATAAACTGCTAATACTGCTGAATAGATCAAATCATATAATAAATGCAAATCATATCCGTATATGCATGTCAGCCAAGTGCAACAATCATAGCTCAATCAAATGCAACAAACACAAGCAAAAGCAAATGCATAATATGCACATGATGTCATGACCTACACTGTACACACACCAACCACCATTAGGTTGAGTGGACAAGATACAAGCGCCAAAACCTGGGGCTATGCAAATACACCACGACAACCGTGGCCCTGATATGAAAAGCCAAAATACCTGTGGCTTAAAATCCCAAAATACCTGTGGGAACTCCAAATACCTGGGGAGTATCAACTATTTGCACACAACTCCGACCAAGCGTGGCACAACAGGAAAATATACCCGACGACCCGTCTCAACCACTAAGGTGTTGGAAACGGATGGCTAGAGAGGGGGGGTGAATATAGCCAATCTCTTGGACTTTAAACACTTATGAAGTTTCTGCACTCAACTTATCAATAGCACAACGGAAGAAACAGAGGAAAACGAAGCAATGCAGTAAACTAAAACCAAAAATGAAAGCAAACAAAGACAACTATCAAGAACGCTAACAAGGAGGGTTTACAAGGTTCGGGGATAACTTGCCCCTACTCCTTGGCGTGCCCTTAAGGTGGGCGATTCATTGATCGTCGGCAGATCAAGCCCCGGTTAACACCGGATAGAAGACAACCTCCTTCTCGGTGGAGAAACCTCTCCACTGCGTTCAATCACAAATATATGTTTAAGCACAATGAAACAATAGGAAGGATCTTACTCAAGCACTCAGCAAAGATAAGAACACAACAAGCTTTCCCGAGCTCCACCCAGCGGCGATCTCATGCAAGGAACCCTTCCTCGTGTCTTTCCGCTGTCGGACTCCCAGCCTCTTGTTCTCTCCTTCAAGTGCTCAAGTAACGGTTGCTTCAAGAATGCAGTAGCTTGCTCAAGGTGATGAGAACTTCAGAAACACATCAAGCAAGTTGTGGAGAACTCAAGGCGCGGCAAGAAACCAGTTCACAAACTCTAGAACATATGCTTCCACAAAGCCTTCTCCGCCCTTTTTGTTTCTCCACTCAGCATCAGGTGACAGCATCTCCTGCAGCCTCCAACTACCTCACTGCCAACGCCAGCTACCACTGAGCCTTCCCTAGACTTCCTGAGCTCCCTCAGCCAAGCTCCAGTCAGCGGCTCCAGTCTGCAGCTTCGGCCGTTGCAACCTGAGATGGAAAACGGACAAACCTGCTCCAAGGAAATTCTCCATTTACTTCTCCTTGAGTGTTTGAATCCTCCCCTATCACCTGCAGCTTAATCAGAGTGTTAGAGCAGCATATCAAGTAGTAAATCAAGGTTCAGAAGTGAAGTGCAGAGAATCGGATACGATCAGACGCTCTGATCACGTCTGACAGTGCAATTTGAATTAAAGTGATCGAACACCGGACCGATCCAGGGCTTGTGGATCGGTCACCAGACCGATCCACCTCTGTGCTGGGATTCCCAGCTCTCACGGCAACACAGCCTGATCAGTCACCGGACCGATCAGAGTGAAGCCTGATCGGTCACCAGACCGATCAGAGTGAAGTCTGATCGGTCACCAGACCGATCAGAGTGAAGTCTGATCGGTCACTCAGACCGATCAGGACATATGAACAGTAATTCTGTAATCAGATCCTAAGTCCCTGATCGGTCACCGGACCGATCCAGGGTTTGATCCGGAGGAGAACTCACTCACTGCCCGCTCCGTGATCGGTCACCAGACCGATCAGGAGCAAGGCAGCGAGGAAGCTGTCAGCTCCCTGATCGGCCACCAGACCGATCAGGAGCCACACAGTAGGTTCCCAACCTCACTGTGCGCTCCCTGATCGGTCACCAGACCGATCAGTCCTTGCTGGATCGGTCACCAGACCGATCCACGAAGAAGCAGCGTGCCAATATCCTTGATCGGTCACCAGACCGATCCAGGGACTCAAACCTAGCCCTCCAAGCTAGGGTTTCATCCACCTTAGCCCTCCAAGCCAAGGATTTCACCATCTAACTCTCCAAGTTGGGAATTTGCACCTAACCCTCCAAGTTAGGACTTTTCACCTAGCCCTCCAAGCTAGGACTTTTCACCGAGCCCTCCAAGCTAGGACTTTTCACCCAACCCTTCCGAGTTAGAACTTCATCCAACCTAGCCCTCCAAGCTAGGCACCTGACCCTCCAAGCCAGGACTTTTTCACCTAATTCTCCAAGTTGGGACTTTGCACCTAACCCTCCAAGTTAGGACTTTTCACCTAGCCCTCCAAGCTAGGACTTTTCACCCAACCCTTCCGAATTAAAACTTTTCACCACCTAGCACTCCAAGCTAGGATTTTACACACCTAACCCTCCAGGTTAGGATTTTCCAAACCCTGCCTAATCCTCGATCAGGACTTAATCATAATCATCATCCACCTAAACTAAAATCGGTGTCAACACCAAAACAACAATCAGGGCCAGACTGCATCAACATAAGGAGCCCGCGGTCGTCGGCCTGAATGCTATGATGCATGTCACTAATATCCACCTCCTCAATTAAATCCAAAACCATGCGAAAACGGAAAACACCAATAACACCAAAATAAGGAAACATACGGAAAGCACAATCAGCACCAAAGTAAATAAACATGTACTAATCTACTAGGTAGGGATATCTAATGTCAAACAAACCTTAGATAGGTCAAATGATTATTCTATAGTACACGCGGTACTCTTAGATCAGAAGTCAAGTGATGAGACTGTATAACTGAACAATTTGGAGTTATCACTCAAAGGTCAAGCACGAATAAGTATCAAGCAGGAAAATAAGGCAAATAGATTTAAGATAAAGTGATCCTACTCAGAAAGTAAAATGACCATGCATTAGATTTAAGGTAAATTAAACTACAGGAATCAAGGAAGAAGTACCCGCCTCCAAAATATATGCCCGTAAATGCAGAGAACTCTCGTCCTAGTTTCTGCAATCATCAACCAATGTCCTGTACCAATATATATGAATTAGCTAATTATAATATTCAACGAGTACCTAAATTAAATCCTAGAACCCACTAGGATGAACTCTTTATCGCTTCGATCATTAACTAATCCCAATTAATGGATGATACTAATTAATCCCAATTCCTTGGATAGATTTAATCCAACCCATCAATAACCCTAATCCAATCCCTCCAAATGATTAAATTGGATTTGAATATATTATCCCTAAATTAAATAACCCTCTCATGAGTTAACAACGCATCCTCAATCCTTACTTAATCAACTAATAGCAATTTATCATGAAAACATACTAAATCAATCCACAAGATATCATCAATATCAATACCAAAATATTCGTATACCTAATCCAATTCCAATAGTACTCTAACCCTCAGTGAAGCTAACAAAAAGACTAAGAACCAATTAACCAAGTTCATTAGCATTCTCCACCTTTGCATGAACAAACTTAGGGAGGGAAATTGTTACCCTTTAGCCATCTTCTCCTTCTTCGATAGTGGACCACAGCAGGAAGTGGAGGCCGACAACAGCAGTTGATCGGATGTTGAGCTAAACGGTCGACCACAACGACAAACCTCGACTAACTACCAAAGTTAGCTCGCTGTCCACCCAAAAGGTTTCCCCAACTCCGGCTATGGCTTGCTCACGCGAGGATGAGTTGCGACATCGAGCGATTCAAGAGGGTTGTGCGGCATCGACGTTTCCATCATCGGCATGATCGCGCAAAGAGGGAAAAAGGACGACATCAAGGTAGGAGACCAGCAGCTTCTTCTCGGCCAGAGGGCTGACAATGCTCAACGACGGGTTGGGAGTCGAGACGGCACGTCGATCAGCGGCGTCAATGTAATCCCGAGAGAGAAGAGCACAGGAGAGGGAGGAGGGTGGCTCGGCATTGGCGAAGGTGAATAGAGGAAAGGGGTGTCGCTAGAGGGAAGGTGTCGATGGTGCGAAGGAGAAGGAGGGATTGTGCTGGAGAAGAGGATCGCCGGCTTCGGGCTAGCTCAACTCCGGCGAGGACATGCGGCGACCGGCAGAGAAGAGGTCCGCGGCATCGACGCTAGGGCACGGGGAAGAGAGGTTCGGCGAGGGATTAGAGCACGGCGAGGGAAAGGAAATTTATAAGGTGATATATTTAACTTTTCCTTAAATAAATACATACATATATATATATATATATATATATATATATATATATATATATATATAATATATATATATATATATATATATATATATATATATATATGTTCCAAAAATCAAACATTTCCTTGAATAATCTCAAGCCAACTCATCTCACGTTTAATTAAATCTGCACTTATTTCAAAAAATTCCAGAAAATTCTTCCAAAATTTTCCTCTGATTATTTCCAATTTTAAACTCCTATTTATGGTGATTTTATATAAATTTATATATATTCCTATATATATATTCCTACATATTTATTTAGTCTATACATTTATTTACTATTAATTTTTTTATCCGTATTTTACATTCTCCCCCACTAATAAAAATTTGGTCCTCCAAATTTCACTCTTAAACCAAGTAGATACTAACCTTCCATATACAGTATTAACACTGACCGAAAATCATTCACTACACACCTCAGAGGCTGAAATCCTAAATCTCAATAAATTGTTTGATGGGTTTAACCCTAGCTCCCGACTCGGTAATCGAAGCTACAAGAACAAACCCATAATCAGTCAACGAATCGCTCCCATGGTCAACCACGACCAGGAGTACGGATCAAACGAGTTACCTACCATATTAACACCAAGCTAGTAAATACCTAATTGTCTAGTGTAGGAATCCATCTATAAAACTACTAAATTGGAACCTATCCCATTCCTCTCTGAGTGTCAGAGACACAGATACCAGCTGTGACCAACGCGTAGATATCCTATAGTTCTTTAGTATCATGAAAACCCATTACATCAACCTACGGTGCCTCCTTTCTAGTGACTGTGTAAACCTAGTCTATCGCTGAAACTGATGGTGGCTTCATCTGATTAAGTTGCGGCTGAATCTTCTGAACTTTGGCTGGCTGAATAGGGTGAAGTGCTGGAAGTCCGACCGACTACTGAGGCTGATAAACTGTTGCTTCGAACATCTGCTAAAGTTGTTAAGTTGTAGCTTTGACCATCTGCTGAGGCTGGTAAACTGAAGGCCGATAGGCTAGTACAGTTGAACTACATATAAAGAAAAATTAAGATAAATCCTAACTACTATATCTACTTAAATTTTAAGTAACCACGCGTTACTTCCTAACCTAATCATCATATTTAAGTCAAACCCTAAACTCTAGTATGGTTAACCAAACTCAATTCTTCCCAGAATTAAGTTCACCTCAACACGTGCTCACCTAAACCTGGTGAAACCTCTCTAAAATAACCTACTTCCTTATTATAGAGTTGCCATAAGGGCAATTAAAACATGGTTCTAACTTAAAGCAACTCATCACATCTACCTATTTCGCCAATAACTCACCAATCAAAGACAACTATTAACTAACACAACAAAATGTCACAAATCCACCAATAATTTACTTATCATACAGATGAGGTTTCATGATATCCACCGTCTTCCTACCATCCTCAACCAACGTCTAACGAAATGACTCTCTGAAAAATGAAAATCATTTATCCATCCACACTTAAGATCTCTAAATCAAAGATATCCACCTATGTCCTCAATATCATTCATACTTAATGATTTCCTGAGACATCCACCATATCCACTAATTCCAATTTATCCTTAAACATCAATCAAAGTTGATCACTTCCTGATCCACCATAAAGTTATCCACACAGAAAATCGAAAATTCAACGTTTCCCAATATTCATTTTCACAATATCCCCTAGAGTTAAATTTATTTTCTAAGATCACCCACACTCGACATTTCCCATGAACAACTAAAATCATCCGCAGTTTACCACCATAACATATCTCTATCAAAACAACCAAAAGAGATAATACCTTATACACTAGTTAGCCTATTAGAATATTTAACAAGTATTACTAAAATATACAACTACTAACAAATTAATCAACTTACTCGCTCGTCGCCTGGAGAGTCCATTGACGCCAAGTCCCAATACATCCAAGTCAATAAAATGACTCCAAAAAATTTAAAAATCCGGAATCCAGTAAGCCAAACAAACACTCGTAAATCCGAAAATCCCAAAGCAAATACATACGACATCACAACCTCGTAAAAACAGACACTCCGAAACTTTACCGAAAATAACTTCGTAAAACCCACAGGAACCCAAAATACCTCGACAACCTCCCTCTGATACCACTAAATTGGTATCAGATACACTCTACAAAAATCCGAAACCGAAAACAAACAGGCATCGCAAAACCTGGCTCTGATACCACTAAATTTCACGCTCCCAGAGGCTCGGGCTTGCTCGAAAATCGGGCAGCACCACCCCTGTACGGCGGACAATCTGAAACTTTTATACATACACACACACCTCAACCATACTAATATAGCTCAGCCACACTCGGCTGACATTCACACATCCACAACCACGCAGTTAAATAAAATAACTAACATATAATAAACATAATATATAAATCTCTCTGACTAAGCGCAGCATACCGAAATCCAGCGGAAATAAATAAGTACTCGTCCAAAGAAAAATCATATACCATCCAAAACGATACTAAAATAAAAAACGACACTAATACTTTAAAGCTACCACAAGTATACGAAAAACCAATAAAAATAAATACTCAAACTGAGAGACTGGCAGCTGGATCCTCTCCTGGAGGCACGAGACACAGCTATCGACTACCCGAAACAAAAAGAATAACAAGGGGTGGTGAGTTCCGTATGGAACTCTACGGATATAAGAATAGATAAATACATGGTATACAAAAGGTGAAACAAGCACAAAGAAAGCAAAGGGTATACAGTCTTCGGAAATAAGAACATAAGCAAAATGCATCTATACAAATAAAACATACCTGAAAACCATGTAACACATAGGGGCAAGATCAGAAATCCCCCTACTACCTCAATAAACTGCTAATACTGCTGAATAGATCAAATCATATAATAAATGCAAATCATATCCGTATATGCATGTCAGCCAAGTGCAACAATCATAGCTCAATCAAATGCAACAAACACAAGCAAATGCAAATGCATAATATGCACATGATGTCATGACCTGCACTGTACACACACCAACCACCATTAGGTTGAGTGGACAAGATACAAGCGCCAAAACCTAGGGCTATGCAAATACACCACGACAACCGTGGCCTTGATATGAAAAGCCAAAATACCTGTGGCTTAAAATCCCAAAATACCTGTGGGAACTCCAAATACCTGGGGAGTATCAACTATTTGCACACAACTCCGACCAAGCGTGGCACAATAGAAAAATATACCCGACGACCCGTCTCAACCACTAAGGAGCCCGCGGTCGTCGGCCTGAATGCTATGATGCATGTCACTAATATCCACCTCCTCAATTAAATCCAAAACCATGCGAAAACGGAAAACACCAATAACACCAAAATAAGGAAACATATGGAAAGCACAATTAGCACCAAAGTAAATAAACATGTACTAATCTACTAGCTAGGGATATCTAATGCCAAACAAACCCTAGATAGGTCAAATGATTATTCTATAGTACATGCGGTACTCTTAGATCAGAAGTCAATTGTTGAAACTGTATAATTGAACAATTTGGAGTTATCACTCAAAGGTCAAGCACGAATAAGTATCAAGCAGGAAAACAAGGCAAATAGATTTAAGATAAAGCGATCCTACTCAGAAAGTAAAACGACCATGCATTAGATTTAAGGTAAATTAAACTACAGGAATCAAGGAAAAAGTACCCGCCTCCAAAATATATGCCCGTAAATGCAGAGAACTCTCATCCGAGTATCCGCAATCATCAACCAATGTCCTGTACCAATATATATGATTTAGCTAATTATAATATTCAACGAGTACCTAAAATAAATCCTAGAACCCACTAGGACGAGTACCTAATTATAATGGATGATACTAATTAATCCCAATTCCTTGGATAGATTTAATCCAACCCATCAATAACCCTAATCCAATCCCTCCAAATGATTAAATTGGATTTGAATATATTATCCCTTAATTAAATAACCCTCTCATGAGTTAACAACGCATCCTCAATCCTTACTTAATCAACTAATAGCAATTTATCATGAAAACATACTAAATCAATCCACAAGATATCATCAATATCAATACCAAAATATCCGTATACCTAATCCAATTCCAATAGTACTCTAACCCTCAGCGAAGCTAACAAAAAGACTAAGAACCAATTAACCAAGTTCATTAGCATTCTCCACCTTTGCATGAACAAACTTAGGGAGGGAAATTGTTACCCTTTAGCCAGCTTCTCCTTCTTCGATAGTGGACCACAGCAGGAAGTGGAGGCCGACAATAGCAGTTGATCGGATGTTGAGCTAAACGGTCGACCACAACGACAAACCTCGACTAACTACCAAAGTTAGCTCGCTGTCCACCCAAAAGGTTTCCCCAACTCCGGCTATGGCTTGCTCACGCGAGGATGAGTTGCGACATCGAGCGATTCAAGAGGGTTGTGCGGCGTCGGCGTTTCCATCGTCGGCATGATCGCGCAAAGAGGGAAAAAGGATGACATCAAGGTAGGAGACCAGCAGCTTCTTCTCGGCCAGAGGGCTGACAATGCTCAACGACGGGTTTGTTGAGATCGGGTGCATATTGACATGGATGCGGGTTCGTAATTTCAAAATTAATTACGTGCAGCGGAAGGTTTAGCATAAATAATTTCTCTAAATCATATAACCACACATCTAAGCATGCAAGTTTATCTTGTGTAGACATGATCATATATTTGAAATTTTGCAGAAACATAAACTAATTTACGTATTACCTCGCGTAACTCGAAGGAAGGGACGAGATCCATCCATAAGCGTCCCTTGGAAGCTCCTCCTCTATTCGCGTCCACGCCAAGTATCTTCGGGATGACTTCGCAAAGCCACGAGTTTCGTGTTCTCGAGAACTACTAGATTCTCCGAGAACGTGACGAGAAAAATCAAGAGAGAAGTCGGAAGACTAACCTTAATAGGATGGCCGGCTGGTGCTCCTTCTTGGGGCTGGTTGGCGCACGGCAAGAAGGGGAGAAGAGAAGGAGAGAAAGAGAGGGAGAGAGCCTATGCATCTCTACTTTCATCACCCAAGCCTTGCCTTGGGTCCTTTATATAGTGGCCTCTCAACCATCAAGCCTCTCAAATATGGAATAACTTATTCCATCATGTCAAGTTTGATTTTATATCATGGTTAAAATCATATTTTAATTCAAGATAAAAAATCAATCAAATCTCTTCTCTCCTATGGAATAAATTTTCTTATCATGGTAAATCAATCCATGATTGATTTTATAAAATAAACCAATCCATGGTTCATTTTAATTTCCATGAAAAATAAACCAAATCTTGGTTTATTAAATAAAAATTTATATCATCCATAATTTTATAAAACAAACCACACTTGATTTATTTTATAAATTGAACCAAAAACTTGGTTCTCTCCCTTTGTTGTGGCCGGCCAAGCAAAGAGGATGGAGGCCCTCTTTGGCCTGCCCATTGATAACCGCTTCTGTCGTGTTACGGTTTCAAATACAATTAAGATATCGAATTCCTCTAAACTAATGTAGCATAGAGTAACTCGAGTCGTCTCCCAACGAATGTAGTCGGTGCATGATAATTCTCAGAATCGTATTCTATTGCTTTTGGGTTTTGGATATGAACTGGGTTTTGGGTTTGAACGTTAATACTACGAAAAGAAATGACAAAGCAGGTATGAAATCTAGCCTAATTAAGGAAAGACAGTACAGGTAATGAAATCTAATTTAACCTGACTACAATTGCGGTAAAGAAAGGAACAACTAGAAATTAAGCATCAACAAAACTAAACATGGAACAAAACCTACAACATTAAAGAAATCTAATCTAACCTAACTTAACTTGACAAGGAAACACAAGGCAACATTAAGGAAGCAATCAAGGAAATAGAGCATTAATGAAACTTAACCTAATCTTACCTAATTGCATACTTAAACGTAAGAAAAACTTGAAACATTCAATTAATAAAACGTACCAAAAATCTAAGCAGAGAAAATGTGAAATTAAACTAAAACATTTGATTGGGGCATTTCATCGAACACATGGTGAGCATGTATAAAAATAAAATGGGTGTATGCCATTCTAAAACATAGAAGATCAAACTTAATACAAGCATTAGCATCCACATTCGAGAATCAACAAGGAATACATAACCACCAAAATTAATGAAACTAATCACAGAATTGCTGTCGAATTGGGTTCTGCCGAAGCTGGGAATTGCTGAAGATGAAGTCAGCCGGCTGAGGAAAAACTGGCTGCCGGATCTTGCTGTGAAGAAATGAGCTGCTGGGAATTGAGAACTGTGAAAATAAATTGCTGGAAAACCAATTGCTGGAAGAACATTACTGGAAGAAATCTACTGCTCGGCCCTGTGAAGCAGAACCAGGCTTGGAAAAGCAGAAACCGTGAAGAAATTGTTGTAAGGAAGAAAATTGCTGTAAAGAAAACAAAGTTGCGAAGAAACTAAATTCAGGGAATGAAGCTGCTGGAATTAAAGCATGTGAAGAACTCCTATGAAGGGTAAATTGCGGTCGTGGAGTGGGTGAAATGAAGAACACCAGCTAAGGTTCGGAAACCCTGAAACCTAGCTGTGGTCGTCGGTTGTGGTGATGGAGAAGAAGGCGGATGGAGTTGATCGGATCGAGTCGGGAACCCCTCAAACTCAGTTGATCGAAGCTCCGGCGGTGAAGGTGGATGAACGAGTCGGGAACCCCTCAAACTCGGTTGATCGAAGCTCCGGCCAACTAGGGTTGGAACCCCTAACCCTAGTTGCGGCGACGATGAAGATGGAGGAGGAGAAGAATCGCCGCGAGCAGCCTGCGTGTGGAGTCCGATGCCCTAGCTCTGCGCGATGATGCTTCCTTTTGTGTGTTCCAATTGGTTCGTCTCGCTTGGGTTCGACCAATCTTTTGGGTTCAATCAACCTTAGCCAGCAGCCCATTCTAGCTCGGTCCAGTTGTGTTTGGACTCAGAATTGATTCGATTCAACAATTGGTTCAGCTCACTTCAGTCCTTGGATTCAGCTCAGTTAAGTGGTCCGGTCAGCAGCTGGTTTCAAATCACTTCAACCCTGGTCCAGCTTGAGTTCAGTCTTGATTCAGCCTGGGTTCAATCTCAGCCCAGCTCATCAGTTGGTTCAACCAACCCAGCCAGCAGTTGGGTCAGCTAACTCAGCCAAATTTCACAGCTCCAATCTTTAATTCATTAGCAACGGACGGCTAAGATCGATTTGGCTTCATCCAACGGTCGAATCTCTTCAGATCTGAACCAAACTCCACAGATCCTAATCAATGGTCCTAATCTACCTGTCCACAGCTCGAATTGACCAGATCAGTGGCGGATGGTCCAGATCTTCCCTTTTCTTGAATGGATAGTCTAGAACCTCTTAAGCTTGATCCAACGGTCAGGTTACTTCTGATTTGGCTGAAATTTTCAGACCTTGATCTATGGTCAGGATTGATTCTATCTTGAACTTGGATTAACCAGAAGTTGACCGATGGCTCAGATCTAGTCGTTCTCTGGAATGGACGACTCCTAATAATCTAATGCTTGTTCCCTTTAATCTGGATCCAATGCGGACTCAAGTCTGACCTGATTTGGTCTAGGTTCATGATCAATTGAAGCCTACAAAATGATATTCAGATTTAGTGCCAAAAATATCCCAAATATAAAAAGATTTGAATTAAAAGCCAAAATAAGGGAAATACATGAAACCTAATACAATTGCAAACTTAAGCATATAAAATGTGGATCAAACATGGATTTTAGAGCCTAAAATAATCAACAAAATGATGGTTATCAACTCCCCCACACTTATTCTTGGGCATCTCGCACAAGTAAATAAAACTAAAAGAAAACAACATATCTCCCAAACATTACATCCCCTATCAATACCTTAAGAAATAATAAAAGAAAGTTACTTAGGATCATTAAGTCTCAAGAATCCATGTATTTATGGTTCCAAATCTCACATAAGTCAAAAGCATGGTAATTTCATCAACTTGAATAAACTAAGCATGACAAAGACCTCACAAGATGGATATATGCACTAATGCTCACAAAAATAACATATATGAAAGTGGAGTTCTCTCAAAACATTCATGACATTGCACTACCATATGCTTGCTTATCTTCTACTTCTCTACTACCATAACATAAGTACACAAATCAAGAGGGCTTTTCAATGAATAATAATGAAACCAAGTGCTACAAGAAAACAAGAATGGTAGATAACAAAGAAGATCATAGAGAGCATGAAAGAAGATCAAAGAGAATATGAGAGCATTGGGGTAATTAACATGATGCATATAATCAAACAATAGGCTAAAATAAATAACTCAATCAAACCTGTAACACTCAAAATTCTCCTTGCACATACTCAATACAATACACAACAACCACTTACAACTTCTCTCAAAATGCATGTAAGTATCAACAATTTCACTCTTGAGATTCTCTAAACAATAATATCAAAAGAGTACACATCAAGAAAATATTCCTTTTTGTTCATCACTAACAACATCCCGAATGCTTGAGGAAATTTTTTTTTCACTCTCTTTAAAATTTTTTTTCATTCTTTTTTTTCACTTTTTTTCATCTTTATTATTTTTTCTATCTCTCTTTATTTTTTTTCATAGAGAGATTTTCTTTTTTTTTTCACAAAGAGAGATTTTTTCACACAAGCATTCATCCATACACACTTGTCTCCCCCCCCCCCCCCCACACTTAAAACTTGCCCGTCTCGGGCAATGTAGCAAAGCATGATAATCACCTAAAACTCACAATAATAGAGGCTGATAATAGAGAAATAACAATGTAACTCATCACGTAATCACCCCATGCTCTCATCGTATGCTCAAGGGAAGAATAAGCTAATAAAGATATGACAGTGAGAATGTAATGACAATGAAAAGATCTGACAAGGAAATATGAAAGCAATAGGTAAAATGCTCAGTAGTAACAACAACAAAGGAGAGGAAAAACTAAGAGTTCAACAAGAAAGGTTGCCTCCATCATATTCATGTAAGATTATGCTATTATAATTTCAAAAAGAATCAAAGCAAGTTCTAGAGTATCAAATATCACAAATGCTATCACACATAAGAGGATTAAGGATAGGCATGGCAATATCCTCACTAGGTGAACAATAAAACTGTCATGCTTAATCTAACAAAATAGAGTCCATCACCACAATAAATGACTAAATGCAATTAATGTCCCCAAGCATACCAAGGAAACCAAAACTCAATAGTCAAACTTAACCATCTTTTATGATTCTCAAAGCATAATAAAGGAACATGTAAGGTGATACAACTCGAAATCAAACAAGATTTATTCAAAACCAAACAAAATACAGAATGAAGAAACAAAGTATGAATGCAAAGTATAAAAGCAAACAAACATGCGGGTATGAACATAAAGAAAAATACGAAAAGGAAAGAAAAGGAACGAACTCCCCTTCAAGTAGGGTAGAGAGCACGTAGCATCCATTTTGGGAGAACTATACTCATGTGATCAACCGCGTAGTGCACGTATTTCCCCCTTATTAATTTCGCACAAGCATCTTCCGGTGGTCGGAGACGATTAAGGTTCAGAACCCACTTAAGAGGTGAGGTGCTACTAGTCGAAATAAGAACAACTCCTCCCTCTTCATGCTTTTCGAAAGTCCTTCCAGGAGGTTGGAGTCTGTTCAAATAGAGCACCCACTCCAGAAGTCTTCGGGACCCTGCAAAACCATGTAATACCTCTCTCAAGCTTGCAAGGTAAGAAAGAAGTGTAATATCGTCAATCTCTACATAAAAATAATCCAAAAATGCAGCACATCCAAGAAAATCAATTATTGGCACCTCAATGAAGTTTTCACAATTAATATCTGCATAAGATGTGTCTAGTAATTCATCAGAACAAATAACATCAACACTAGGTATCACAATGAAATTTTCACAATCAATTTCTAAATGAGATGTAGCAAGACATGCATCGCAACCAAGAAAATCAACATTGGGTATCTCTATGCAATTTTCACAATTATTTTCCATAAAAGATGTATCAAGAATATCATCATAACAAGCAATCTCAATACTAGGTGTGTCCAAATATTCACCACAATGAACAAAATCAATTTTAAGTGCCTCTACAGGTTTTTCACAAACAATTTCTACAAAAGATGTGTCAATAAACTCATCACAAACAATAAAATCCAAGTGAGGTGCCTCTATTGATTTTTTCAAGGGCATAAGAGGAATACTTACCTGATCGTCCTGAAGAATACCTGGAGGTTCTACAAGAGTAGGTGTAACTGTGGTCCCCTCCTGGTCAAGTATATGCTCCACTTCAGGTTTAGGTTCTGGTGGACACTCAACTGAAATAGGTGATTCTTGGGTTTTTGCTTCCACCGTGCAAGTCCCTACACTTCCATGCTGATCTTCTGAATCTTCTAATGTATCAAGAAATGTTGGTGGTCCCTGGGGCTCAGTGCAATCCCCTACACCTGTGGATTCATCTGCAACACATGCTTCATCAACCATATTAGAAAAGTTAGAATCATCAATAACACTATCCTTACAAAATAGGAGTTTAGAAGGGTCCTGTAAAATTTCAGAATTGAAATCATGGTTGTTACAAGCTCTGCTATCCATCTTCTCCAATACCTCTAAATCAGTAGGAATGGGTGATTCTTGGGGCTCAGTGCAATCCCCTACACTCTCAATCCTATCCTCTGGATCTTCTGATACATCAACCAATGATGGTGATCCCTGGGGCTCTGTACAATCCCCTACACCTATAGATAGATTCATTTGACTCACAATTTGTCCACTACTTCTTTCAATGTCTTGAAGCCTTTGTTGCTTTTGGTGATATTGTAGAACTTGTTGAAACATCTCTTCCATTCTTTGTTGTTGAGCCTCATTCTCATTAGGATTCTCAAAGCCTCCTTGATTGGTGTGGAACTCCTGTTGGTCTTGAAATATGACATAAGGTTGCTGAAAATTAAGAGTAGGCTGTGAGTTCTGAAATTGAGACTGTGGGGGTTGATAAAACGGTTGAATAGGCTGATTAAATTGCTGAAAAGTTGGTTCACAACTTGGTGGAAATTGCTGAAAATTATGATTCTGAAAACTCTGATCATAGGGCTAAAATTGTTGGTTGAAAGATTGGATTGGCTGCTGAAAATTTTGATTGTTTGGTGAAAAATATTACTGTGAAGGTTGAAATCCACTTTGATTTTAATTCTAGAAAGTCTGAAATGGTTGGAACCCCTGCTGAAAATTCTGACTTGATTGAAAGGATAGCTGATCTTGCTAAAATTGTGGCTGAAAAAACTGATTTGTTTGCTGAAAATTCGAATAGGGCTGTTGGAATTCTTGATTTGACTGCTGAAATTGTTGGAAAGACTGACTTGGTTGAAAATTTAGATTGTACCCTTGCTGAAAATTCTGAAATTGTGGTTGAAACTGCTGCGGTGGCTAATTGAAAGTTTGGTACTGCTGCAAATCTGAATAGGGCTGCTGATTTTGTTGGAAAGGCTGACATTGTGGCTGCAAATTTGAGTAGGACTGCTGAAAACTCTGAAATGGAGGTTGTTGTTCATTTGAAAACATTTTGAATCTGTAGTCCTGTCACAAAACAAGTAAAATGGCAGCAACCGTGTACAAAAGATAAAGCAATCAAGAATAGAATCAAAGGATATAATTATCAAGCACCACTACATTCCCCGGCAACGGCGCCAAATTTGATAACCGCTTCTGTCGTGTTACGGTTTCAAATACAATTAAGATATCGAATTCCTCTAAACTAATGTAGCATAGAGTAACTCGAGTCGTCTCCCAACGAATGTAGTCGGTGCATGATAATTCTCAGAATCGTATTTTATTGCTTTTGGGTTTTGGATATGAACTGGGTTTTGGGTTTGAACGTTAATACTACGAAAAGAAATGACAAAGTAGGTATGAAATCTAGCCTAATTAAGGAAAGACAGTACAGGTAATGAAATCTAATTTAACCCGACTACAATTGCGGTAAAGAAAGGAACAACTAGAAATTAAGCATCAACAAAACTAAACATGGAACAAAACCTACAGCATTAAAGAAATCTAATCTAACCTAACTTAACTTGACAAGGAAACACAAGGCAACATTAAGGAAGCAATCAAGGAAATAGAGCATTAATGAAACTTAACCTAATCTTACCTAATTGCATACTTAAACGTAAGAAAAACTTGAAACATTCAATTAATAAAACGTACCAAAAATCTAAGCAGAGAAAATGCGAAATTAAACTAAAACATTTGATTGGGGCATTTCATCGAGCACATGGTGAGCATGTATAAAAATAAAATGGGTGTATGCCATTCTAAAACATAGAAGATCAAACTTAATACAAGCATTAGCATCCACATTCGAGAATCAACAAGGAATACATAACCACCAAAATTAATGAAACTAATCATAGAATTGCTGCCGAATTGGGTTCTGCCAAAGCTGGGAATTGCTGAAGATGAAGTCAGACGGCTGAGGAAAAACTGGCTGCCGGATCTTGCTGTGAAGAAATGAGCTACTGGGAATTGAGAACAGTGAAAACAAATTGCTGGAAGAACATTACTGGAAGAAATCTACTGCTCGGCCCTGTGAAGCAGAACCAGGCTTGGAAAAGCAGAAACCGTGAAGAAATTGCTGTAAGGAAGAAAATTGTTGTAAAAAAAACAAAGCTGCGAAGAAACTAAATTCAGGGAATGAAGCTGCTGGAATTAAAGCATGTGAAGAACTCCTATGAAGGGTAAACTGCGGCCGTGGAGTGGGTGAAATGAAGAACACCAGCTAAGGTTCGGAAACCCTGAAACCTAGCTGTGGTCGTCGGCTGTGGTGATGGAGAAGAAGGCGGATGGAGTTGATCGGATCGAGTCGGGAACCCCTCAAACTCGGTTGATCGAAGCTCCGACGGTGAAGGTGGATGAACGAGTCGGGAACCCCTCAAACTCGATTGATCGAAGCTCCGACCGACTAGGGATGGAACCCCTAACCCTAGTTGCGGCGACGATGAAGATGGAGGAGGAGAAGAATCACCACGAGCAGCCTGCGTGTGGAGTTCGATGCCCTAGCTCTGCGCGATGATGTTGTTGGTGCAGAAGGCACCCAAGTCAAACCTGTGTTTTGATAATGGCAACAGGGTTCAAAAGTTAAGTCTTACTTGTTATTTAATATGTTACTCTATTGTGCAGGGTAAAAAGCCCTAGCGAAGGACTGCTAGGCACTGGCGAAGGAATGCCAGGATAAAAAGCCCTAGCGAAGGACTGCTAGGCACTGGCGAAGGAATGCCAGGGTAAGAAGCCCTAGCGAAGGACTGCTAGGCGCCAGGCGAAGGACAGCCTGGGACTGAAGCCCTGGCGAAGGAATGCTAGGCACCGGGCGAAGGACAGCTCGGCATCCAAGACCTGGCGAAGGACCGCGAGGCAAAAGTCCAACCAGAGGAACGGTTGGCATCAGGTACATTCTCCCGAGAGGAGTAGGTGAGGACGCGTTCCCCGTCGAGGGAACAGTAGGTGTCGGTTCGACCTAGGGCTCTATTTTGGAGACCCAAAGTCAGAACCAAGACAGCTAAGGCTGTATAAACTAACACATTATTATTTTATGTTGTTTTGGACTAACCCTTGATGCAGGACCAAAGGAACGAGTGTCTGCAGCTCAGAGAGCCTCAAAGGAGTGAGGCAGTGGCTGAGTAGGGCGCCCGGAGTGTCCCGGGCGCCCCCAAGGTGCATACAAAATAATGTAAGTAAGGAAGGCTTCGAACAGCTGCTGGGCGGGGCGCCCCCGTGCTCCCGGGCGCCCCCGCTGCTCCCGGGCGCCCCTAGCGACCCTGGCGCCCCCAATGCAAGCCTACGAAGCGAAACCAACCAAGCCAAAGGGATAAAGATTTGACCCGGTCAACCCGGGCGCCCCCAGCGTCCCGGGCGCCCCGGTCAAGATGTGATCCCGAGGTTGAAGGGATCAGAAGTTGACTGAGGGAAAGGTGGATCGGCCGACACGTGGGGGGGGGGGGGGCGCCCCCGACGTCCCGGGCGCCCCCAGGCCCTATATAAAGGGCCCTCGACCCCAAGGCTGAAGCAACAATTCATTCAACGCTTCGACGCTCTTTTGCTCCCGCGCTCTGCTCCGGAAACCTCTCAACTCGAGCCGACGACGTCCCTCCGCTCCGAAAAGTCAATCTACCTCGGACGTCGGTAACAAAAGAGCAATATTTTAATTTTGTGTTTACGATACTACAATTGTAATATTGATTTGTAAACCATTTTGCGAACTTATAGCATTGCCCGCAGAAAACGGTCAACGATCGTGGGCCTTGGAATAGGAGTCGACCTAGGCTCCTAACCAAGTAAAATACCTGTGTTCGCGATTGTCTTTATTCCACTGTGCAAATTCTCTAATTTCTAAAATCCGAACGCTTTCCGATATTCACCCCCCCTCTATCGGTTCTCTCGATCCAATAAGTGGTATCAGAGCGGGGAAGTTCAAATTTGGTGCAACCACCAGTTTGAAAATTTTTTGGATTTTTATTTTCTTTTCCCCGTTCGAATTTTCTCTAAATTTTTTCTTTCGAATTTTCTTTTTCCCGTTAATCGAGGTTGGTGCAACACCCCTCGTTATTTTAATTTCTTTATTCCGCACTACTAATCCAAGACCAAGTCTTGGGAAATTTTTCTGTTAGTTATTTTTTTCAGATTAAATGGCCATGCAAGAAGGATTCAGCACCGCCAGACCTCCACTTTTCAGTGGAGAAGACTTTTCCTACTGGAAAAGTCGAATAGAGTTCCACCTGAAAACTCAGGTGGACATGTGGATTATCATCCAGTCCGGACTGGAGATTCCCACAAATGCTGAAGGAGTTCCTCAAAGCTACACAGAGTGGGACACCGCTCTGAAACGTAGAATCGAAGCTGATGCAAAGGCGACTCAGACCCTTCAATGTGGCTTAACAAAAGAGGAGCTGAACCGGGTGGGCCCCTTCAACAGTGCCAAGGAGCTGTGGGCAAAATTGATCGAGCTGCACGAAGGAACATCAGACACTCGGATCAGTAAGAGAGATATGCTCCTGAACAAACTGTATGCCATCAAGATGGCCGACAACGAAACAGCAGCCCAGCTTCACGCACGAATCCAAGAATTGATGAACGGTCTTCACACTATAGGTCACAAGGTCGAAAACCGTGACCTAATAAGGTATGCTTTAAATGTTTTCCCTAGAAACACCTTGTGGGCATCTATGGTAGATACATACAAGGTTTCAAGGGATCTCTCAAAAATTAAACTAGATGAATTATTTTCCGAATTAGAACTTCATGAACAGACTAACTGCAATATGGCCGAGAAAGGTATTGCCTTTGTTGCAGGAAAAACTGGAAGGTTAACAAAGAAGAAACCTCAACCTGAACCCGAGTCTAACTCAGACTCAGACGCAGAAGACGAAGAAGGAGATCGATCTGAGCTGGTACGACTGGCCCGAAGCTACTATAAAAAATTGAAGAACCAAGCCAACAAACGGAGGACAAGCCGAAGAAAGGACGAACCAGCTGAACCCACAAATGACAAAAACAAGCCCAATGTGACTTGCTACGAGTGCAAGAAGAAGGGCCACTACAAGACGGAGTGTCCAAACCTAAAGGAGACCAAAAAGTCAAGAAGAAAGAAAGCACTCCAAGCAACCTGGGACGAATCTTCCTCAGAAGAAGAAGAAGAAGCACCCCAGTCAAACCTACTAGCCCTGACCGCCTCAGAAGAAGTCGGGACCGAGTCAGAATCAAAACAGGACGATGGCAGACTAACCTTTTCAGAAGACGGCGAAATCAAGATAAGTGGTTTCAATAGAAGTCAATTAAACGAACTTATTTCATATCTTTCTCGAGATTTGGCGAAAGCCAAACTCCGAGTCGATTCCCTCCGACAGGAAGTAAAACTCCTGAAAGAGGGAGCTGACTCTAAATCCTTAACCAAGAATGTTCAAGAAGGAACTCCTACTCAAGTTGAAAAACTTGAGAAGGAAAACTCCTCCCTGAAAACTCAGGTTAAGGATCTTAGATCAGCCTTAGAACGATTCACATCTAGTTCCAAGGGTCTTGACATGATTCTTGGAAAGCAGAAATCAGTTCTAAATCGATCCGGACTTGGCTATAGAACCAAATCCCGACAAAGATCTTACTTTGCTGTACTGAATCAGTCCAGAAGTAAAGTTCAGGCATGGGTACCCAAACTGTGCCTGAACAAACCGACTGGATCAAATCAGTATTGGATCCCCAAGGATAAGATTCACATCTTGCCTAATCATCATTGTGGCTTTAGTCCAGGGGGAGCCAAACTAAAAACTATATTTATTGTTAGATAAAATTTAATTCTTGATTGCAAATTGCATGTTTGATTGTTTATTTAAATTTCTGCAATTTACCATGCTTAGAAATAGTTAGTATAAGGACTGAACAAACCTAACTGAAACTTGACAACATAGTATTGGGTGGAGGTGAGATGATAGTACGTTAGGGAAACCAATTCTAATAAGATCAAGTATACTTGGTCTCTTTAGACTGGTGAAACTAGCCGAAGCTACCGATCCAAAACTCAAACTAGTTAGACCAGAATTTTTCAAGGATTAATTTTGAAAATGAAACTTCATTAAACGTCTTTGTCAAGGAAAGGGTTGATGATCCAATAAGGCTACGGCCAAAGAAGGCCTAGTGCATCGCCAAGACCTGGAAGCCAATTTCTGAATTTCAAATTCAAATTACTTTTTGTTAAATTCAAATCTAACACAATTTTCAGTTAAGTATAGACTCAAACATTTTCTTACAAAATAAACTTAACTGTTTTCAAAAATTAATTTAAGATTTTTAAAATAAATAATAATTTTTCAAAATAAATTTTACTTGTCAAAACCTGTCTCACAAAACCTATAAGGCTAAAGTGATTAAAAACCCTAGATTTGGGTGAGACAGACTAGGCAGTGCTCAATTTAAGCTATTCCTGACTCTAATTGGATCCAAATCAATAAAACTCTTTATGTGTAGGAACATAAAGATTTGGACCAATGGATGTTGGATAGCGGTTGCTCCAGACACATGACTGGAGATAAATTGAAGTTCACCAAACTCAAGTTCAAGAACCTAGGCTCAGTGGCATTTGGCAACAATGCTACACTCAAGGTAATTGGGTCAGGTAATATTGAACTCAAATCTGACTTTGTTATTAAGAAAGTTCTTTTGGTTGAAAACTTCAATTTTAACTTACTTAGCATAAGTCAGTTATGTGATTCGGGTTATATAGTCACCTTCAACAATTCTAACTGCCTGATTAAAAATGTACAAGACTCAGAAATCATGCTTAAGGGCACTAGAAAAAATAATGTATACACTATAAACCTACCCCTAGTACCCAAATGTATGTTAACTCAGTTAGAACAATCAAACCTCTGGCATAGGAGATTAGGTCATACCAATCTGAGAACTATCTCAAAAATCACCCAACTTGGATTAATCAAAGGTATCCCCAAAATTAAAAATAATGAAAACCTAATATGTTAATCATGTAATCAAGGTAAACAAACCAAATCTAATCACAAATTAATCTAATCTGACCTAACTCAAACCACACTTGAGCTCCTGCACCTTGACCTATTTGATTCACATGGAGCCAAGTCACTAAGCGGGAACCGATACTGCTTAGTAATAGTTGATGATTATTCTAGGTTCACCTGGGTTAGGTTTCTAAAAACCAAAGATGAAACCCTAAACCTATTTAATGATTTCTGTAAATTAATTGAAAATCAAAACGATACTAAAATTAAAAGACTTAGGAGTGACCACGGGGGAGAATTTGAAAATCAACGGTTCGAGGAATTCTGTAAGGTAAATGGGTATTTACATGAATTTTCATGTCCTAGAACCCCCCAACAAAATGGAATAGTTGAAAGAAGGAATAGAACATTACAGAAAGCAGCTAGGGCTATGCTAAACGAATTTAGCCTAGCAAACCATTATTGGGCAGAAGCAATTAGTACGGCTTGTTACATCCAAAATAGGGTTCTGATTAACAAGCGACACAACAAAACACCCTATGAACTGTACTACCATAGACTCCCAAATCTACACTACCTAAGGGTCTTTGGATGCAAAGTCCATATCCTAAACACCAAAGACTATTTAGGAAAATTTCAGCCCAAGTCAAACCCAAGTATCTTCCTAGGATACTCAACCACAAGTAGAGCCTATAGAGTTTACAACAAACAAACTAAGAAAATTGAAGAAACAACAAATTTAATATTTGATGAAGAAATCAACTCAACATCTAATAATCCAGACCTAACTTCATCAAATTCTGATCAAGAAAATAATGAACAAACAAGTGAATCTTTAATTGAACCCTTAAAAGAACTAACTATTGAACCAATTAATGAGTCAACTGAACCAATTATCGAACCAACAAATCAACCAGCCCAAAGAGTCGAATCCAATAGTGAACCAAACCGACCAGCCGGACCTGAGGCTGAACCAAGTTCTAGAAGAACCAAGAAACCCAGACTTAGTCACCCAATCGATCAAATTGTGGGTGATCCAACTCTAGGAGTCAGGACAAGATCCTCCTATAGAAACCTTAGTCAAATAGCTATGATATCAAAAATTGAACCCAAAACTATAGAGGAAGCCCTACCTGACCCTGATTGGATCATAGCTATGCAAGAAGAATTAGCCCAATTTGAGAGGAACCAAGTCTGGGAACTAGTGCATAAACCTGAAGGCAAATCCATCATAGACACTAAGTGGGTCTTTAGGAATAAGCTAAATGATTAAGGAGAAATAGTTAGAAATAAAGCCCGCTTAGTAGCTAAGGGATTCAGCCAAGTAGAGGGATTAGATTACGATGAAACATATGCCCCAGTAGCTAGACTTGAGTCCATTAGAATGTTATTAGCCTTTGCATCCCATAAAGGATTTAAGCTATACCAAATGGATGTAAAGTCAGCTTTCCTAAATGGATTCATTAAAGAAGAAGTTTATGTAGGACAACCCCTGGGTTTGAGGACTTAGACAGACCTGACCACGTTTACAAATTAACTAAAGCACTATATGGGTTAAAACAAGCACCTAGAGCTTGGTATGAACGTTTATCAAGTTACTTAACTTCTAAAGAATTTAAACAAGGACAAATTGACTCAACCTTATTTATTAAAATCCTAGGAAAAGATATATTAATTGCCCAAATTTATGTAGATGACATAATCTTTGGGTCCACCAACACAAACTTCCTAAAAGAGTTTGTCAAGATAATGAAAAATGAATTTGAAATGAGCTTAGTTGGTGAGCTTACCTTTTTCCTAGGACTACAAATCAAACAAACTAGAGATGGAAACTACGTCCATCAATTCAAATATGCTAAAGAGTTAATAAAGAAATTTAAAATGGATAACTCTAAAAGCATAAGTACCCCCATGGCCACTAATGTAAAAATAGATAGTGACCCTGATGGTAAGACAGTAGACCTCAAACTATATAGAAGTATGATAGGTAGTCTACTGTACCTTACAGCCAGCAGACCTGACATTCTTTTTGCTGTAGGGATGTGTGCTAGATACCATGTAACGCCCCAAAATTTCCATTTTTAGTACTTAAAGTCCTTAGAATTATTTAGAAATGGTTTAAAAATATTCTAGATATTTTTAGGAATTTTTAGAGTATTTTTATGGAATTTTCCGAGTCCGTTTGGTGTTTTTGGAAAAAGAAAAAGAAAAAAAAACGTTTAAGGGCAGCCGGTGGATTGAACCCGCGACCACCATGAAACAACCCGCGCGCGCAACCAGCCGGGCTAGGATATCAAGCACAGAAAAAGAAGGAGAGACCTATATTTAAGGAGTAGTTAGGTCGATTTGCCCCCATAAGTATAAATGGAAAAACCAATTAAGTGCAGCTGGTGGATCGAACCCGCGACCAGCACGAAACCAGAAACGCGCGCGACCAACTGGGCTAGGGTATCAAGCACAGAAAAGGATGGAGAGACCTATATTTAAGGTGTAGTTAGGTTAATCCGCCCCATAAGTATAAATAGGTAATTAAAGAGAGAAGTTTTATTTTCTCTCCTCTCCAAACCCTCACGCCGACCCCTCCTCTTCTGGGCGAAACTACACCAAGCTCTAGGGGGCCGGTTAAGGCTCTTCTCCAAGAGATAATTCTATATTCGGGATCCCCGCGGCGAGAGGAACGCGTAGACGTGAATAATTCTCCGAGATCTCAAGTTTCTCTCGAGTCCTAGACGTTAATCTTGGTTGTAAGTCCAAGATATCAATGTAAGTACTGCTCACCTGCAGTAAGAGGCGGTTTTTCCGCAAGAATTTCCTTTAAAAGTTCTTAAAAGAGATATTTCTTTTAGTTTTTAGTTTTTGCATGTGATCTTAGTTCATTATATGCTTATATATTTTATTGAGTGTCCTATATGAGATTAGGGACCTAGAAAAGCTATGAGAAAAGAAAAGAGAAGATAAAGATAAGAAAAGAAAAGGCCAAGGCCTTAAGAAAATCCCCAAAAGTCAAGACTTAGGGATTTTAGCACGCAAGGTGCTCCAGAAAATACCAAGGCATTTACAGATAAGAAAGAAAAGAAAGAAAAGCTATTTTATTTTCTAAGGCCAGTACCCGGCGTCCAAGGGCGTCGTTAAAGAAATCCAGGTGTCCAATTCCAAGGTCTTGGCCCTGGTAGACCAAGGTCTGCTCTATTAGGATTGGTGGCTCGCTACCCCAACCTTTTAGGGAACGCGCATCAGATGGTACTTACGTCTTCAGTGGATCCAAGTGATTATTATTTTCAAGTATATGCTTTAGCAAAGTTTTCTAAAGTTTTCAAAAGTTAAAGAATAGCTAAAGTTTCAAGTTGAGCCAAGAAAAGTAGATTGAGATTATTTATTGCTTGAGTATGCATGTTTTGAGCTACACATGTTATTAGTTTTCTTTCAAGCATATTAGTATCTCATATGATGTTCAGTTTGATCTAGAAGCATGTTTGCATATTTCGAGTTTTTGTGAGCTAGATAGTACTTACTAAGCTTTTTGCTTATAGATGCATTTCCTCTTATTGCAGATAAAGGTAAAGGCAAGCAATTCTGAAGGAAGACGACGAGGCGGTGCTGAGTAGAGTGTGTGTGGTGGCTGATTATGGAGAGATCCTTGAGACGAGACATTTTAGTTATTTGAATTGAAATGTTTAAGTTTATTCAAATTTCAAGTTCTTGCTTTATGGAGATTATTGAGTATTTGAGTTTTGGATAGTTTTATATGCTAAATTTCTTAGAGTAAAGATTCCATGTCATTTCATTTAGCATATATATCCTTATGATTGCATTGGATGAGTAAAAGTGTGAGTAGTTAGAAATATTGATACTTTGTTAGAGAAAAAGGTGTTTGTGCCAAGATAGTATCAATTTTCCTTTTGAATCGAGTTTTATTGCTTAAAAATGTTTAGAAAAGTTGCAATCACATTTCATAATGCTTTAGCAAGGTTGTAGAACATGCATTTGGTGTTATAAATTCATAGAAGCCAAGATTGGTACAAACTCTATTGTTAAAGTTTATATAAACTTGTTTAGTTTATTTTCTTCCATAAAAGTCCTAAATTTAAGTTTATGGATTCGTTTGATTGGTTAAATTGTTTAGGAACCTGACATAGAGTATAGAAATGGTGTCGTAGTTTGATATGGCTCGAAACTGAGCGAGAGGTGGCTTTAAGAAGCAAGAGCCGAAACCTGTAAAACTGATTACAGGCGTACCAGTCGACTGCCACGTCACCAGTCGACTGGTACGGGCAGTTTAAGAGGGGTAAGGCTGTTTTCAACAGGTATTAGCTATGAGATTTGAGAAGAAAGTATGACATGGTGTTATGCATGATGACTTATGTTAGAATATAATTGTTAGAAGAATTTAAAGAAAAAAAAAAGAATTCCGCATTTCTTTTAGTCATGTATAAGAGTAGAGAAGTACAGAGAAAGTAACGATCCGTCTAAAGGCAGTAAGAAGGCGGGTCGCTACATCTTGGCTCAACTTGAAACTTTAGCTATTCTTTAACTTTTGAAAACTTTCTGAAAACTTTAGAAAACTTTGCTAAAGCATATACTTGAAAATAATAATCACTTGGATCCACTGAAGACGTAAGTACCATCTGATGCGCGTTCCCTAAAAGGTTGGGGTAGCGAGCCACCAATCCTAATAGAGCAGACCTTGGTCTACCAGGGCCAAGACCTTGGAATTGGACACCTGGATTTCTTTAACGACGCCCTTGGACGCCGGGTACTGGCCTTAGAAAATAAAATAGCTTTTCTTTCTTATCTGTAAATGCCTTGGTATTTTCTGGAGCACCTTGCGTGCTAAAATCCCTAAGTCTTGACTTTTGGGGATTTTCTTAAGGTCTTGGCCTTTTCTTTTCTTATCTTTATCTTCTCTTTTCTTTTCTCATAGCTTTTCTAGGTCCCTAATCTCATATAGGACACTCAATAAAATATATAAGCATATAATGAACTAAGATCACATGCAAAAACTAAAAACTAAAAGAAATATCTCTTTTAAGAACTTTTAAAGGAAATTCTTGCGGAAAAACCGCCTCTTACTGCAGGTGAGCAGTACTTACTAAGCTTTTTGCTTATAGATGCATTTCCTCTTATTGCAGATAAAGGTAAAGGCAAGCAATTCTGAAGGAAGACGACGAGGCGGTGCTGAGTAGAGTGTGTGTGGTGGCTGATTATGGAGAGATCCTTGAGACGAGACATTTTAGTTATTTGAATTGAAATGTTTAAGTTTATTCAAATTTCAAGTTCTTGCTTTATGGAGATTATTGAGTATTTGAGTTTTGGATAGTTTTATATGCTAAATTTCTTAGAGTAAAGATTCCATGTCATTTCATTTAGCATATATATCCTTATGATTGCATTGGATGAGTAAAAGTGTGAGTAGTTAGAAATATTGATACTTTGTTAGAGAAAAAGGTGTTTGTGCCAAGATAGTATCAATTTTCCTTTTGAATCGAGTTTTATTGCTTAAAAATGTTTAGAAAAGTTGCAATCACATTTCATAATGCTTTAGCAAGGTTGTAGAACATGCATTTGGTGTTATAAATTCATAGAAGCCAAGATTGGTACAAACTCTATTGTTAAAGTTTATATAAACTTGTTTAGTTTATTTTCTTCCATAAAAGTCCTAAATTTAAGTTTATGGATTCGTTTGATTGGTTAAATTGTTTAGGAACCTGACATAGAGTATAGAAATGGTGTCGTAGTTTGATATGGCTCGAAACTGAGCGAGAGGTGGCTTTAAGAAGCAAGAGCCGAAACCTGTAAAACTGATTACAGGCGTACCAGTCGACTGCCACGTCACCAGTCGACTGGTACGGGCAGTTTAAGAGGGGTAAGGCTGTTTTTAACAGGTATTAGCTATGAGATTTGAGAAGAAAGTATGACATGGTGTTATGCATGATGACTTATGTTAGAATATAATTGTTAGAAGAATTTAAAGAAAAAAAAAAGAATTCCGCATTTCTTTTAGTCATGTATAAGAGTAGAGAAGTTGGGAAAGGAGTCGGCGCAAGGTGTTGGGCGAGGGAGAGAAAGGGTTTAGGTTGAGAGAAAATAAAATTTCTCTCTTTAATTATCTATTTATACTTATGGGGCGAATTTACCTAACTATACCTTATCTATTGTTTCGCCCAATTTATTTCAACAAAACTATCCAACCCAGCTGGTCACGCGCGCGCCTGGTCTCCTGCTGGTCGCGGGTTCGAACCCCTTGCTGCCTTTAAATGTTTTTTCTTTTTTAAAAATACTAAACGAACTCGGAAAATTCCATAAAAATATTCTAAAAATTCCTAAAAATATCTAGAATATTTCTAAACCATTTTTAAATAATTCTAAGGACTTTAAGAACTAAAAATGGAAATTTTGGGACGTTACAGGTTGAACCTGAATCGTGGGAGTGCTAGAGGAAGCAGCTTCTCGGGGCCGTTTCTTCTTCTTATGCGCACGAGAAGAAGACGGACCCGTAGTAGCGGTCTGCCTTCCGGCCTCCGCGCAGACCTCGGGAGGGTTGGCCGCAACACTTTGGCCTAGCACTTCCAGGTCCGGATCGCTCTCCGCTCGACCCGGTTGCTCGGGAACTGGCGTTGCCCTCACCGGGATTGCATTTCGGCGGGCCATTAGTTCAGCCGCCCGAGTGTTCAAGGCCTCTTCCGCCAGGGCTATCTCTTCATCCATGAGAGCGTCCATCAGGGCCTGAGCTGCAAGTCAGAAAAAGTTTTAGTTAGCATTAAAAGAGTCGTAAATAAGAAGGGGAATTTACCATAAGTTCCAGGCAGTCTGGCGGGGATTTGACTCAGCCGGCAAATGTATAGCACGGCCTCGCTCAACAATTTGCCGACGTGGAAACGGCGTCCTCCGATTTTGGAGAAGGCTGACCGAAAGCCGGGGTCAGCACGATACCTTCGGGGAGCAGGGGGGTGGTCGGGCAATGCCTCTAGCCAATCAAGAGGCCAGGATGCAGGCGGGAAGGTGCTTATGTAAAAGAAATGGGATTTCCACCCCTTGTTGGAAGATGAAACCTTGTCTAGAAAGGCGGTGTTGATCCTGGCCTGGAAACAGAAACACCCGGGCTCTTGCATCTTAAGGGAATAGAAGAGATGGAAAATCCTAGGAGACAGGGGAACTCGGAAGGACTCAAAGATGACTACCGTGCCACATAGAATCCGAATCGAGTTCGGGGCTAGTTGGGAGAGGGATACCTGAAAATACTGACAGATCTCTATAATAAAGGAATGCAAAGGGAACCGCAGGCCGGCGAGAAGATGATCCTTGAAGATAGTAAAGTAGTTCACCGGGGCTCGGTTAGGTCGGTCGTCCGGAGAGGGGAGAGCGAAAACGTGATCTTCTGGGATGCGATAATCATGGCGGAGGGTTTCCAAAGACCCTAGACTCAGGGTCGATCGGGTAGTAGTATACCACGGCTCGGGCGCAGAGGATGAACCGGGCGTAGAAGATGAGCCGGCCATGAGGTCGGACTCGGGAATTAGCAGAAAAAGGTGTAGGCGGGTAAAAGAATACCTAGTGTTCGGGCTCGGGGTGAGATGCTGATCGCCGGAAACACTGTTCGTCGGAACTCAAGGAGGTCGGGTGGAGGAGGTCGGACAAAACGAAAAAAGAAGCGAGAGGGAAAGTGAGGAAGAATGAAATGAAGGGGGCCGCCTATTTATACTACCGGCTAGGCAACCAGGACCGTCGGATGGAGAGGAAAGAAATGGCGGGCTACGGTCTCCACCGTCCGATCAGCACGATTCCCCATACCCCGAAGCTTCTCGCGAACGCCAAACGAAGCCGCGCCCACGACGCCTCGATATCGGAGGCATCCACTCAATAGCTGACGCGTGGTCAGTCATTAATGAATAACTGATTGGGAGGTCGGGCGCGTGGGAGGCTAACTCGGAATACAAGGAGCGCGCGGGAGAGCGGAAAAAGGGTCAGGCCGACCGGGCCAGGAGCCTAGTCAGTCGGACTGGACGCCTCCTTCGACTAGACTTGAAGGGGAGTCTTGTGATCCGGGCGAGCGATTTTTCATCAAGGATGAAAGCCCGGTCGGAGAAAACCCGGTTCAACCCAGTTCAAGGTTAATAGAGGTCGGGGCGGGCCGAAGCTCGAGTTGGAATCAAGACCTCCCTAGGCCGAGCTCTCAAGGCCGACCTCCCAGGGCCGACCTTTCAAGGCCGACCTCCCGGGGTCGACCCCTCAAGGCTGACCTCCCGAGGCCGAGCTCTCAAGGCCGACCTCCCAGGGCCGGCCTTTCAAGGCCGACCTCCCGGGGCCGACCTCTCAAGGCCAACCTCCCGAGGCCGACCTCCCGAGGCCGAGCTCTCGAGGTCGAACTCCCGAGGTCGACCTCCCCGAGGCCGACCTCTCGAGGCAGACCTCCCGAGGCCAAGCTCTCAAGGCCGACCTCCCCGAGGCCGACCTCTCAAGGCCGAGCTCTCGAGGCCGACCTCCCGAGGACCAGCGATAGAAGCCGAGCTCCTGAAGATTGAGCGCTCGAGACCGAGTTCTTGAGGTCGCGCTCTCGAGGCTGAACGATTGAGGTCGGGTTCTTGAGTTTCATCCCTCGAAGGGCTCCGTCAAAACTCTCCGTTAAGAGACGTCGTCGTCATCTGACGTGGCCGCCCAGCAATTAATTAGGAGTAGGATCACAGGGTGGCAGACTGCTATGTCAGTCTCACATCACCGCTTACTTAGCTTAATCCCTAACTAATCTTTAGTGAGATGTGACATCCCGCACGAGTGAGACCTTTCTCCTCCCCCTATATAAACCCACCCTTGGGCTCCAAAGAGGGGGATCGCTATTCATTCACAACCACACCATTACATTGAGAGCCCTGTTTAGATCCGACCTCCTAAGCTACAGCAGACCAGGTCATCTTGGTCAGACCGAGTCAACCGGAGGAGAACCGATTCTTCGCTTGTCGACAGGATCATAACAATTGGTGTGGAGATCAAACGTACTCCATCTATTTTAGCACTTTGAAGAAACCTAATAATGCATTTATTCTAAAAGAGAAGATAACTTTCATCATGTGAAATAAATTCAATACAAAAAAATAAGCATAGCCCAAATCTCGAATAGGAAATTTTTGATTAAGAAAACTTAATAAAGTTGTAATATCCTTTTTGTAGGACTGTAAAAGTGCTAGACGGGAAGGGGGGAGGGTTGAATAGCATGTTTCACTTTTTCACTTTTTCGTAAGTACACAGCAGAATAAATAACAACAACACAACAATAATACTTTTCTTTTTTACTTGATTTACAGTCCAATGGCTGCTAGTCCAAGGCCCACAGTCGCTGACTGCTTCTGACAGGTAATCCACTAAAATTCTTCTACTGTAAACAACGATTCGGAGGCAAAAGTTCAGTGTTACAAAAATCCGAGGAATGGTAACACATTTACTATTCCTGATAATTTAAAGCATAAAAGAATAGAACAATTAAATAAACAATTAGTGCACACTGACATACTTATATATCTGTAGTAGTTTCACCATAATACTCAACAACGTTCATAATAATGTGCTAATTAAGTAACTTGCCTATTATTACAATAAAAAAATACTCAATACACAAAAGTTACAAGATGTAAAGTTTATTTATATACAAAGTTAGGAATCTAATCTAGGAAATAAATAAGCCTATTTATATATAAAGTTAGAGATCTATTCTAGATAATAAATTAGGATTCTATTTTAGGGAGTAATTTATATTTTAGATAAAATATAAATTAGGATATATATTTATATAGCTAATACTTTCCCTCAAGTTGGGGCATAGATATTAATCATGCCCAACTTGTTACAAAGATAATCAATCCTGACCCAATTAAAAGTTTTTGTGAAGATGTCCCCTAGTTGCTCTCCAATTTTTGCATATCTTACAGTGATTAAGTCTCGTTGAATTTTTTCACAAATAAAATGACAATAAATTTCAATATGCTTAGTTCGCTCATGAAACACAAGATTTGATGCAATGTGAATAGCAGTTTGATAATCACGCCACAGTTTTGTTAGTACTGAAATTTTAAGTCCTACTTCAGTCAATAGTTGATATATCTATATTATTTCACACACAGATTGTGTCATATCCCTATATTTTGACTCTGCATTGGACCGTGATATAATATTTTGCTTTTTACTCTTCCATGAAGCTAAATTTCCTCCAACGAAAATACAATAACCTGAAGTAGACCTTCTATCCATTTTAGAACCTGCCCAATCTGCATTTGAAAAACATTCGATATAAGTGTTCCTATGATTTTTATATACGATATCTCGTCCGGGTGCTCCCTTCAAGTAACATAAAATTTGCTCCAGCGCAGTCTAATGAAGAACTGTTGGAGATGACATAAACTGACTAATGATACTAATCGAATATGTAATATCTGGACATGTCACAGTAAGATAATTCAACTTCCCAACCAACCTTCTATCTCTCTCTGGATGTTCCAATAGTTCTCTATCTACTATGAGGTCTACGTTTTAAGTTATTGGAGTACTACAAGGCTTTGCCCCTAATTTTTTTGTCTCAGTTAATAAGTCAAGAATATATTTTATCTGAGATAGAAATATAACTTTTTTACTTCTCATAACTTCAACACCTAAGAAATACTTTAGCACCTCTAAGTCTTTTGTATAAAACTGAGTAAGAATGAAAGATTTGAGAGATGAAATTCCTATAGTATCACTTCCAGTAATAACAATATCATCCGCATACACAACTAATAGAATAATATCTACTCCTGACTGCTTATAGAACACAGAATGATCAGACATGCTTTTCGTCATACTAAATTTTTCAATAACTTGACTAAAATTTTCAAACTAAGCACGAGAACTTTGTTTCAAACCATACAAAGATTTCTAAAGATGACAAACTCACCCTATCTCCGCCTGAGCAACAAAACCAGGAGGTTGCTCCATATACACCTCCTCTTGAAGATCACTAAGAAAAAAAATATTCTTGATATCGAGTTGATATAAAGACCAATGATGAGTAGCAACCAATGAAATGAATAATCGAATAGATGTCATCTTTGCAACAGAAGAAAAAAGTTTCAGAATAATCCACACCATAGGTTTGAGCATAACCCTTAGCAACAAGATGAGCTTTTAGTCTTGCAACTGACCCATCTAGATTGACTTTAACTGTGAATACCCATTTGCATCCAAGAGCTCATTTTCTTGAAGGTAGATCAATCAAGTCCCAAGTATCATTATCATCCAAGACTTTCATTTCCTCTATCATTGCATCTCTCCAACCAAGATGAGATAAGTCCTCACGGACATTTTTAGGAATAGAAATAAAGTCAAGTGAAGCAATAAAAGAGCAAGAAGAAGACACCAAGCCATTATAAGAAATAAAAGAAGAAATAGGGTAAGTACATTGGTGTTTACCTTTACGTAATGTAATAAGAAGATCATCACTCGAAGTTGGATCTGATGATGAAGTAGTAGGTGCAGGACATGAATCAAGAGGTTGACGCCTGGAGTATACTTGAATAATAGGAGGCTTGACCAGACCTGGTTTCAAAACAGATGCAGAGGTTGTGATAGAATATACCAATAAATCATCATCTTCCCTTTGAGAAGTCGGGATAAGTGAGGATGGGAAATAAGGTGTATCTTCCATGAAGGTGACATCAATTGAGAGAAGATATTTGTTAATACTAGGACAATAACACCTATAACCTTTTTGAAGACGAGAATAGCCAAGAAAGATACACTTTAAAGACTTGGGATCTAATTTAGTGACATGTAAATGAACATTCCGAACAAAACAAGTGCTACCAAATATCTTAGGATTGACAGGATACAACGACTTATTGGGAAATAAAATTTTATAAGAAATCTCACCATGAAGAACAGATGAAGGCATGCAGTTAATGAGAAAATATATCGTAGAAACCACATCTACCCAAAAAGACTTGGGAACATTCATTTGAAATAAAAGGGTCGGTGCAGTCTCAAGAAGATGTCTATTCTTACGCTCAACCACATCATTTTAGGATGAAGTATCTACACAAGAGGTTTCATGTAGCATATCATTCTGACTCATATAAGTTTGAAATAGACTAGATGTATATTTCTATGCATTATCACTTTGCAGGGTACAGATGGACGTATTGAATTGAGTCTTAATCTCGGCACAAAAAGCACAAAATAGAAAAAATAACTTTGAATGATTTTTCATTAAATATAACCAGGTTATACACGAGAATAATCATCCACAAAAGTGACAAAATACCTAAAATCATGTTTAGACAAAATAAGATAATGATCCCAAATATCGGAATAAACCAATTCAAAAGGTATAATAGCACATTTATTTATTCTTGGACTAGAACTAAAATGATGATGCTTTGCAAACTGACATGACTCACAATCTAATGAAGACACTTTACTATATTATAGACAAAGCTTCTTAAGCAAAGGAAGAGATGGATGACTTAACCTACAATGAGTCTCGAAAGGAGTAGTTACCTCGGGCAAGTGAAGGATCTTGGGACAGGTGGATCAAGAATATAGAGACCTCTAGACTCATGTCCTTTACCAATAATCTTCTTCGTCAAAAGATCCTGAAATAAACAATGATCAGGAACAAAAAAGATGCAATAGTTAAGATTATGAGTTAATTGACTAACAGAGAGCAAATTAAAAGATAAATTGAATAAATGTAAGACAGAGGATACGAAAGGCAAAGGAGTAGGATCGATAGTGCCAGACCATGAACACAAGATGAAGACCCATCAGCCAAAGTAACGATAAGAGTGTTAGATTTGTGTGAAAAAATAGAGAAGAGACTAGAATTACCTGCCATATGATCCGTGGCACCAGAATCAATGACCCACTTAGAGGATGACGAAACAAGACATTGTTGGATCTTGTACGGTTGCTAGAGGGGGGGGTGAAAAGCAAATCTCGAACTCTTTCTTCCTACGTTGTTAGTGTGCGCAAGCGGAAACAATAATAATAAACACAAACAACAAAGAAAGTACTACTAACAAACCGATTTACTTGGTATCCACCCTGAAGGGTGACTAATCCAATAATCCGTCGGTGGATCACTCCCCGGATAACCTCCGGCTAGCCCTTGTCGCTCCTTGTGGGTGGAGAAACCTCACCACAGCACCTTGACAAGACCTGAGCACCAATACTACTATTTTTCCTTTAACCAAGATAAAATTCGTCAAGGGTTTCAACCACCACAAAGTCCTTTTTAAATAGAACTAAGTCTGAAACCCTCGCCACCAGTCGACTGCTCCCAGGGCAGTCGACTGGTGCCACTGAAAATTGACCGTTGCAACTCCAACGTTCGAATTTTCAGCCAACTCACCAGCCACTGCCAGTCGACTGCTCCCAGAGCAGTCGACTGGTCCAGAGCTGAATACCTTCTGTGAGTTTTATCAGTCGACTACCCTACTCACCCACCTAGGGTTTCCCTTCCCGAGTACACTTCTCTCAACACTCGAACCCTAGGATTTCTCGAGTACAATCACGCAGCACTCGTACCCTCATGACTCGACTGACTCCTCATCAGCAGTCTCGACTATTGTCTTCGCGCCCTCTTCATCTTCGACTCCCATCCCTCGGATGCACGCAAGCCTCCATCTTGCCTCCATGCCATCCTTCACGCACGTCTCAAAGTCCGCGCCCCTCAGCTCATCGTCCCTGCTCTCCAAAGTCCCTCGGGTGCACACAAGCCTCCAGCTTGTCTCCATGCCACCCTTCACCGTACCGAGGCCGTCCAGCCAAGTCAATATGTGTAAACCTGCACACTCAACATACACATATTAGAACACAAGGGAAACCTAACTTAAACCCTTTGTCCAAACATCAAAACACTTGGTCACTCCGGACCACAGATTGCCTCAACAGACATGTGTTGTGATTACTTGAATTAGCAATAGCAGCGACAGAGGAAGATAAAGACTTAAGTGATTCCTGATATTGAGAGAACCTGACAAATTCATCTGCACAGATAAGAACTGATTTATCAGGGGTATCATTAGTAGATGTAATATGAGCTAGGTGTTTTTGTTGATTCTTGTATTAGAGTTTTCTACACTCAAACTTTGTATGACCCGACTTATGACAATAGTTGCATATAATATCACTAGAATTTGATGTCCGAGTTTTAAAATCTTGTGAGCCTCCTTTGTTTCCACTAGTTGATTTTTTTGGCACATAATTAGTATTGCGACTCACCAAAGCACCACTAAGTGGAACAGATGTGATATTTTTTGTACGGAGAATGCGGCTAAACACATCTTGTAATGAGGCGACCTCAGATCCAGAGAGAACTTGTGATTTAGCGGACTCAAAGTCAGGAGATAAGCCAGCAAGGAAGCTCATGACAACCATCTACTCCCGTTGGCGTTGTTGAACCTTTACATCAGGGTTAAATGACAACAACATATTAAGCTCTTCATATGTCTTTTTGAAAGCCATAAAATAATTAATCAAAGGTTGATCTTGTTTTTTCACAAGGTAAAAAGCTTTGCAAACCCATATATGCGGGTGAGATTCCCTTTTCCAGAATACAGAAATTCTAGATAATCGATCAATTCTTTAACAAATCCACAGTGATTGATTAAGCCAATTATCTCATTATCAATACAATTCTGAATCTGAAAAAATAAATGAGCATTCTCTCAAAGTCATGTCTGCTTCAAATCATCTTGAGGAGGGTCATCGGTCAAATGATCAATTTTATCAATACTCTGTAGATAAAGACGTATGATCTTACTCCAGTCCAAATAGTTTGAACCATTTAACTTATAGTCCATGATCTTAGACATTATAGGCATCACATCCATTATAATGGAAGTCTTATTTTCAGCCATAGAAATGAAACAAAAGAAGAATATCCAAAGGAAGATTCAAATCAAACACGACAACAACTTACTTTGCAAATAGGGAGGCGAACAGAGATGGGAAGAAGAATAACACCATATCTGAAGCTTGTGCCGGAAAGATAAAACACAGCAACAAGACAATCATAAACACTTCAACAGAAGAGAGCACAACTATGGTGTATATGCCAACAGCAGCAAAGCAAGACATGAGAAAACACAATAATAGGGCAGGAACCATGCTCTGGGAGGAAGTCGTCCTGCAGCTATCGAGTGGATAAGCAGAAGAAGACTGCTTCAGGAAGTATCTGTGCTGAGGGTGATAAAGGAAGCAATCACGGACTGTTTGCGTCGAGAAGTAGCTTTGAATCTTCTTGTTCTAGCAGCAACAGTAATTATTGGGCAACCTTGGGAGGAGGTGCAATGAAGGACGAAGACAACAATGTACGTTAATGATAAAGAACCCTAGATCGGTGTCGAAAGCAAATTGTAACAGATGAGAGATTGATAGGAGGCGAACTGCAGGTTGAAGGAGGTTTGATCCTTCCTTCTAGTGCCAAGCCCTAGATCAATCCCTTCGCACGAACAAATGTGGTGACCGGAGATGAAGTAAATCCTGGCAATGAGTTTACACGAAGAGGTGAAGCTCCGAATGAGAAGGGGAGAAAATAAATCGTGCAAAGTGCCAAAAAAAGGGGAATAGAGAGAGGAGAAGCGGCAGTGGAAACCTAAGGCTCTAATACCAAGTTACAATAAGAGAATTCTCAATACACAAAAGTTACAAGATGTAATGTCTATTTATATACAAAGTTAGGGATCTATTCTAGAAAATAAATAGGCCTATTTACATAGGGTTATATTCTAGGAAATAAATTAGGATTCTATTTTAGGGAGTAATTTATATTTTAGGTAAAATATAAATTAGGATATATATTTATATAGCTAATAAAGTCAAACAATTCCTTCGTAACACAACTTCCATAGCTATCTCAACTAATATTCTTGAGACTATCATTTGACGTAGTTGGTATTTACATGAGTAATTAGTCCAATAAATCTTGAATCAATTTTCAACAGATGTAAATTATCTCGTTAGGTGTTTGATCTGATGAGTATGGCTTGGCGGGTTTCCCTAGCGAATACTTAATCGTCCTTAAGAGACCTCTCCATGTCTACGGATTAAAATTTTAATTCGAATGGAGACCCGTCTCCCAACGACCATCTCGTCGTCGTATCGTTCGGTACGAATTACAACTTGGCTAATCACAAAGATCGAGCCTTATAATTCTACTAACCAAATGACCACGGAAAAGATGATGAGTGGATCTCCGATTTTTGTGTTTACAATCGGGGTCCAATTAATTAATTATTATCTATGATTGTTAACAATCAAAACAATTAATTGATACATTAAATGACGAGATAAGAAACAAGGAACCAAAGGAAGAGAGTTATACCTTCCTTTACCTCGTAGCCTTCTACCTTATGTCCCTCCCCTCCCGAACGTCGTGTGGGCGATGAGCTACCGAGAACCGGGATCACCAAGGACCTCAAGCAATCACTTCTTCTCGCCAACCAAAAATCATAATCTTAGGGTTTTCTACCGTCGGCCTCACCAAGAAGAACCAAGTGAGGGAGATCAAGAGGAGCACTCTCCTTCCTCACTACCACCCTCTTCAACCTCCTCCTCCTCTTCCTATCACATAACACAAAGCATACATGGAAGAAGTCCCTTCTCTTCCATTCCCTTGCGCGCGCTCGAGCCACTCCAAGAGCAGCCACTGCCCTCCTTGCACCGACCGCCTGCCCTTTCTTTCTCCCTCTCCGACCACCGCAATAAGGGAAGAAGACTTTCCCTTATGTCTAGTAGATGGTTGCCACCGAGAGGTCGAGAGAAAAAGAAGGAAGGAAGAAGAAGGAGATGCTCCTTCTTCCTTGCCGCCGAGACCTAAGAGAGAGAAGGGAGAGAGAGAGGCTTAGGGTGGATGATTAATTAGATTGATTGATTAGCCTTGATTTCATGATCCCATGGGGTTTATATAGTTCTAAGGTAGGGACCAAGAGGAGGAGTTAGATCTTGGCCTGCTAATGGATCCAAACTCGATCCATTAATAAGGATCCATTCCACTAAAGGATCCTTATTGAATTACCTCACCAACCCCCATATTTTCATATGGGTTCCACCTTTTATGAGTCATCCATCCCCCTGTGTTTAAGATATCAAATGTCCGTCGATTAATTTAAATTACTGACAATTTTAATTAATCAACTTCTGGCTCCTTGATTAGTATCACTCAACCTTATCATCATGTCGGATCAAATCCACCTGCAGAGTTTAACATGATGAACCTTTTGAGCTCATCAAGAGAGCATCATCATCCCGACTCACTAGGACACGGATTCCGTCAATAATCAACGGCACACCATATACTTAATATTATTTCCCAACTTATCAGGCCTATCGATTTAACAGAATAAATCTCGCTCATTGGTAAATCAAAGAAATAATTATTAATAATACGTGCTCGTTATTATCTCGGGATTCAGGGATTGTACTCCATAATAAATCCGAGGTCCAATCCAATTATCAAGTCAGTACAAATTGGATGACCTCTGGTTTTGGTCCTGCTCAATGCACACAAAGCACACTAATGTAATTCTATGGTCAAGTTAAACCACACCTAATTACACTACAACCATCCCGATGGTTTGTCCAAATCCATCTCGGTTGTGAGTCTCTTACTTATACTATGCAAGGGACTGATAACACGATCTTCCATGTGTCACCACACACCATGTTATCTACAGTGCACAGTATTGGACTTTTATGTATATACTAATATAAACCCACATCTAGTGTTATTGTGATTCTCTTTTTAAAATATAGATGTTCTTATATATAAAAAGAGCAAGTCTTTTGGTATACACATCTAACAATCTCTCACTTATACTCAAAGACTCTGCTGTTCTCTCACTGCCATACATCTGACTCCCATATGTTGGATCGAGAGAACCGATAGAGGGGGGGTGAATATCGGAAATCGTTTTTCGGAAAACTTAGAGCAAGTACGCAGCGGAAATTAAGAAAACAAAATCACACAGAGACACTATCGATTTTACTTGGTTCGGAGTCTGGGTCGACTCCTACTCCAAGGCCCACGGTCGTTGACCATTTACTTTGGGCAATTCTATATGAGGCGCAATGAAAGTTTACAGATATTGATTCATAAATACAGTATAGTAAACTTAACAAAAAGAAAGCTCTTCTTTTTACCGACGTCCAATGAATGTTGACTTGTTCGGAGCAGCGGGACGTCGTCGGCTCGAGTTGGGAGGTTTCCGAAGCGAGGCGCGAGAGCGGAAGAGCGTAGAAGCGTTGATTCGAAGTGTTGTTTGAAGCTTGGGGTCGAGGGCCCTTTATATAGAGCCTGGGGGCGCCCGGGACGTCGGGGGCGCCCCCCACGTGGCATTTGATCTGCCAATTCCTCGGTCAGCGTCTGATCCCTTTATCTTCGGGATTCGCTTTGACCGGGGTGCCCGAAGCACTCGGGGCGCCCGGGTTGACCGGGTTGACCGGGTCAAACTTTATCCCTTGCTTCGCTGGCTTGCGCTTCGATGCTTGCTGTTGGGGGCGCCCGGAAGCAGCGGGGGCGCCCGGGAGCACGGGGGCGCCCGCAGGATGTACTGTCGAAGCGTGCTTTTTACTTGTGTGTTTTGTGTTCACCTTGGGGGCGCCCGGGACACTCCGGGCGCCCTGGTCAGCTGTTGCCTCACTCCTTTGAGGCTCTCTGAGCTGCAGACACTCGTTCCTTTGGTCCTGCATCCAGGGTTAGTCCAAAACACAACAAAACATTAAGTGGTTAGTTTATACAGCCTTAGCTGTCTTGGTTCTGACTTTGGGCTTCCAAAATGGAACCCTAGGTCGAACCGACGCCTACTGTTCCCTCGACGGGGAACGCGTCCTCACCTACTCCTCTCGGGAGAGTGTACCTGATGCCAACCGTTCCTCTGGTTGGACTTTTGCCTGGCGGTCCTTTGCCAGGTTTTGGATACCGAGCTGTCCTTCGCCCGGTGCCTAGCATTCCTTCGCTAGGGCTTTGATGACTAGCGACCCTTCGCTAGTTGCCTAGCAGTCCTTCGCTAGGACTTGGTGACTAGCAGTCCTTCGCTAGTTGCCTAGCAGTCCTTCGCTAGGGCTTGGTGACTAGCAGCCCTTCGCTAGGACTTTGTTTCCTGGCAGTCCTTCGCCAGAACTTTGTTTCCTGGCAGTCCTTCGCCAAGTGCCTAGCAGCCCTTCGCTAGGACTTCTTTCTGCACACTTAGTGAACAACGTTAGATATCCAATAATACTTAACTTTGAACCCTTTGCCAATATCAAAACACGGTTCGATATGGTGCTTCCTGCACCAACACCATATCCTCCACATGTCGGTCAAAAGCTCTAGCTGGAAGAGTTTTAGTGAAAGGATCCGCCAAGTTGTCCTCTGATGAAATCTTGGCGACAACTACTTCTCCTCGCTTTACGATTTCTCGTATCAGGTGGTACTTACGCTCTATGTGTTTACTCGCCTTATGAGCTCGTGGTTACTTCGAATTTACAACTACACCACTGTTATCACAAATGATTGTGATAGATCTGGGCAAACCAGGAATCACATTCAAGTCCATGATGAAGTTCCTGAGCCATATAGCTTCCTTGGCTGCCTCTGAGGCCGCCACATACTCAGCTTCCATGGTGGAGTCTGCCACGCATTTCTGCTTGACACTCCTCCAAACAATGGCTCCACCTCCTAAAGTAAACACAAACCCCGAGGTAGACTTACTCTTGTCCTTGTCTGACTGGAAATCCGAATCTGTATAACCTACAGGGGCTAATTGGTCTGCCCTGTAAACCAGCATATAATCCCTAGTTCGTCTCAGATATTTCAACATATGCTTTATCGCAGTCCAATATCCCTGTCCAGGGTTACTCTGATATCTGCTAACCATGCCCACAACAAAACAAATATATGGTCTCGTGCATAACATAGATACATGAGGTTTCCTACAGCCGATACATAAGGAACTGCCTTGCTTTCCTTTATCTCCTTTGATGTTTTCGGACACATCTCCTTGGATAGAGGAACTCTATGCCTGAAAGGTAGAAAACCCTTCTTGGAGTTTTTCATGCTAAAACGATCCAGGACAGTGTCAATGTATGAAGCTTGGGATAAGCACAACATCCTTTTCTGGCGATCCCTTATGACCTTGATCCCAAGGATGTGTCCCGCTTCTCCCAAGTCCTTCATATCAAACTGTTTGGAGAACCAAACCCTTACGTCTGATAACACTTTGACATTGTTGCCAATTAACAAAATGTCATCTACGTAGAGTAAAAGAAATACCACTACGTTTCTGTCACACCTCTTATATACACATGACTCATCCAAACTTTGAATAAATCCATATGACTGGATTATTTCATTAAAACGGATGTTCTAAGATCGCGAAGCTTACTTCAATCCATAAATGGATCAATTAAGCTTGCACACTAGATACTCTTTGCCCTTTGCCCTTTGCAATAAACCCTTCTGGTTGCTTCATGTAGATGGTCTCCTCAAGACTTTCGTTAAGGAAAGCTGTCTTGACGTTCATCTGCTATATCTCATAGTCCATATGAGCAACAATAGATAAGAGAATCCGGATAGACTTAAACATGGCTACCGGTGAAAAGGTCTTCTCATAATCGATACTCTCTTTTTGAGTATACCCTTTCGCAACAAGCCTAGCTTTGAAGGTCTCAACCTTCCCGTCTGATCCTCTCTTTCTCTTGTAGATCCACTTGCATCCAATGACTTTTACACCATTGGGTGGTTCTACTAGCTCCCAGACGTGATTAGAATCCATAGATTCTATCTCAGAGTTCATTTCCCTTTGCCAAGAATCTGTATCCTTATCTTGGAGGGCCTCGTCATAGGTCCAGGGATCCAGTTCATGTTCACTAGGGACCAAGTCTGAAGACTCTCCCAAAAACATGAACCTCTCAGGCTGTCTAACAACCCTCCCACTACGAAGACTCTCCAATGGCTTTTACACAATTGGGTGGTTCTACTAGCTCCCAGACGTGATTAGAATTCATAAATTCTATCTCAGAGTTCATTTCCCTTTGTCAAGAATCTGTATCCTTATCTTGGAGGGCCTCATCATAGGTCCAGAGATCCAGTTCATGTTCACCAGGAATCAAGTCTGAAGACTCTCCCAAAAATATGAACCTCTCAGGTTGTCTAACAACCCTCCCACTACGACAAGGTACCACCTGTATATCTTTTGTGACACGCGGTGTAGTGACTTGCGGTGTATCCTCTTGTATAGTTGGTTCTAAGGTCGGAACATCCCCTCTTAACTCTTCAAGCAGTAGTCTACTCCTGGGCTTGTGGTTCATCATATAGTTTTTTTCTAAGAATCTGGCATTCGTGCTAACTATTACCTTCTGATCCTTAGGACTATAGAACAGACCACCTTTCGTCCCTCTAGAATAGCCTATGAACAGACGTACTTCCGTATGAGATTCCAACTTATCAGTATCTCCCTTCAGCACATGTGCTGGACTACCCCAAATCCGAACATGTCCTAGACTAGACTTTCGCCCAGTCCACAGTTCTGTGGGAGTAGAAGAGACTGACTTAGATGGAACTAAGTTCAGTATGTATGCTGCCGTTTCCAGAGTATATCCCCAGAACGAATCTGGCAACTCGGAGTAACTTATCATTGACCTAACCATCTCTATAAGAGTTCTATTCCTTCTTTCTGCCACACCGTTCTATTAGGGCGTATCAGGTGCAGTCAGCTGGGACTGAATCCTAGCTTCTGATAAGTAGGTCCTAAACTCACCCAAGAGGTATTCGCCACCACGATCCGATCGCAGTGTCTTGATACATTTACCTCGATGTTTTTCCACATCAGCCTTGAATTATTTGAACTTATCAAAGCACTCAGACTTGCGGCACATCAGGTAAATGTATTCATATCTTGAATAATCGTCAATAAAAGTGACGAAGTATTCAAAGCCACCTCTAGCCTGGATGGACATATGACCACATAAATCAGAATGAACTAATTCTAACACATCTTTGTCCCTATACCCCTTAGTCTTGAAAGGCCTCTTGGTCATCTTACCTTCCAAGCAAGACTCACAGGTCGAGAAGTCTTCCACCACCAATGAACCCAAGGGCCCATCGGATATCAACCTCTGAATCCTACTAAGGTTAATTTGACCAAGCCTAAGGTGCCATAGATATGCTTGGTTCATTTTAGAAGGTTCCTTTCTCTTATTTAGGTTAGATGATGAGCTATTGGCCTCGATTTGCATTGTAAGAGTTTTTGGTTCTAGAGTATACAGATTGCCAACCACTTTATAACAACTCTGTTATTAAAAGCAATAGAATATCCATCCTTTATTAATTTAGAAACCGAAATTAAATTCTTTCTAAAAGAAGGTACATATAAACAATCTCTCAAGATCAACACTTTATTTTTCTCAAAAGATAAATAAAAATCTCCCACTGCAACTGCTGTCACCTCTGTAGCTTTGCCCATGTAGATGACGATTTCCCCATCAGCTAGCCGTCGGGTTTCCTGGAACCCATGCAGAGTATTGCAGATATGATCAGTGGCTCCCGTATCTACGCACCAGGTACGGATAGATAGCCCCGCTAAACATGTTTCAACGATTAAGCATGAAGAAATACCTTTGTCTTGACAACGGGGACAGTTCGCCTTCCAGTGTCCAGTTTGCTTACACGTGAAACATTTGCCTTTCGGCTTCTTCATGCCAATCCGAGATCCCTGCGATGCTGCTGCTGCTGCCTTCTTGAACCCACCTTGTTTCTTCTTCTTCCTGCCTTTCGGCACAGAAGTAGAAACCTTCTGAGTAACTAAGGCCTGCGAGCTTTGACGAAAAATGCCCTCTGCCACCTGGAGTTCTCCTAGTAGTTCCCCCAATGTATACTCATGCTTGTTCATGTTATAGTTGAGCCGGAACTGTTTAAAACTCCTAGGCTGAGACTGGAGTATAATATGAACCTGGGTTTCCCCGTCGATTTGTGCTCCCAGTACCTCAATCTCATTGAGGCGAGTCATCATTTTCAGGACATGATCCCTAACGGGTGTCCCTTCAACCATAGTGGTCGTCATCAGGTTCTTCATCGCAACCATCCTAGCGGCCCGACCTTAGTGCCCTAAGAGCTCCTTGAGGTTTAGCATCATTGCATAAGTAGTAGGCATGACCTGATGCTGATGTTGCAATACATTCGACATAGATGCCAGAATGTAGCACCGCGCCATCTCATCTGCCTTGACCCACTTCTTAAAGCTCTTCCTCTGCTCTTCACTAGAGTTCTCGCTAGGCTTTTCGGGACAGTCCTCGAAGAGTACATATTTGTACTCTTCAGCAGTAAGGACAATGTCTAGGTTTCTTTTCCAGTCAATGTAATTGGGTCCAGTAAGTTTGTTCTCCTTAAGTATAGTAGCTATGGGATTAAAGGTCATTTTGAAATCAACCTTATTGGACCCCAATAAGTTTGCTCTCCTTAAGTATTTTGTACACTACTTTAGAATTCGAAAATAAATTGATTCCTCAAAACAATAAATTTTCGAAATCCACCAACACCTCTAAACACTGAGAAATTCGCATGCCACGATGGTGTGGACGTATACGAATTTCCATATTCGTAAGAGGAGGTTTTACCCATTAATCTTACTATCTTGTCAACCTAATTTTTTGACAAGTAAGATTAATAGTTGGTTCACTTCGACCCTGCAAATAATAGCAGTGACTCCGATGGGGAGGATACTATTATTCGCATCTAAGTGTTTACCATTACACGACACTAAGAAAATTATTTCTGATTATGTGCCTTCCGATGGGGAAGTACACACGCTCTTTAATAATTTTCTATAGTCTTTTCCGACCCAGTGATCCGCAGAACAAGCCCATCCGATGGGGAGGAAGGCACTCAGAGCCGACGCGCAAACTTGTTCGCATCACTTATTGGATTGTAATGGAGGTCACGGGACACTTAGGGTCCCTCTCCCACTTAATTATTGATTTCGAAGAATTTTAACAAGCACACACACGACAAGCACATAACCAACATAATGAAAAAGAAATATCTTAGATTTTCCAACTTTTTATGGTCTTGGTCTCCAATGCGTCTCTAGCCGTGTCGTCTCCTCGTCCGCTCCTCCCTACACCATGCACAAGCCACCTTGAGGGATCTCCGAGCCGAGATGACTAGCTAATTATTTACATCATCGATCCTATACTCCACGAAGGAGTGTACATGAAATCTAGATCGAAAAGAAATCAAAAAGCTCGGCTAAACATGTGTCTTATTTAATTACAAAAATTAAATACTACCTAGCTTTGTCAACCCCAAGGATTTAATTAATTACAAAACATTGCACAACCAATCACACATATCAAATATTTAGCCATGATAATTTGGAATCTAGTGTCTGCAACACAAAGTTATCCTTCACACATTCACATATCATCCAACAAAATAAAATGTATGAAAAATGTAAAAATTAACCAATCCTAAACACACAAAATCGGAAATCTCAGCTTTGATACCAATTGATGGGTATAGCTTGGCGGGTTTACCTAGCGAATACTTGGTCATCCTTGAGAGACCTCTCCATGTCTACGGATTAAAATTTTAATCCAAATGGAGACCCGTCTCCTAACGACCATCTCGTCATTGTATCGTTCGGTATGAATTACAATTTGGCCAATCACAAAGATCGAGCCTTGTAATTCTACTAACCAAACGACCGCGAAAAAAATGACGAGTGGATCGCCGGTTTTTGTGTTTACAATCGGGTCCAATTAATTAATTATTATCTATGATTATCAACAATCAAAACAATTAATTAATACATAAAATGATGAGACAAAAAACAAGGAACCAAAGGAAAAGAGTTATACCTTCCTTTACCTCGTAGCCTTCTACCTTATGTCCCTCCCCTTCCGGACGTCGTGTGGACGACGAACTACCGAGAACCGAGATCACCAAGGACCTCAATCAATCACTTCTTCTCGCCAACCAAAAATCCTAATCTTAGGGTTTCTACCGCCGGCCTCACCAAGAAGAACCAAGTGAGGGAGATCAAGAGGAGCACTCTCCTTCCTCACTACCACCCTCTTCAACCTCCTCCTCCTCTTCCTATCACGTATCACAAAGCATACAAGGAAGAAGACCCTTCTCTTCCACTCCCTTGCGCGCGCCCAAGCCACTCTAAGAGCAGCCGCCGCCCCTCCTTGCACCGGCCGCCTGCCCTTTCTTTCTCCCTCTCCGACCACCGCAAATAAGGGAAGAAGACTTCCCTTATGTCTAGTAGATGGTTGCCACCGAGAGGTTGAGAGAAAAAGAAGAAAGGAAGAAGAAGGAGATGCTTCTTCTTCCTTGCCGCCGAGACCTAGGAGAGAGAAGGGAGAGAGAGGGAGAGAGAGAGACTTAGGGTGGATGATTAATTAGATTGATTGATTAACCTTGGTTTCATGATCCCATGGGGTTTATATAGGGCTAAGGTAGGGACCAAGAGGAGGAGTTGGATCTTAGCCTGCTAATGGATCCAAACCCGATCCATTAATAAGGATCCATTCCACTAAAGGATTCTTATTGAATTACCTCACCAACCCCCATATTTTCGTATGGTCTCCACCTATTATGAGTCATCCATCCCCCCATGTTTAAGATATCAAATGTCCGTCGATTAATTTAAAGTACTGACAATTTTAATTAATTGATTTCTGGCTCCTTGATTAATACCACTCAACCTTATCATAATGTCGGATCAAATCCACCTGCAGGGTTTAACATGATAAACCTTTTGAGCTCATCAAGGGGGCATCATCATCCCGACTCACCAGAACACGGATTCCGTCAATAATCAACGACACACCATATAATTAATATTATTTCCCAACTTACCGGGTCTATCGATTTAACAGAATAAATCTCGCCCATTGGTAAATCAAAAACATAATTATTAATAATACGTGCCCGTTATTATTTTGGGATTCAGGGATTGTACTCCATAATACATCCAAGGTCCAATCCAATTATCAAGTCAGTACAAATTGGATGACTTCTGGTTTTGGTCCTGCTCAATGCACACAAAGCACACTAGTGTAATTCTATGGTCAAGATAAACCATACCTAATTACACTACAACCATCCCGATAGTTTATCCAAAACCATCTCGGTTGTGAGCCTCTTACTTATATTATGCAAGAGACTGATAACACGATCTTCCATGTGTCATCACACACCATGTTATCTACAGTGCACAGTATTAGACTTTTATGCATATACTAATATAAACACGCATCTAGTGTGATTGTGATTCTCTTTTCAAAATATAGATATTCTTATATATAAAAAGTGCAAGTCTTTTAGTACACATATCTAACATAACATGATCTCCCCTATATAAAGAGTAGATGTGCTAGGATAAAATATATTTTTTATAATTTATTGATTTGTATATAGTCGGGGCTGATGATACTAAGCCATCCGTAGTGAATATCATCATGTTTTTCTTAAACAATTCTAGAGACTCTAGGTAGAATTTTGTTGAGGCCTTAATATATATATATATATATATATATATATATATATATATATAATTTAATTTTTTTAAAATATAAAATATTATTAAAAATATTGAAACTCCTCCATTAATTAAGTAGTATAAGGCAACTCCTTCATATCCTTAGGCCAAAGCTTTATACTATAAGTAACGCAACTCCTTCCTTAAGAGTACAAAATTGAAACTCTATTTTGAAGAAATCACGTAGCTCTTATTGAAAGTGTGTAATAACTTTTTTTTAGCTCTTATTGAAGTAATCATTTTAGTTGATTTATCCTTGAGTTTCACCAAATCTTGTTTTCCAATAATTTTCTTCCCATTTAACCTAAATCTTAACTACTAATTATAAAATTATTTTTGCAAGGGCAAACTCTTAGGAAAACTGTCTATTAACTATAGAGATTAGTTATAATTCTTTTTCATGTCTAATCCTCAATCGTAACTACAAACCATCATATTAAGTTGTTTGTTGAATATATATTTATTGAAATTTATGGTAGATTTTACGAATTACTTTTTTTTTCTTGTGTTTTTTAAAAAAAAAATTTGGTTAATAATTAAAATTTTATATTTTTGAGAGTTTCAATAAGTATCACATGATAACTCATTACTCATTAGCAAAAACAAAACTTATACACAAATCAGCAAAACTTAGTGTGATATATCTAAATTTAAACTGGGAAGGCATCATTTCAATCCCATAACTTATCTAAATTCAAATCATATTATAACAACTACAAAAGTGTAACAATTATCATAGTAATATCCTAGCTGCTATATTATTGTCATAATAATATCACAATTTTATAATAGTGTTGAATTAATTTTAATTAAGTTGAAATAATTTTAATTAAATTGATAAAAACATTTAATATAAAAGTAAATTGAATTATAAACAATATTAAATTAATTTACTTTGATATATTATAATAACTATGTCTTAATTACATATATATATATATATATATATATATATATATATATATAATATATATATATATATATATATTATAAAGAGAATAATAATAAAGAAAATACATGATACAAAATCTTTTAGGACATTTTGATGTTTCTAGAATCATAAGTATTTCTCAGCCCCTAGCTCCTAGTTTGACCCCGTGATTTATGTTTTTGTTTTTTTTACGTAATCTATGAACCACTGTGATCATGGTGAATGTATAATCGAATGAAGGGGATCATTTTGAAAATAATGGTAAAGCAGGAGGGTTAACATGAACATTTGCTACAAATTAAGTGGAGATGTGATAACGTTAGGCCAAAGAGTGGGAAGAGCATCTTCCACGCCTGCCGCCCCATTGCGCGCTACATGCCAGCTTCCAATTCGCTCAGGTCATCATCTTCTGCGATTATGCGCTGAATCATCCTCTCGGCTTCCCTGCAGGCTTTTCGAGCTCTCTTGTGGGTGGTGAGCTCTTCTCTCCCTTCGGCACAACTGTAGTTTTTTTTTTTTGTTTGGGATTTGCGGAACCAGTAAATTTCTCCTTGGCGCTTTTCTCGACCATTGATTGCTCGAACTCGGAATTTGTTCTTTTACAGTTGGATTTTTGAGGTTAAAATTTTCATTTTCGGCTATCAATCGTTCTTCCCATGGCGCGGTCAGCGGCGTCGATTTAAGACAGTTGGCCGCTTAAAAATTGTAACTTTATCTTCGAGTAAGATAGGATTCTGAATCTCTACCTTTTTCTTCCCATTTGATATAGCTTTATGTTGTAAGACTTGTCGTTTCTTGTTCCATCTGGTCGAATCTTTTCCAAGGCACCTTTTTTCCTGCAAAGGGAACTGCTCAATTCTTTTGTTGAATAACTATGTTTGTGTTTTAACTCCGTCTGCAACTGCAGTATAATCAAGGGAAGTGTTGGAATACCTTGGTTCTCGGATGAGCTCGTTGTGCTTTGCAAGAGGGAACTTCAATTCTAGATAGTTACCGAAAATAGAAAAAAAAGATTCAGCATGAACATCATTGGATCTGTCTCCCGGGTGAAATTAAGTGTAACCGCCCAAAATACATACTGGTGGGATCAAAATCTTGGAAAAAGGAGCACATTTCACAATGATTCTGGAAGCAATCACATATTGGGAAGTAGTGTGTTCATGGGTTGCCTGATGAAGGCTACCATCTCATTGCACACAGCCATGAAGACAAGATACAGAGCAAAATCTCTCCAGGTTAATCATCTGCTTTTCATTCATTGTTCGGGTTCTTTTGAATTTTTTCTTTTTCACTATGAATAGCAGGTTATTGGTCCTTAGCAGGTTTTATGCAAAGACTTTCCAAGACCTGAACTTGAGAACACTATAAATTATTTAGAAGCTGCACAATTATCTTCTTCTTTCAAGACTGGCCCTCGTCCAAATATACCTCTGAAAATTGTAATAGCTGGTGCAGGTACACCATTCTGTTATTTTCCGAAACATGAATGGAAAATATGTTATCGGTGAACTTTTATGATATTTAACTAAATAAGTCCACACATTACACATTCTACTGATTGTTGTAAAATATTTTGACTATCATCTTGCCTAAATCTCAGTTATTGATATATTAGCCTTTGGTAGGTTTGGCTGGCTTATCTACAGCAAAATACCTAGCAGATGCAGGCCATAAACCCATACTCTTGGAGGCAAGAGATGTGCTAGGTGGAAAGGTTTGCCCCCATCTCAAATGGCTGAGTATTTCAATACATGTGTTATTTTTAGTAAATTTCAGTATTAGTCACTCCTTGTTTGGAAAATTTTCCTTAAAATCTTCCTACAACATTCTGACTGATTTGAGTTTGTGGTGTATGCACTCTTTGAACGAAGGTCTGGAATTGCTACCTCCTGCTTACATTCTGCATTTTTTAGCTCACAGAATGTGTCCTATTGGAGTGATGTGGTTTTCAATATCTACTATATATTATAAATCATGATCAACCTAAAATAGGTAATCATTCAACAATACCTCAAGGAAAGATTCACTGAATTCTTACCTTCAAACTAACCAAAATCGATGTGTGGGGTGACATTGCGTGCCTAGGCAACCTGCTCTAAATATGGACAAGAGCTAGTCGACATCCCTAGGGTGTGCATTGTTATTGGGCAATGACACTAGGACATTAATGATTTTAGGTAGTGGCGACATAATGTGTGCATGTTGTGTGATGATGCCAAGCACAAGAGGTTGAACATGTATGGAATAGGAAAGTAATATAGAGAGAGCAAGGAGGAAAGGGGCGATGGTTTGCACCAAACTCTAACAAAGAGTTGAGAGAGGGAAAATAATTATTGTTAGACAAGAGGTAAAGGAAAAAGAGATAAAAAAGGCTGACACTGCAATGACTACTCTCGTTCAAGATGACGACGACGCTTGCCCACTATGCATAGGTGAGAGAGTGTGAGAGGAACTAAGAGACAAAGTGAGAGTGTGTGTTCTAAAAGAAGGATAATGGTCGTTAGTAGTTGCTTGTCAGCGGTGCCCATATGGCGACAAAGGTGACAATGTCAGATGAAAAGGGAGAGAGAGAGAGAGAGTGCAGTCGGGTGAGAGTGTCATGGGAGAAGAGAGAATATATATCTCCCAACTCTTCGAAAATTTCACTAAACTAACACAACTAAACCAGACTATTCAAAATAGAAATTTGATTAATTTCTAAACTAGTCAAAATAAATGCAATTGATGGTACCAATGGGTTCTATCTAAACCCAATTCCACTTTAATTTGACACCCAAAATCTAATTTATGGTTCAGTTTAAGTTAATTTGTCATCTAAAAATTTGAGAAAAAAATAAATTTGAGGCAGGCATCTATTGGTAGGGTTGTAAACAAGCCAAGCCGAGCTAAGCTTTGTGGTGTGCAAGCTTGTTTGATAAGGTAACTGAATGAACCAAGTTGTTAAAATGATTGTTCAAGCTTGGTTTGATTTCTTTTTTATGAGCTTGAGTCTGGTTTGAGCTTGGTTCGTTTAGATGCTATCGAACTCTCAATTTAAGCTTGTTTGATTGTTTGAAATTTTTATATTTTAAACTTGTTTGATTAGTTATTGAGCTTGATAATACAAATTTGTTTGTTCATTTTGAAGTTTATTTATTTATTTAGGAAGTTTATAAGAGTTTTATTGACAACATGGTTCACAAATATTGTTCACGTTAACGAGTTGAACACATGTGTTCAAGCTTGTTTATTTAGCTTTAGTTAAATGAGTTCAAGTTTGCTTATTTAATTAATCTTGTTTTTATTGAACGAACATAAACAAGCTCTTACCAAGTCGAACACCAAGCTTGTTTACGAATGTTCAGTTCATTTACAACCCTTCTATTGGGTTTATTTATGACTCCTCCCATGACTAAATAATTTTCCTTGTATTACTATTTGGTAAATCTTTTGTTTTTTGTTTCAATTTTGAAATTAATAAAATAGAAGCTATAGTCAATGATGGAAATGGTCTTAATTCTTTAAATTTTAAATTCAAAATTTAAAATTGAAACAATAGACTTATGAAACTTTTGAATGAGTAATAATTTAAATTGTTCATTAAATTTTCATGTATAATTATTGTTAGTTTAAATAAAAGTCGCAGCATACTCATTTTTTTGGGGCAAATAGTGACCAAGTTTCGTTGCAAAATATTGGAACAACAAAGGGTCACATACTACTAACCTTCAATAAAGGCATTCAATAAAAAAAGACTAAACAGCTTGCAAACATCGAGCAGGATTCCAGAAAGAAAAGTAGAACTATATCAGTCCTACGAGCCACTGCACCAAGGACCAAGTGTTCAATTAATAGCCACTTGTTTAGCCTCTCTTCATTTTGTTGATGTTTCTCGACTTGTAGTTGATTACCTATGTTAATTGTACCAAAGGTTCAGGGGTCATGCATTGTTCAACGAACCTTTTAGCATTGTTCTCTTTCTTCTATGTGGGACATTAATGCTAGGAGAGATTGTTTTTTTTAGTTGGCATCAGGTATCCAGCTTACACCGACTAATCTAGGGGTGATCAGCCTGACCCATGGAAGTTTCCCACCAGGGTTGAAATGCTGGCAGTGGGAGGCCAATAAACCCAATGTTTTTAGGTTAACCATCCATTAAAGGAAATTCATCAGTTAATTTGCCGAATCTGAGACTCGATCCTTAGATGTCTGAAAACTGAGAAGATGACATGCCTCTGCACCATTGACCCAGGAGCAATGTTGGGAGAGATTGTTGATTTAAAGACAAGTTGTCCATGCTTAGATATTGTGAGACTCCCATCCATTTAGTAATTAAACCACACCTTTCCGGATAGCACTAAACTACCTACGTGTATGATATTCTATAAATATAGCTCCTCTTCTATTTAAATTTTGCCAATCTAGTTACATATACAGAACTCAATTGTTTTCCTAATATTGGAGCAAAAGGTGATAACCTCACCTAGACGACCTAGTATTGCTGACCCCTCAGGTAGACATATGTTGGTAAATCACGAGGAGTATTTTGCCTTAGCATAGCGGTCCTTTGCATGAGTGAGGTTAGACACCCACCGTAGAACTTTACAAACTATAAGAACAATAAGATTAAAAGATATAAGTTGGGACAAGATGATGATCTACATAGATAACTGCAAATAGTTAGGACTTGCAATTTCGTGGCTTGTGTTTTATTGTTCCAGTACTATGTTGACATTAGATGCATATAGAGAACTTACATGTTTTCCTAATAGAACTTTACATAACAAAATAAGGCATAATTAAAATTAAGAGATTTAAGTTGTAAAATATCACGAGGATCTAGAATGTGCAATTTGTGGCTGCTTGTGATCAAACATGCCATTGCTTCAAATGATTATTATAAAGGTGGTTATGTTGCCTTAAAATACTCAATTTCTTTCACTAATAACTACATCTTCCATTGGGATATATAAGTTCTGTTTCATAGATCTGACATGGCTAATTCTGATTCTACATTCAACATTGAAAAAGTTAAATATCTAGACAGATTAATTGATTTTAATTTTTGGTTTCTTTGTAAGTCATACATATGACATTATTCTTTCTGCAGGTTGCTGCATGGAAAGACAAAGATGGCGACTGGTATGAGACTGGCCTCCACATATTCTGTAAGTTTATTGTTATTATAATTGCCAATTTTTGATGAAGATAACCTTATGTTTTATTTATAGTAGTCTTTTATGCAAGGATTTCGGTGCCATGCTATCCCACTCTAAACTATCAAAATTTACCATTTTGACTCCACACCAGCACCAAGACATGTCGACATAGGGTAAATTATCCCATGGCACTTGTACCACACAAGTATTCTCGTGGTCAACTGTGGGTGGTCTCACGTGCTCGTGGCTAGCATGGGACGACATAAAAGGAATTGAGTTTTATTCCTTCTATTGATGATGGTGAATGAATTGGGGAAGTTAATGGCCTATAAAACAAACGAGGGGCTAAGAGATCAACACTAGGCCGTGGCTGCGAGTGTCAAACGACGAACAGAGGGCCGCCAATAGTGGCGTCGAGCAGCCATTCGAGGCATTAAACTTTAGAGCGGTAGTGCATTGATGAATTAGGGAGGAAGAAATGGTCGAGGGAGGGAGTTGCAATCACTGGTTGAATCATGATTGAGAAATCATGGTGGGAGCAAGCAGAATTATAAGAAATGGGAAAGGGAATTGAGGTTTTATATTTTTTGATATAATGATTTAATTAAAACTGATATATGTACATTATCTAAAATAACTGTTATATACACACGTATATGTGTGTGTACCAAATGATTAAGAATTTCTAGCTACTCATGCCTCCTGAGCTAAATATGAGTATATGCAATAAATGTGACATAGTGGTGACGAAGTTGTGCTAGTGGAAGTGGCTCAATTTTTGCTCTTTGAAGTGGTGGAATTGCTACACCAACATTAAGGAAGAGTGCAAGTATTCATGTTAACTCATCATCAAAAGGTGTTTTTGGTCTTTTCTTTCCTTCCATGGAATGAATTTCATGTCATTGATATTGTTGATATTGATTTGATGACCTTCCCAGACCAGGCTATCAAAAGCAAATAGTTCTAGTAGAACTGATGGTGTTTATACAAGAGAGGAAAATATAAATTAACTAAAATAGTTTTAATCAAAATTTTCTAATGTAGCAAATACTACATAGTGTTCAACATCCAAAATCTAGTTTTGATATCCAACCTACGGTTGCATATAAAATTGTTAGTCCGTACCTTGATGAACAAGTAGAGGAGATCAAAACATGAATCTTGTCATATGAGATGCAACGGAGCCTATATGAGGTTATGTTGATGGGATAGTTGGGCTCGTGGTTTAGCATTATTAACTTTCTATTATACTACAATAAAAAAGTGCTACTTCATAAATTTATTGACGCAACTACATAATATCATGATCCCTTTTATGCATATTGGCTAATGGACAATGTAATTTGAGAGATAAGTGTAGAAGATATAATGTGCAAGTTGTCATCAACAATGTTCCCAACATTGCTTATGAATGTTAAGAGAGGTATTGGAGATTATTAATGAAAATTGATTACTTCGAGAAATGACTCTTTTGGCTATTCTTTTGCGGTGCCATAATTATATATTATTACTAATCATTATCAACATATGTAGATGACTATTTTAATTTTGTTTATTTATTTATCTTATACCGAGTGGTGGTTACAATATGGAATATTATCCTCAAATCAAGAAAAGACTACAGACTTGTACACGATGCTTACTAGTGGTTAGGAAAGAATTAATCACTTTCTCCCTCATTTATACAAAAACGTGAGTCTCTCTTATCTTCAATTGGAGAGGAGGATCTATGATCACTATAATATATTTCTTCAACTAAGGTCATAACATAATAGAATGAAAATAAGAGTCCAGTGATATTTCATATTCCAAATTAAGGATAATTTAATGATGGATTAATGGAGTGTTGTCGAGGCTGAGAATTTGTTAATTAATGAACAAGAAGATCCACCATAACCATCTCAATTCCTTACCAACAGATTTAAGAAGTGTAAGCTAGAAGAGATGTTGGTGAGGAAGAGAATCATGATGAAGCTTTCGATAAGGAATTTCTATTGTATGGATCTTAACTAAGACGTTCTTAGACATTTCGACCTCAAACACAATCAAAGGAAAACAAAAGGAGCAAAACTCCTACTTTTAAGGGACAGAATCAAATGGTGATTGTTCAAAATTGATTTGTTGTCATTGATGATTAAGAACATAATGAGAATAAAGAAACATCGAGGAAAAGTTCAAAATGATGATAGTGATGTTGACAATAGTGCAATTACTGATAAAGGGATGATAGTACAGATGCACTTGGTGGTTGTGAAACTTATATTCCCTTGACTCTAACATGTGAGCCTTGGACATATGAGTAAGGATACACACATGCTAGTTAGGATAATGACCATGGCACTAGAACTATTAAGAGTTACTATCAACGCCAATACAATATAAGGGTGACATACAAAATAAAGCTTATAATTATCAAACATGCGGGAAAGTTTAGTTGAGATTGATTCTGATTGAGGTTCATCATATTCTTCACTTATTATATCTTGCATCATACTAGGATATATTATATTAGAGCACAAAGACAGATATGTATTATTATCTTGTGTCTGTACCACTATACCAGTTTTAATTCAAGTGATGCCTAGCTAAAACTAACTCCTAGTTGTGAATCGAGACATGGACACATGGAGAAATCAATTGTAATACCACATGTTTGGGGGTGATTATTTGGTTTAGGTGTTGAAAAACTATGGTTGATTTTACAAGGATATTACAAGAACTAATGCTTCCATCACATTCCTTTTCCTTTTGGTATTAACAAGGTGACATGTTGTCTATTTCCCTAAACTTATCCTAATTATTTGTGTATATTTAAATTCGAGTTAGTGTTGCATAAATTTTTTTAAAAGGAAAAATGCGTTTATTTTCCTTTATTTAATAATTTATTGAAGCCAGAGGCCAACCTCCATGACCATGAATTCAATATACATCAGCAGAAATATAAATTTAATAGTGAAATTTTGTAACAATCAAATTTAATGAAAATGATTTTTTAAATATAATACATTTATATTTAAAAATATGTACAGAAACCATATGAACACAATATGATGGTATTGAAATGTATCACTCTAGTCAGAGGCAAACTTTGGCACGGCTTAAAATTTGTTTTTTATGTTTATCCAAAAGTAAATGATATAGCTATGTTTTTTTTTGGCTGTACTCATTATTGTGCACATTTACATATATGTTAACAACATATGTAATCTTTTGTACTCATCTCAGTTACAGATTTTATTCTCAAATGGTTATTTGATCAAATTGACAAAAAAAAATGATATTGAAATTACATAAAGGTAGTCCCCCATCTTTACAGTAGGAACTAGAATATGTCAAGAGGCATTAGTTAAAGTTCCTTAACTAATACAACCCACTTAAGATGAAAGCACTATGTACAACCAACTTAAGATGTATATAGTGCTTGCATCTTAAGTTGGTCTCCATGATGTTATGGTGTCCACATTGATAATTTGCTTAGTAACAAATCACAGTCATTAAAGAAAGTCAGAATCTTGTTAAAAGAAAGAATACAGTCCGTATCTTGTTAAAAGAAATGCCTGAAATGTATTTCTGATAACAGGATACTTAATCTGTGATTTTAAAGTTCAATGTAGCTTCACATGAGATAGTTCGAAATGGAAACTCAATGACACCAAGGAAACTGCACATAAAACACAAATGCTTTTGTTTTACTTCTGGAATTTGCCAGTATGTATCTATAACTACTGTTCATGATTATGGAATTCCTGACATGATCTAGTTGTTTAGTGGATGCTTTTGTGTTTTGTTTATATTAACTGTTAAATCCAACAAGCTTAACTATTGTATTTTAGTTTTTTGCACCTTTAGCATAGAGAATAATGTATCCATTACTACACCACTAATTTCATCCTTGTTTTCTTGAAGTTGGAGCATATCCAAATATTCAGAACTTGTTTGGGGAACTTGGGATCAATGATCGCTTGCAATGGAAAGAACACTCCATGATTTTTGCTATGCCAAACAAACCGGGAGAATTTAGCAGATTTGACTTTCCAGAGGTTCTTCCTGCACCTTTCAATGGTATGCTTACTCTTTGGTGTCTCATCATGAGATTTTGAATTGCAAAAGCATTCTCTAGGAAATTGCATCCCATAGTTAACAAATGCATGTTCAGTGTCATGAAGGCATGAACTTTGAAGTATAGGGAACCACAAATGGGAAACAAGATATACCATAATGAACATTTAGCACACCATAATCATCATTATTATCAAGCTAAGTTGCTCCCAACTCTTTAGGGCAGGCTTTGGCATATTATGATGGGGCTGGTAATTGGGAAAGCTGATAATTAGATATTGTTGTATTTCAAACTTACATTGAGTCACATTGTCACATCTCACACTAGCTAAACTTGCCATTAAGCTAGGCTTCACTCACTATGCGTGAACTGCAATAGTGTCAGAGCAAAAATATAAATAACAACTAACTAAATGCATATCTTTGAAGAAACTCCACCACTATTATGCATACATCTTAGCAAGTAACCTTCCACCACTAGTATGCATAAATCTCAACAAGTAACTTGGGGGTCAAATATTGTAGAATGTGAGTATAAAAAATGCAAAGTGGGTATAAAAGAGAAGTGCATGATGTAAAATAATAAATCTCATAACAAAATCTAACAAGAAATATCCATGATTATCATTTTCTAAACTTAACCTCATTAATCTCTTATCACAAATTTCTTGTCTTTTCTCTTTTATACTCTTACAAGTATTTTTGATTTAATTATTTAGGAATCCACTTATATACATTATACAATGGTAGATAACCTACAATGTGCTTAGTAAAAGATGCATTGTATATAGGAATGATCAATCCACAATTCGTTCAAAACGAAATGCATTATAATATATAGGGTGAGCGATTTGCAATCCACCCAATCAAGATAATATATACATCAGGTGAACTACCCTTAATCCACCTGATCCCGCTCTATCTTTGGCGCCGTACGGACAGCCATCGTGGCAAACGGCCTGGCCAACTTCAGGGTCCACGTCATTGTACGGGTAGCAAACTTGACACCCTAGCCGGGCCCAGGGCCCCGCCGGCCGGTCGGACGCAGGGCGGCTGGTTAGAATAAATATGGCGGTTCATCCGGCCGGTCAAACCCGGCCGACCGCATTAAGGCTTACACGCCTCGTTTATCCGGGTATTTCCGCCCGGCCACATTAAGGCTTACACGCCTCGTTTATCCGGGTATTTCCGCCCGGCCACATTAAGGCTTACACGCCTCGTCTAGCCGGGTATTCCCGCCCGACCGCATTAAAGCTTACACGCCTCGCTCATCCGAGTGCATCCGCCCGGCAGTCCTTTACACCCAGGCTTGATATCCAGCCGGGCGTGCCGTCCCTGTGTCCACTCGGGCACTCTCTTGGAATCACCCTGGGATAAAGACAGAATACACCTGCACCAGCTGCAGATAACAGGCTATCACCATTCGTGTGAACTGACACTCTCTGATTTACAGAAACCTGTCTTTGTCCTCACATAAGACAAACGGTATACGACAAAGAATGTTGGTTACAAATCGACATAACCATACCATATCCTCTGACCCTGTCAGAGAATCCTGACACAGGTCAGACTCAAATCGACCTAACCATACCATATCCTCTGATCATGTCAGAAGATCCTGACACAGGTCAGACTCAAATCGACCTAACCATACCATATCCTCTGACCCTGTCAGAAGATCCTGACACATGTCAGACTTGGTCCTTTTCCCCGGCTATATAAGCCCCTCCCCTCCTCATTATCAGGTACGCGCGCATAGCTTCTCGTCTACAGTGCTCCATTATTTTTGCTTGTTCACCGGAGTACTGACTTGACCGTCGGAGGGCCTTGCCGGGACGCTTCCCGGCTAGGTTGCTAACGGTCATCTTCTCCAGCAGGTTCAGGTCATCCCGTCGGAGATCCACCAGGCTACTTCCTCTTCCATTCGGTCGGAGGATCCCCCCCCCCTTTACTTGCTGAGTCATTCTGGAGCGAGGACATCCCGTCGGCATCCACGTCACTCCTCTCTACACCGTCATCCGGTTGCGGCTCCATTTCGCTCGGCGACAGGATCAAATTTGGCGCTAGAAGGAGGGCTTTCTGCCTGATCGAGAGCGAAGAATGGAAAACCCCAATCCACTGACGGTTACTCTTTCGCCAGAAGAATATGAAATGCTGATGGCTGTCCGGACACAGAAGGCACAACAATCGCATCCGCCAACCGGTAGTCAAGGGGCCCGGCCCCCTGGGCCCTCTATGCGGGGAAATTCAGAAGGTATGGCTGCTCAGCCCGACCCCTTCATTCCAAATTATCCCCAAGCACTTTTTCAGAACGAGGCCCACTCGGCCCCGACCGAAGCTTCAGCGTCCAGCCTGGCGCATCAGGCGCGCCCAGATAAAGGGAAAGGTTTGGCCGACCCCGCCGCGGCCTATCCGACTCACAGCCCTTTCTCTTCACAAATTCTTGGAGATCCCGTCCCCAAGCATCTACGGTTCTTCACCATGCCTCAGTACTCGGGGGCCAGTGACCCCGAGGAGCACGTCATGAAGTTTGAGAGCGCCGCCCTGTTGCACCAATACCCGGAGGGCGTCAAATGCCGCGCTTTCCTGACAACCCTCTCCGGGCAGGCTCAACGATGGTTCGACGGGCTCCCGAGTGGATCAGTCGGGAGTTTCGCGGAGGTAAAGCGGCTGTTTCTGCAACATTTTGCAAGCAGTCGGAGGCACCATAAGACCAGCCTCAATTTGTTCGCTCTGAAGCAAGGTCCGAAAGAATCACTCCGGGCCTACATCCAGAGGTTCAATGGAGTAGCTATAGAGGTGCCCAATACCACGCCCGAAGTACTGGTCACCGCCTTCTCACAAGGGCTCCAAGAGGGTGATTTTTTCCGATCCCTGATCAGGAAACCACCGAAGGATTTCGACAGCCTGCTCGGGAAGGTTGTTAAGTATATCAATGTAGAGGAAGCGTCAGCCTACTCGGAAGCCTGGTTCGGCTCCCAGTCGGAAGCGTGGCGGCCCACGTGGAAGATTGGTCCATCCGGAAGCCTGAAGAGGTGTCCGGTCGGATGCGTGGCGTCCCACGAAGAAGATCGGCTCCCTTCGGAAGCCTGAGTTGGTAACTGACCGGAAGCGTCAGCCCACTCGGAAGCCTGGATTGGTTCCCGGTCGGAAGCGTGGCGGCCCACGTGGAAGATTGGTCCATCCGGAAGCCTGAAGAGGTGTCCGGTCGGATGCGTGGCGTCCCACGCAGAAGATCGGCTCCCTTCGGAAGCCTGAGTTGGTAGCTGACTGGAAGCGTCAGCCCACTCGGAAGCCTGGTTCGGCTCCCAGTCGGAAGCGTGGCGGCCCACGTGGAAGATTGGTCCATCCGGAAGCCTGAAGAGGTGTCCGGTCGGATGCGTGGCGTCCCACGCAGAAGATCGGCTCCCTTCGGAAGCCTGAGTTGGTAGCTGACTGGAAGCGTCAGCCCACTCGGAAGCCTGGTTCGGCTCCCAGTCGGAAGCGTGGCGGCCCACGTGGAAGATTGGTCCATCCGGAAGCCTGAAGAGGTATCCGGTCGGATGCGTGGCGTCCCACGCAGAAGATCGGCTCCCTTCGGAAGCCTGAGTTGGTAACTGACCGGAAGCGTCAGCCCACTCGGAATCCTGGATTGGTTCCCGGTCGGAAGCGTGGCGGCCCACGTGGAAGATTGGTCCATCCGGAAGCCTGAAGAGGTGTCCGGTCGGATGCGTGGCGTCCCACGCAGAAGATCGGCTCCCTTCGGAAGCCTGAGTTGGTAGCTGACTGGAAGCGTCAGCCCACTCGGAAGCCTGGTTCGGCTCCCGGTCGGAAGCGTGGCGGCCCACGTGAAAGATTGGTCCATCCAGAAGCCTGAAGCGGTGTCCGGTCGGATGCGTGGCGTCCCACGCAGAAGGTTGGCTCCCTTCGGAAGCCTGAGTTGGTAACTGACCGGAAGCGTCAGCCCACTCGGAATCCTGGATTGGTTCCCGGTCGGAAGCGTGGCGGCCCACGTGGAAGATTGGTCCATCCGGAAGCCTGAAGAGGTGTCCGGTCGGATGCGTGGCGTTCCACGCAGAAGATCGACTCCCTTCGGAAGCCTGAGTTGGTAGCTGACTGGAAGCGTCGGCCCACTCGGAAGCCTGGTTCGGCTCCCAGTCGGAAGCGTGGCGGCCCACGTGGAAGATTGGTCCATCCGGAAGCCTGAAGAGGTGTCCGGTCGGATGCGTGGCGTCCCACGCAGAAGATCGGCTCCCTTTGGAAGCCTGAGTTGGTAACTGACCGGAAGCGTCAGCCCACTCGGAAGCCTGGATTGGTTCCCGGTCGGAAGCGTGGCGGCCCACGTGGAAGATTGGTCCATCCGGAAGCCTGAAGAGGTGTCCGGTCGGATGCGTGGCGTCCCACGCAGAAGATCGGCTCCCTTCGGAAGCCTGAGTTGGTAGCTGACTGGAAGCGTCAGCCCACTCGGAAGCCTGGTTCGGCTCCCAGTCGGAAGCGTGGCGGCCCACGTGGAAGATTGGTCCATCCGGAAGCCTGAAGAGGTGTCCGGTCGGATGCGTGGCGTCCCACGCAGAAGATCGGCTCCCTTCGGAAGCCTGAGTTGGTAGCTGACTGGAAGCGTCAGCCCACTCGGAAGCCTGGTTCGGCTCCCAGTCGGAAGCGTGGCGGCCCACGTGGAAGATTGGTCCATCCGGAAGCCTGAAGAGGTGTCCGGTCGGATGCGTGGCGTCCCACGCAGAAGATCGGCTCCCTTCGGAAGCCTGAGTTGGTAGCTGACTGGAAGCGTCAGCCCACTCGGAAGCCTGGTTCGGCTCCCAGTCGGAAGCGTGGCGGCCCACGTGGAAGATTGGTCCATCCAGAAGCCTGAAGCGGTGTCCGGTCGGATGCGTGGCGTCCCACGCGGAAGATTGGTTCCCTTTGGAAGCCTGAGTCGGCGACTGACCGGAAGCGTCAGCCCACTCGGAAGCCTGGACTGGTTCCCTGTCGGAAGCGTGGCGGCCCACGTGGAAGATTGGCCCATCCGGAAGCCTGAAGAGGTGCTCGGTCGGATGCGTGGCGTCCCACGCAGAAGATTGGTTCCCTTTGGAAGCCTGAGTCGGCGACTGACCGGAAGCGTCAGCCCACTCGGAAGCCTGGTTCGGTTCCCGGTCGGAAGCGTGGCGGCCCACGTGGAAGATTGGCCCCTCCAGAAGCCTGGGAAGCCTAACATATTTATAGACTGGTTTGGTTCCCCGACCGGGCGTGTGGCGATCCACACCCCTCAGTCGGACCAACCATCAGGCTAACTTACATAGCCATTTTCCTAACTTGGTTTGGTTCCCCGACCGGGCGTGTGGCGATCCACACCCCTCAGTCGGACCAACCATCAGGCTAACTTACATAGCCATTTTCCTAACTTGGTTTGGTTCCCCGACCGGGCGTGTGGTGATCCACACCCCTCAGTCGGACCAACCATCAGGCTAACTTACATAGCCATTTTCCTAACTTGGTTTGGTTCCCCGACCGGGCGTGTGGCGATCCACACCCCTCAGTCGGACCAACCATCAGGCTAACTTACATAGCCATTTTACTAACTTGGTTTGGTTCCCCGACCGGGCGTGTGGCGATCCACACCCCTCAGTCGGACCAATCATCAGGCTAACTTACTTAGCCATTTTCCTATCTTGGGTTGGTTCTCCGACCGGGCGTGTGGCGACCCACACCCCTCAGTCAGATCAACCAGTCGTCTACCTTGCGCAACCATTTTTCCTGCACTTAATTCGGCTCTCTGGTCGGGTTTAAGGTGATCCAAATCCCCCACCCGGCTAGTCGATCAGCAGCATTTGCTTAGTCATTATCGAAAAATAACACGTTAAAGGAAAAAGCTTTTTCATCGATAATTGACTCGGAAGCAGTACAAAAAGGAGAGCCCCAACCGGCGGCTCAAGATTACATGATTAAAATTTAAGTAAAGGGCTGGAAGAAGTCCTTAGGGAGTAGCTCCTTGACCCGGCTCACTTGGATAGCATTGGCAGGAAGGTCGGCAGGCAGATGGCCGCTCTCTTGAAGCTGCAGAACGGCGCTGTTTAAGCCCATCTGGAACATACCAGATGTCCGCTTGCCCAGCTGCGTGCCGAACTCTTTAGAGTTGATGTAAGCCAGGCGATGTGCGTCCATCCGAGCGGGCTCGCCTGCTTGATGCAGCTTCAGGCTGTCAATTTCCGCCCGGAGGTTAGCTAGCTCCTTGTCCTTCTCCTCCAAGGCAACGGCTTGAAAGGCCAGCATTCCTTCAGACAAATGGAGCTCGTCTCCTCGTATGTCTAAAGCCTTCTCTTTGGCATTCAAGTCCGACTCCCGAGTCGCCAGCTCCTGCTCTTTTTCGTTCAGGGTCGTCTGGAGCTCCTCCGAGGACTTCATCATCTTGTCTAGCTCCGCCTTCAAGGCTTGGGCCTCGACAGCCTTCTTGTCGAGGTCCGAGTGGGCACGGCGCTGCAGGGCCAGAGCCTTCTTCCTCTCCTGCTCAAGGGTTGCGTGCAGGGAGGAAGATCGGGCATACGCCCGCTCGGCTGCCTCCGCTCGGGTGGTTTCCTCCGTCAGCAGCGCCTCGGCGGAACGGAGTTTTTCCTTAAGGTCCAGTATCTCCGAGCGGAGAATAGCTGTACCCTCCTCGCCGGCCGGTAAGTTAGCGTGCGACTGGCGGAGCTCCAATTCCTCGAGCCGCCGTTCGGCCGCTCGGCGTCCCCTGGTGTTGATAACCAAGGAATAGGCGACGCTCGAGCAGGAGGCCCAAAACTACAATAAAAATGTTAGAAAGAAGCAAGTTAATTAAGCATCGAAGCATCGGACTTACATGCGTAGCGTCCTGAAAGAACTGGTCGGCCAGTCAGATCGGGGGTCTGGAAGTCCCCTCCCTCATACCCTGCTCCCAGCAGTCCGCCAATTCCCCGTAAAGGGTAAGCCGCTGCTGGACTTCACTGGGGGTCGCTGGGTCGACCGAGGGGAGATATACGCCATAGGCACACGGCTGCGAGCGGCGACCTCCCGAGCGAGGCGAATCCGGTGCGCCAGCCGACTGGCTCGCTCTAGCCGGGCTGGCAGTTGCCTCTGCAGGTTGAGATTGAGAGCCCGACGCAGAAGTCCTCGGGCGCCTCTTCAAAGGTTGCGGGTCGGGAGAATCAGAAGAGGACCGACCTACCTCCGTCGGTTCCTCTATACGGATAGAAGCGCTGGCCTTCCGCTTGGAAGGCAGAGACTTCTGCATGGAAGGCTGAACCTTCTGCTTGCCGGAAGATCTTGCAGAGGCAGAAGATTTGGATGAGCCGACCGGCTCCCTAGAACCAGTCGCCGCTGGTTGGGCAGAAGGAGCCTGAGGGGCGGGCTCCGCGCTCTCAGGAATCGGAGGTTGGTCGGGCAGACCGGCCTGGAGCAGACGCAGTTGTTCGGCCGCCCGGGCGTTTAACTCTTCGTCTGCCAGGCCCAGGGCCTCATCGAGGGCCGCTTCCCACATCATCTCGGCTGCAAAATCATAGGATATTGAGTTAGGGAGAAAGGAGTACGAAACCAAAAAATGACTTACAGAAGGTGCCGGGCAGGGCGGCAGGCATTCGGCTTAGCCCAAATATGTACAAGACGGCGTCATTAAGAAGTTTCATGCCGTCGAAGCGGAGGCCCCCGAGTCGAGAAACAGCCAGGGTAAATAAGGGGTCGGATTTAAAATTTTTTAAGGGAGCTATAAGGGGCAGGTCTTCAACCCATCCGATCGGGAACCCGGGGCTGGTCGGAGGTCTTATGAAGAAGAAATGGGTTTTCCATCCCTTATTTGAGGAAGGAATATTCTCCACTATGGATAATTTGGCCCGGGCTTGGAGAAAGAAATTCCCGGCCTCCTGTTTCTTCGGGTAGTAAAAGAAGTAAAGAACCTCCGGTCGAAGGGGGACTCGGTAAAGGGTAAAGAGTACTATTATGTTACACAAGATGCGAATGGCGTTGGGGGAGAGCTGGAAGATAGGCACATGGAAAAAATTACAGAAGTCTACAATAAAGGGATGAAGAGGGTAGCGCAGGCCAGACATATGTTGGTCCCGAAAAAACACAAAGAAGCCGGTCGGGGGCTTGTGTGGTCGGTCAGCCTTTGTAGGAACGGCAATGTGGTAGTTTTCAGGGACATCGTAGGCCAGTCGGAGATCGGAGATGGTCTCGTCGTGAAGGGAAGACTCGACAGAGGTATACCACGTAGGGGCGGCCATGGAGCAGAAAGAAAGGGAAGAAAAGGGAGAAGCTGACCGTAGGTGGTGGTGGAAAGGATTAACCGGCGGAGAAGCACGAGGTCGGCGGCGACACGCGAAGACGGCGGCAAGCAGCGAGAAGCACCGAGTTAGAGGGAGAACAGTGGAGAAGCAAATGAGGGTTTCGGCGAAGAGGGAGGCCTATTTATAGTTAGGCCGAAAGAAGGGAGACCGTCCGATGGCGATTCACGCGTACGGAGATCGCCTCATCCATGCCGTTGAGGCGTCCCATGATCAGCCTCGAAAAGACGCGCCGCAGGCGCTGACGTCGCCTGCAGCGGCGACAGGGCGCGTCGTCGTATCGGCCAGCCGGAAGCTGCAGCGTGGCGGAAAGAATTAAGCGCGTTAATGGCCATTAAAAGCTCGTAATCATGGGGATAAATCGCATCCCGGTCGGTCAACCAGCGTGCGCCACGTGACCCGGATCATTAAAGCGGAGGTGATGCCGTTAAGGCGCCGGTCGCCTCGGGCGTGTCACATCACCTCATTCGACTTAGAATGTCGCGTCTTCATTAATTGACTGACTCGGGCAATCACGAGAAAATCGTCTGGGGGCGCGTGGCACTCCACATTTCTTGCGACTTAAGGCAAACACTCTCCCGCCCAAACATATTCAGCGTATCTCTCATCGACTAACAATATTCGTCCGGTCGGACGCATTAACAATGTACTGACGCGTGGCGGCCCACGCTCCTTTCAGTCGGGAATAACTATTTTGCCTACGCAGGACAGTTTACGAGGACACGTGGCAGCCCACGTTCCTCCGGTCAAAATCTTCATCCGCTCGGACATCCTCACCATGTCCATGGTTAGTCGGGGATGCGTGGCGGCCCACGCTCCTCTATCATGCTTCGTCCAGCCGGACGCCCTCGTTAAAAAAGAGTCGGGCGCGTGGCGGCCCACGCCCCTCTCGACTAACAATCTTCTTCCGCCCGGACAGGGCAGGCATACTCAACACCAGCTGTTGAGCATCGTGTTAAGTCGGCCGGATATTAAAAGGGCAAAATCGCTCGGCCGCAGAATGGTTGTTCACACTTGTAGTCCAGTCAGTCGGACTGATCGCCTCCTTCGACTAGACTTGAGGGGAAGGCTATTGATCCCGCCCTATCTTTGGCGCCGTATGGACAGCCATCGTGGCAAACGGCCTGGCCAACTTCAGGGTCCACGTCATTGTACGGGTAGCCAGCTTGACACCCTAGCCGGGCCTAGGGCCCCGCCGGCCGGTCGGACTCAGGGCGGCTGGTTAGAATAAATATGGCGGTTCATCCGGCCGGTCAAACCCGGCCGACCGCATTAAGGCTTACACGCCTCGTTTATCCGGGTATTTCCGCCCGGCCACATTAAGGCTTACACGCCTCGTTTATCCGGGTATTTCCGCCCGGCCACATTAAGGCTTACACGCCTCGTCTAGCCGGGTATTCCCGCCCGACCGCATTAAAGCTTACACGCCTCGCTCATCCGAGTGCATCCGCCCGGCAGTCCTTTACACCCAGGCTTGATATCCAGCCGGGCGTGCCGTCCCTGTGTCCACTCGGGCACTCTCTTGGAATCACCCTGGGATAAAGACAGAATACACCTGCACCAGCTGCAGATAACAGGCTATCACCATTCGTGTGAACTGACACTCTCTGATTTACAGAAACCTGTCTTTGTCCTCACATAAGACAAACGGTATACGACAAAGAATGTTGGTTACAAATCGACATAACCATACCATATCCTCTGACTCTGTCAGAGAATCCTGACACAGGTCAGACTCAAATCGACCTAACCATACCATATCCTCTGATCCTGTCAGAAGATCCTGACACAGGTCAGACTCAAATCGACCTAACCATACCATATCCTCTGACCCTGTCAGAAGATCCTGACACATGTCAGACTTGGTCCTTTTCCCCGGCTATATAAGCCCCTCCCCTCCTCATTATCAGGTACGCGCGCATAGCTTCTCGTCTACAGTGCTCCATTATTTTTGCTTGTTCACCGGAGTACTGACTTGACCGTCGGAGGGCCTTGCCGTGACGCTTCCCGGCTAGGTTGCTAACGGTCATCTTCTCCAGCAGGTTCAGGTCATCCCGTCGGAGATCCATCAGGCTACTTCCTCTTCCATTCGGTCGGAGGATCCCCCCCCCCTTTTTACTTGCTGAGTCATTCTGGAGCGAGGACATCCCGTCGGCATCCACGTCACTCCTCTCTACACCGTCATCCGGTTGCGGCTCCATTTCGCTCGGCGACAGGATCACCACCCATTACAAATGATGGACAACTCTTTTAGAGCGTGGAGCCAAAGTTCTATACAATGTTAGAAACTGAATAAACTTGAACATTTATTAATATTGGGTGACAACATTTCTCCTGCTCAAGTGGGCATGTACTGCACACTACAGATCCATGCAGTGTAACGGTAATTGTAAGCATGTGTTGCAGGTGCATGCTGTGTTTTTCACCATAACTAGAGAAAGCCAATATGCATTGTAGGTCCATGATGTTTTTCACCAGAGCTGACTAAGTTCAATTAGTGTTTTGCATTGGCTGAGCCAATTAGCTCACCAGCTTAAAATAGGTCAGCAAGTTTTCCAGTACAGTAGTGTTAATGTAGCAGCGCTGACTTGGTGTTTTTTCTAGAATTTTTTAGGAGAAAAACCTATGTGAGGATGAAACAAGGCCAAGGGATGTGACCATTCAATTTGTGAGAATTTGGTGATTAGTGCATTTTCTTCCTGTGGTATTTTACCTTGCTTTTGCAAATGATTTTTCCTTTTAAAATTTGGTATCTGTGTGTTGAAAATTTTCCATTGTGCTTACATGAATTTCTTGATTCATCCTAATAGTATGTGCTAGTTTTATTCAGTTGTGTATTACTACATTGCTTGGTTGAGGAGTAGGTATTGAGGCCCAACGACTATATTGCAGTTTATCATATGTTCAGAATGAAACAAGTATAATTTGATTTTTTTCTTTTAACTATTTACCAAATCAGGTATTAAATAATATGATGATTTCCTATTGATTTTGCAGTTGCCAAAAACATAATGGGAGGGGTTTTTAAGATGAATTGTTATTTCTTAATACATAATGAAAAATGGAACTAAAAACATGTTTTGTTCTTATTTGTTTTCTGTTTGATCAGAATAGTGGAATCAGTATTTCAGTTTAATACAGTGATTGAAAAAACCGTTTCGTGCGTGGGCGGCACAGAAGGTTTTTACCGTTCCGAACCCGGGAGGGAAACCGACACAACACACACGATAATTTTGTGTGCTTCATGCAACAGAAGGAATCGAGTGTGCATATTGCGCAACAAAAGGAATCGCGATAAATGCGCGACAGAAGGAATCGTGACAGATATGCCGATTGATTAATAAAAAAAATCTTCGGCGAAGGCAACTGTTGAGCGATCAGTAGCTGGGAGGCAAGGACGAGGCGACGACAAGGCAGCAGTGAGGCAACAACAAGGCGACGACCACCCTCTGAACAGGTATGATTTTAATTTGAGCTAAAAGCGAGCAGAGGCATCCTGAAAGCGTACCGAAGACATTGTGGGATGCCTCCAACGCCGTTGGAAGTGTTGTGTGATCAAAGCGTCCTGCAGGTGCCTCCGGCCCCTCTTCGCAAAAGCCCTAAGGTGGGTTGGAGGCGTCCCGGAGGCGTCGCAGGATGCCTTTGGAGCTCCGCGTTCTTGTTTGCGTTCTTGTTAAAAATTAAACTACGATTTAATTAATTCAAACAATTCCCAACTTGAGTGTGATATTTTAAAGAGGTTTTCGTAAACCCTAATTAAATTATCCATATAAAATATATAAAACCTATATTTAAATTAAAAAATAATAAATTTTATTAATTGATATTTTGAAAATTCTTTTTTTACTGTTTTTAAATTTTATTTAAAAATTCTATATATATTTTTTAAAAAATCTAATAAATTAAATTTATATTCTGATAAATTTTTTTATTATTTTGTTTTTTTCATTGTTTTACATATTCTACTTTTTTTACTTTTTTAAATCTATATTATTTAAATTAAACATGAATTAAATGAATAAATAGTTAATTTATATAATTATTATATATAAAGTAGCATCTTGGTATTAAATTATATACTTATTATAGATAATATATATATTTTTTGTCTTAGAATCAATTTGAAATTTGGATCCATGAATATTAACTTATTTAGCATTTTTGCTTTTAAGATTCTTGCTTCCTAAGTAATGAAACATATATTTTTGTCTTAAAATGTCTCTACTTGATATGCCTAGGAAATATTACCTGTTCTTTATTTCAGAAGTTTTGATAAAGGTATGCTGTCAAGTTTATGATTCTTAATAAAACACTTATAATCTTGTGCACTTCTAATCATTCTAAATTGAGAAAGTTGAATTACTATCTTTAGGAGATTGTTTCAAATTTACTTTATAAAAATGCGTTATAGAAGATTGCTTTCAGGAAGTTGCACTTTATATAATTAATTTATAAGTTTACAATGATAAAGATATTTTTGACATTATAAAATGATGACTATTACCTGGTAATGTGTATTATTCTTAATTTTTTTATAATACATAGGTAATGATACCAAAACAACAATCTTATGATCCATCTTGGAGACACACATGTCGATAAGAGAATCAATTTCATTGGCAATGTTCGCATTGTGATATGATTGGATGCGGCGGTAGGGTCACACGCCTAAAATAACATCTTGTTCTTGGATATCCAGATGTTTCTAATTGTCTAAAAGTTTCTCACGAAGTTTGTCGTGCAATGAAAGAGGAACTTGATGGCTAAAAAGGATTAAAGTATAAACAACAATGGCAACGTGAACTTGTTGATAGCTAAAGCTCTAAAGAACCAATCTATGATGAATTTGCCAATCTATGATGAATTTAAAGGTCGTGGTTTAGTTCCAAATGATGAAGATGTTGTAGCAGCTCTCAGTGCCTCTCGAACTCAATATGAATATGAGCAAAATATGTGACACAGAAGTGATTCAACCGGTGCCAGTGGATGTGGCTCAACTATAAAGCGTCCTCTATGTTGGTTGTTGACCCCTCAAATCTGCATTTGTTCCTTGCCCGCCAAATAAGATATATTGCACTATAGACGCCAAGGTGTTTAGCTTTGACCATTCTTCCCTTTCCTTTGTACCGCTGTCCCATTACTTGGAGAAGCTCCTCTACCGTCTTAAATCTGAAATTTATGCTCAACCATTGCTTTATCCTTTGCCATAAGGTACTAGCATAAGAACATGCAAAAAAAAAAAGATGATCTATTGTCTCCTCCGCTTGCCGACACATCAAACAAAGCTTGTTTTCCACAAAATCCATTCTATCCACCGTACGCAACTTTTTTTGTGTAAGTAACCACATATTAACCCGGTGCTTTGGCATGATTTTCGGCCTCCATAATGATCCCACCCAATGTGGTTTGTCAATAGTTGTTTTGAGAAAACCATATGCCTTCCCCACTCCTTCACTTCTTGATGCAAACCATTCTATTAGCTTCATGTCTATGTTGCACGGATACGGATACGGCTATCGTATCAAATACGATACGGATACGACGATACGGTAAATTTTGAAAATATAAGATATGATACGGTTAGGATACGACAATCATATATAGTATTGAAATTTTAAAATTATAGAGATGGAAAGCCACATTTCATCAATCATAATATCTCAAGTACAAAATATAGAGCACCAAATGGCCCAAATCCTTCTTAAGCAAGTACATATGAAACACCAAATGGTCTAAATCCATCTTAACCAAGTAAAAGGAAATTAAACTAACAGTTAAGGCTTAACAGTGCAAAGAACCGTATAAACTAACAAAAAAAATGAAGTTTTATAATGAAGCTTGATCATGAAACAAGCTTAAATCGTATAAACTTTTCAAACCGTATAAGCTTGATCATGAAACAAAAAAAAAAAAAATGAAGCATCTCATTGAAATTTGAAAGTATCTATTGAAGAACATGTTGAAGAAACAATGAGTGGCCGCTGGCAGAAAGATTCTAATCAAAACCAAATCTATTCGGCGACGGCGACGACCAAAGAAATGAGATCGAGAGATTAGGGTTTACCTGGCGACGGCAACGGCGCAACAACACCAGAAATGGGCGACGGCGTGCGATAGAGAGGGACGACGACGGGGTGGTAGCAGAAGAAAGGCGGGCAATGGCGATGGCGGCGGCGACGGCGACGGCGGCGGGCGATCGAGCAGGGCGATGGCTGAGGAAAAGGGGCGACGGCGCAAGTGTGATCGGATTAGGTTATCACGACTTCTCGGTAGCTTTTATTTGTTTTTTATTAATTAGTTTTCTAATTACACTTCAAAACTTTAAAAAATTTTCAATTAACCCCTAAAAATTTTAAATATTTATAATTTTACCCAAATATATCTCAAAAAATTATCTTAGTCGTATCCTTGTCGTGCCCAAAACGTATCCTCCCGGTCAAACTTCAAAAAAGTCAACGACACGGTTTTGGCCGTATCCGATACACGTATTTGCGTATCGTATCCGTATCCGTGTCGTATCCGTGTCCGATACTTCAAAAAATTTATTTTCAGGAGTATCCGTGCTACATAGCTTCATGTTTGCTTGGCCAAACCCATTTGATTTCAATCTAATCTTCTCTCTAATCTCTATTAGCCTCTTTATCAATGGAGAATCACTTGATTTTGCTTCCCACTTCCAAAAATCAGCCCCCTTCACATATTGTTGGTGCACTCATTTTATCCATAAAGACTCTTTTCTTGTTTGAATCTCCCATTGCGTCTTACAAAGTAATGCCTCATTCCATATTAATGGGTCCCTTAGCCCCAAACCTTCATTTTCCTTTGGCAAGCATACCTTGTCCCATGCAATAGGTGGATACTTTGAATCCCACACAAACATTCGGCAAAGAGTCTTAATCTTCTCAATAACCCCAATTGGAATAGAGAGTATGGATAACCAATAACATTTCACCCCTTGGAGTATTGTCTTGACTAATTCCAATCTTCCGGCTCGAGACAAAATATTCTTAGGCCACGCATTCATTCTTCTTGTGATTGCTCAAAGAGCGGACCATAATTAGCAATGCACAACTTCTCCATCGCTAAAGGAATGCCCAAGTATCTAAAAGGAAAAGACCCTTCTTGAAACCCGATTCTTTGCAATAGCCGGCCCTTTGTGTTGTTGTCCACTCCCGCCATATAAACTTGTGATTTGATAGGATTTGCTTTGAGTCCCACCTCCGCACCGAACTCCTCCAAGCAGTCCACCAATAGTCCAATCGAAGATTCATCAGCGCGTGCAAATAGCATTAAGTCATCCGCATATATCAAATGTGTAATACCAACTTCCTTGCATGTTGGATGAAAGTGAAAAGTGGGTTGATCGGATGCAACTTTTATCTTCCTTGATAGCACTTCTATACATAAACCAAAGAGGAGAGGAGAAATAGGATCACCTTGACGTAATCCCCTTCTTCCGCTAAAGAACCCATAGCCACCCCCATTTAAAGAGATGGAGTATGAGGTTGTCATGACACATTCTTTTATCCATTTGCAAAATTGTTGAGGAAAATCAAAACCAACAAGAGCATTCAATAAGAAATCCCAATTAACCATATCAAAAACCTTCTTTAGATCCACCTTGATCATGCATCTTGGAGAGATTCTTTTCCTTGCATACTTCCTTAGTAGTTCTTGTGTAAGAAGGACATTATCCCCAATGTTTCTTCCTTGAACAAACGCCACTTGAGCCGGATTAAGTAAGAAACCCATCACCTTAGAAAGCCGGTTTGCCAATATCTTAGTAATGACTTTATAGAAGACATTGCAACAAGAGATCGGTCTTTAATCCGCAACACTTTCCGCATGATTCCCTTTTGGCATTAGGGATATCAAAGAATGATTCCATTGTCTCAACAACTTTCCCTCCTCAAAGAACTCCTTTACCGCTACAATAAAGTCTCCTCCCACTATATCCCATGATGAAGTGAAGAATTTTGCACCATAACCATCCGGACCGGGGGCTTTTTCACTCCCAATATCATATAGCGCCTTTTTTATAGCGCCTTTTTTATCTCTTCATCACTAACCGGGCTGATTAAGGCATCACTTTGGCTTTGACTTAGGCGTCTTCCAGTCATGGAGTTGCTGTCCATATGGGTCCTCCTCTTGTCCAAGAATGCCATGGAAATAATCAACGAACTCCTCCGCAACATCACCCAAACTAGTGGTTTACTCCCTGTTTGGGTGATGTTGCGGAGGCTTTTTCACTCCCAATATCATATAGCGCCTTTTTTATCTCTTCATCACTAACCGGGCTGATTAAGGCATCACTTTGGCTTTGACTTAGGCGTCTTCCAGTCATGGAGTTGCTGTCCATATGGGTCCTCCTCTTGTCCAAGAATGCCATGGAAATAATCAACGAACTCCTCCGCAACATCACCCAAACTAGTGGTTTACTCCCTGTTTCTTTTCTTGAGTGTTATGATGGCATTCCTTTTGTTATTTCTTTTGACCACACTATGAAAAAATTTGGTACATTTGTCCGCACTCCGCAAGTATACATTTTTGACTCTTTGTTGGTAGAATAGCTTCTCCGCCTCCGCTAGTAGTGTTGCCTTTCTTCGGATGTCTCTATAATCGGGAGGGAAAGCACCACCCGAAAGTGTTCGTATTACTTCAACACAAGGTGGTATTGGTTGTTTATTTCCTTCTATGAGACAAAAACATACAACTGATATTGTTGATAATGATCGCTGACTAAGCTAGCAAACAGATTAGGATTGATGATGTATACAAAAGAGAAGAAGAAATCAATTGGTTAAAGTATTGCTAAATTTTTTCATTTTAATCATATTCCCCCTAATGCAGCAAACAACACATACTTCCATAGCATGGTGTCCAACACCCAAAAATCTGGTCCTGCTTTTCAACCACCAACTGCATATGAAATTGCTTAGATGAACTAGTTGAGGAGATCAAGACTTGGATCCTATCATCAATGGAGCTTATATGAGGTTACGTTGATGTATGATAGCTGAACACGACCTACATGGATGAACATTATCAACTTTCTACTATGCTATCATGGAAAGGTAATATTTTATAAATCTATTGATGCAACTACAAACTATCACGATGCACCATACATATCTCGTTTGATGGATAATGTAGTTTAAGAGATAGGTGCAAAATATATAGTGCAAGTGACTATAGATAATGGTGCCAACTTTAATAGGGTTGTAGAGTTATTGGACAAAAGTATCGAACATTATTTTAGACACCATGCACAATATACTATATCGATTTGATGATGGAAGATATCGGTAAACTCGATATAGTGAACAAGGTAGTGAAAAAGGTCCATCCTTAATAAAATTCCTCTATAATCATCATTGGGTTCATGGATTAATGAGGAAATTTATTGACGGGGAGATTCTGCGACCAAGAGTGACTAGGTTTGTCACTCACTTTCTCTTGTTAAAACCGTTGAACATGAAAAAGTCGGATTGAAGACCATATTCTCTTATGAGAATAGGGAATTCTCTCGATATTCTAACACGACCGAAGGTAAGGAGGTAAAAAAAACTTATTATATCTATTAGATTTTGTGACTATATTGCAGATATTCTTATAGCAATAGCACCCTTATACATTGTCCTACATAAAGTCGATATGGACAAGAAGCCACAAATGAGCAATGTTTACCACCTAATTCATGAAGCAAAAGAGGAAATTTCGAGACGTCTATAATCACCAATCAAGTATCAATGTTATATTAATATAATCACTACAAGATGGGATAACCAAATGGGAAAATATATTCATTAAGCAGGTACGTATTTTTTAATGATAAAGAATTTTTAATATTGTTATTAATAATTATATGTTTAATTATTGTAGGTTATTATTTCAACCCAGCATATCAATACTATTATAATCTTGGCACAAATGATGATTTATTAGTGACCCTCCGAAATGTAATATCAAGACTACAAATAAATAGAGAATCAATTGTTGAGATTATTAATAAAAGTTGATTATTTTGAGAGGTATATGATTTTTTTAGTGATCTTATTGCAATGTCATGCAATTATAAAATGGATACAGGTAAATATAGTAAAAATTATTACTAATTATAGTTAACAAATATAAATACTATTTTAATTTTGTTTTATCTTACAGTTGAGTGGTGGTTACAATATGAAGATCAGCTTCAAATTTGTGAATTCTCTCACAGACATCTTCAAGTGGTTGTGAAAGAAATTGATCAGTTTTCTCCCTCATTCATACAAAAGTACAAAATCATCTTTCTCATCGTCGCATGGAGAAGATGGTCTACGTTCATTATAATATGTATCTTCAACTAAGAGCAATAACAAAAGAGAAGAAAGAACAAGAGTATGTAAACCCATTTGATATTGGATTTGCCCAAACTGAGAATGATCCAATGATGGATTGGTGGAGCGTTGTTGAGGCTGAGAATCTATTACTTGATGAAGTAGGAAACCCACCACAACCCTCGGTAGGTCGAGATTTTATACCTTGGTTTAATATCCCATATGATTAAGCTGTGGAACAGAATAATGGAGACCACCCTTATTTTGGTTTTATATCCCTTTATGCTTAAGCTTAGAGAATTGAATTTCAAGAGAGCGTAGAACATAAAATGCACAAACATGTCCATGATGAACAATTAAACAAGACAATCCATGAGTATAATATGACTTGAGCTAGGATTCACGACCAGTGCTCTGAGTAACTGATACCATGTAAAGAATTGATTGAATGGTCAGTTCAGTTATTCTAAACTTGATAAAAAAATGTCACCCTATTTGTGATTTATGATTTGACATTGTTATTACAAATTAGATTGTATAATTTACATAAATTTTCTTCAACCATTAGCGGGTTGACAATGATTGTGTCCTATTTGGCAGGAATATTTGCAATTTTGAGAAATAATGAAATGCTGACTTGGCCTGAGAAAGTACGCTTTGCTATTGGACTTTTGCCAGCAATGCTAGGTGGGCAAGCTTATGTTGAGGCTCAAGATGGTTTGACTGTTACAGAATGGATGAAGAAGCAGGTTATGCTTCCACTATTAGTTTGTATATAGCAAGCGTTACTCCTTGTTCTTGCTGCAAATTATGGATGCTAGTTTTATGTTTTCCTATGATTGATTTTTTTAGAACAATAGATGTGTAGATCAAAATTTACAACTGTATTCAAGGCTTTAGAATGTTGAAATGATGTCTTGCTAGTTGTCAGTGTGCCTATCATGTGTTCAGATAGATTATTGGGACCTCGAAGAATTGTGAGGCCAAATGAATTAATAAACTTTATGATGAATTATCATCCTGCTGAAACTTGAAAGAATATTGTGTACTCTTGATAAAATTGAATAAAATTTGATGGATGCATGACCCACCCATGTGGTTTGTTGGCATACTTCCTGCAAGAATGTGCATAATAAAAAATCATCAGGTACAAGATAGGTATCTCTTCTAAGTTATAGGATCTCTGAATAAAATGTGTTGTCTTCCACATAATTACTTTGGAAATTAAACAGTTTTGCTTGAACTGTTGCTCTTTGCTTTTCTTTTCAGTGTTTTTTGTCAGTCTGAAAAATTGTCACAATCAACCCAAGTATGACAAGTTAGTCTTTGCTTTCTTCCATGGTAATTATGCTTATAAATTGTATTTATGTGGCTATTTTAGGGTGTGCCGGACCGAGTCAATGATGAAGTTTTCATTGCTATGTCAAAAGCACTCAACTTTATAAACCCTGATGAGCTCTCCATGCAATGTATTTTAATTGCCTTGAACCGTTTTCTTCAGGTATGCCTTTTCCTTCTCACTTGATCTCGGTAGAATCTTATGTTTTGTAGTAAGGCCATTACAAAATTCTTTAAGTTGAATTTACTTAATTTTCCTGTTCCTGTAAGATCACAGCATCCTTTTATTCCAAATCTTAATTCTGTCCTGAAATCTTTCATGCATTACTTAGATGCATAGTCAGATGTTTGTGTCAACAAACAAGAATTCTAGTCTAATAGAATCCTAAATATTTTTATGCCATTGGAAATTGTGATTAACTGTGTTTTGGATTTCCAGGAAAAGCATGGCTCGAAGATGGCCTTCTTAGATGGTAATCCTCCTGAAAGATTATGCATGCCAATCGTTGAACATGTTCTGTCATTGGGTGGTGAAGTTATGCTTAATTCGCGAATTCAGAAAATTGAGCTAAATCCCGATGGAACAGTGAAGCATTTTTTGCTTACTAGTGGAGAAATAATTAGTGGAGATGTTTATGTAATTGCCACACCCGGTATAATGTAGCTTGCCTCTTTTTCCTTGATTAGTGATACCCTGCTGTTTTCCCATTATGGATTTGCTTGCATATATTGGAACATTGGATAATACTTGTTTATCAGTTGATATTTTGAAGCTCCTTTTGCCTAATGAGTGGAAAGGAATATCCTACTTCAAGAAGCTGGAGAAGTTGGTGGGAGTCCCGGTAATCAATGTCCACATCTGGTTAGTCATCAGCTGTAGGAGCTCAATGCTTATTAATGATTGTGTTCGTATATAATCTTATACATTCATGTCAAATAGAACCACTGACTCTTTGACATTTTTACAATATTAGATATTTAATTTAAATGATTGCTTATTTTATACTTCTATGCATTTACTGAGAGCTCTCTAATGTTTCTTTTAATTTTTCAGGTTTGACAGAAAACTGAGCACCTATGACCAACTTTTGTTCAGCAGGTGCGCATAAACATTGGTTGGACAAAAGTTTTTAAATTTTTTTTATGTTCTTTGTTGTTGCTTAAGGACCATCTTCTGCAACAAATAAGCCTTAAAACTTTTGTATAGTTGGTTGTCAGTGGAAGGAATGATGGTTTCTTGACTCATAACAATCAACAATCCTAAAGCTACTTCTGCTGAAGAGAGAACTCTGCTTAGTGCTTAGTTGCTACAAATTCTCTTGAATTAGAAATTGCACTAGTTTGATAGACTTATTTACCAGGATCCACTGGATCACAAATAGTTGCACCACTTGGGATGAAATTAAAATATTGGAGTGTGTGATCGACTGTTCAAAATAGTTTCCTCACAAGTGTGTTGCACAAGAACTGGGTCTATAATGTGTTTTGCTCAACTCCATATAAAGCATTTGTACATGATACCTCCACTATTTTTATCTCAAGATATAATTTTACGTAAGTATATAAACTGCCTCAATTTCCTTTTAAATTTTAGATGTCATTAACTTAAAGCTCTATTCTTCTTCCTTCTCCATCTTTTGAACTCTTTTGCAAACCCTTTTTGAAAATTTTGGACACGCAAGTTTTGTGTGATCGATTCCTTGTTTCTTGTCTAATATTATCCTCAACATTTTCCTTCCAGGAGTCCACTTTTGAGTGTTTATGCAGACATGTCCGTCACATGCAAGGTAACAGTGTCATGGTAATTAGAATGAGAACCACAGATTTAGCTTAAGTGTTATATAAATTGTTTTATTCATGCACTAAAATAGTTGATATGCACTAAAATACTTGGTCATTTAAACATCTGAGCATACGAACTGACTACCGAGTTAGCTGGTTCCAGTGTAATGGAAGCTACACTTGCAATTTCCCTACCTTTTCTGTTTTATCTTGAATATTTGGTCAAAACTTTGATGACTAGGGTACTTTTTACAGAGTAGAAAAGAGGAAACTAATTGTTTAAGTATAGCAAACTGATAGACACCTAGCAATAGTTCTGAATCTTCTTTGTAAATGATGGCAATAAACTTCAAGAAGAAACTTATTACTTTTTTTCTTGTCTCAGGATACTTAATATTGATTTTCTAATATATAATCACTCATGCTTCTGCTTTGATCATAGACAATAGTTGGGACAAACACAGGGCATGATGTGAATTGTGCTTCTGGTCTTTTTGAGATTGTGATACAAGTCGATGTATGAGTGGTATAGGCTTGGATAACTATTGTACTATGTTTTCAATTTTTGATACTTTTCGCTTGAAGAAAGTACTTCCTGATTTAAGCTATAAAATTTTATGTTGTTTACATCATTACTTATTATTCATACAGGAATACTATGACCCCAATCATTCCATGCTAGAATTAGTTTTCGCTCCTGCCGAAGAATGGATCTCTCGCACTGACCAAGAGATAATTGACGCCACAATGAAAGAACTTTCGAAGCTATTTCCTGATGAAATTGCTGCAGATCAGAGTAAAGCTAAGATCCTGAAGTATCATGTGGTAAAGACACCAAGGTGAGCTATAGAGCTAAAGCATATTTTCTAGTAATTAATTATGCTTTCCATAGTTTGGAAATTTTGTGAAATCATAAAATACAAGATGAAATGTGAGGAAATTATTTCAAACAAAAATCGAAAGATACTAGTAATTAAAACACTAGGAAGATATGACGTGTTAAACTCTTATTACCATGTTGGAAATAACTTTCAGATTTAACGGGGGCATAAACCTAGCATATGAACTTTCAGTCTTTTTCAGGTAGATGCAAATCAAAATGTTACCAAGCATTAGCATGTACATATTATTGAATTTATTGGATATACTTAACTGGTATATAGAAGGCTCAATATTCTATAGTTTTTAACATTTTCTTTATCTGAGATTTCAAAGAAAATACATCTCAAATAAAATATTGGTCAATATAATGAAAACAATCTAATTAATTTAAATGCTACTAGGCATAGAGCTCAAGCAAGGAATAAGATTCATATAGTGAGCCCAAATACTTCAATTAACTTGTGTGATGATGATTATAAATAATTTCCAACACAACATATCCTTCACAAACAAAAATTTACATTTACATGCCTCACTTTGCATTTTATTGCAGATCTGTTTACAAGACTATTCCAGGTTGTGAGCCGTGCCGCCCTTTGCAAAGATCTCCAGTTGAGGGTTTCTACCTAGCTGGTGACTATACCAAACAGAAATACTTGGCTTCCATGGAGGGTGCTGTTTTATCAGGGAAGCTTTGCGCACAGGCTATTGTACAGGTATGTTTTCTCCCTTTCGTAGACGAGAATGTAGTTCTTGCCAGTGACAGTTCTGGCCTTCCTCCTTACCTGGTCTACTTCTCATATGAGACCACCAAGATGATACACAAATTTGTGTATAAATCTGATATGGATGGATGATACACAAATTTGACTGTTCGATATGGCTAAAATGAGGAGTCTGAATGTTCACCTGCATACTTGGTGGTCTCCACCGGTGAATCTGTAATACAACTTTATAGGAAATTAGAAGTTCACTCTTCCTTTTCCCCTATAAAAAAATATGTAGGCAACTGAATGAGAAAAAACAGCCAAAACAATTTTAAGGCAGTTTAATGACTACTCTAATTGTTACCTTTGGCTACTTGAAGACCATGAGCAACATACTTCCCAGTACCAAAATAGAGGATAGGAAGTAAAGAAATTTTCCATTTTCAGAATTGGATGGAAAGGCAAATTGAAGGGACCTGATCACTTTTCTTCAAAAAGAATTCCTCCAATTCCGAGCAGAAAAGTACAGTTTCTTAGTTATATTCTCACTTGTTCATCTGTCTAACTAATAGTTTCTTTACTTCTCTCTAGTAAACATACATTGAAAGTCTTCACTTCACCGTCTGTACATTTTCGGGGTTCTCTTGTATTCACAAGTCGCAAATTCCAACTTTCTAAATTTTAATGATTGAATTATGTGGCTTGCAGGACTATGATTTGTTGGTATCTCGAGCCCAGCGAAGCCAAACCGCCAAGATGACTGTTGCCTAATGGATGTATATCACAACTAAAGAAGGAAGCATAACATTTATTCTTGTCCCTGTTTTGAAAAATGAGCTTGAAATCCCAAACACCTCAAATTTTATGTAATTTAATTCTACATCAAACTCCCAATCCTGCCTCCATATACAGGATATTGTATCTTCACTCTTCTTCTCATTATTTTCTTGATAGAAACATTAAATATGAATTCACTCTAGCATTTAGGGCGGTAAACAAGCCAGGCTGAGTCAAATTTTATGATATTCAAACTTATTTGATAAGGTATCCGGGTCAAGCCGAGCCAAGTTTAAAATGAATCAAGCCGTTGAAATAGTTATTCAAGCTTGATTGTTTGGTTCAATCTTCGCTTGAGTTTGATTTGTTTAAGATATTATTGATCTCTTTATTTGATTGTTGAATGTTTGTTTGATTATTAAGCTGGATAATACAAACTTGTTTGATTATTTTAAAATTTGTTTATTTATTTATCATAAGTTTATTGATGAATATGGTTCACAAAATTTGTTCGCAAATATCACGAAAAATTCATAATATCTGTTTATGAACATTAATGAGTTTAACGCATATGTGGTCTGTCACGCTCCAGGACTTATGCTTGCTTAAAAATCGGGTAACATCTCCTTTATATACCGGACAATCTGAATCTTTATACATATCCTTTCACACATAAATATGACACAACATCACACGACCGACAATCTCACAATCATAACTATATAGAAAATAGTAAACCATCACAACCACACAGTTAATATCATCTATCCAATAGACACTAAGCATAATAAATTCTATAAAATAAATGCAACAAATCGAAAGTTCATGGATACAAAATGCAAGTCCACTAACGGAATAAAAATAACATATCTAGAAAATACAAAATAACTCAAAAAGGAAATACTCGACACTAAGGGACGGCAGACGGATTCTTACCTGCGGCACGAGACGCAGCTATTGACTACCCAAAAGGAAAGCAAACGGTGGTGAGTCCAGACTCGAACTCTATGGGTATAGCAGATAGAGAAATGCATGGTAAATTCAAAATAAGTCAAAACATATAGAAATAAGGTATACAGTCTCCGAAATATAGAGTATAAATCAAATGCGAAAACATACCTGCGAGGCATAATTAAAAACTCTCATAATACCTCAATAATATGCTCGTACTACTGAGGGGAAATTTCCGTGAGGTCGGGCCGATCACCCCAGGTTCAATTTGTCTGCTGCTTGGTTCATCATTTTTTTTGTACTACTGAGTAGATACAAATTAGATAATAAATAAAACTCAACAACCATATATGCATGTCAATCATATGCAACCATCATAACTCAAACAAATGCAAGATACATCATATGGAAATGATGCAATGACATATGCCACACCTACACACCAATCTACAACCATCACACATGTCTACGTGGCCGATTGGGCAAGGGTTGTGACAACTGTACGCACTCTCACATCCATATTCTATGAGTGGGCGAGTGGACAGGATGCTGGGAGAACAACCTCAATCCCAAATCCTAGGAAAAGGGGAAGCACAACTGCTCTTATATCCAAGAACAACGAGGAACAACCTCTGACTCTAAAAAGGGGAGCACAACTACTTTAGCACCCAATGGGGGAGCACCACCACTCTACCTATCCCTCATAAATAATAGAGGGGGTGTTATCGCCGGCTACCACTCCAACAACTATCACTATCCATGAGTGGTTGAGAGTAACACGACAGGACAGTTGCTCGCTCTCAACAACTACTACTATCCAGAGTGATTGATTAGGCAGACCACTATATGACTGATAGCAGACTTAACCACAAAGAAGTCGATAACCACCAGTATGCAACATGGTGTATGATATCAATGAACATAAATACAACCAGGTCAACCATTATATAATCAATAAAAAAACACACGCACCTAAATCAGAACAATAACAAACAAACATATAACTAATCTATTGGGTAGGATATATCTAATGCCAACCAAATCCTAGATAGGTCATATGATATTTCTAAAGTACACGGTACTATCAATACTCTTCGGATCAAAAAATAAGAGTTGAGATTGTATAATTGAAAATGTAGATTTTTTAACTCAATGATCAAGCAAAGAAAAGTACTAAGTAGGAAAACAAACACAATAGAATTAAGGTAAATAAACCTACTCAGATAACCGGATAATCATACATTTAAAAGTAAATGGAACTAAAGAATCAAGCAAGAAGTACTCGTTTCCAAATAGGTGCTCGAAATTAGGGGTGTCAATTCGGGTGGGTCGGGTCGGGTTCGGGTCGAAATTTTTTTTTTTAAACTCCCAACACGAACCTGACCCGAACCCGATTTCAACCCAAAACGCCCAAAACCGAACCCGACCAACCCGAACCCGACCTGAATAACCCAAAAAATTGATTCAAAACGGCTTTTTTCGCTATTTTTCCTATAATTCTTCGCTTTTATCTCAATACTCCATCATGATCATACTAATATTGATATTAATATACATAAAAATATTTTAATTTTCAAAATAAAATTTGATTTAATCCCAAAAAATCCACTAAATATTAAATTCGGGTTAACCCAAACCCAACCCGAACCCGACCCGAAAATTTTCAACTCAAAACCCAAACCCGACCCGAATCTGAAAATTTCCAACCCGAACCCGATTTTTTTCGGGTTGATTCGGATTGGGTCGTCGGGTTGTGTTGATTTTTGACACCCCTACTCGAAATAAGGAGAACCTCTCATTTAATATCCGTAATAAATCAATATCTTGTATCAAAGAATTTAATCTTAACTATTTACACAAACAATCAGCTAAATTAATAGCCACTGTATCGTATTAGGGTTAATCCCATGATATTGTAATCATTTAATGATAAATTCCTACTTAACCTAATCATCATGATTAGGTTTATTTCTCTAACTGAACCCGAAGTGTAGTTCTCAAATAACCTAATTAATACCCAATTAGCTCCCTGACCCAAAACATAACTCACACATGCACCAAAATTCTAACATCCCCTAAGATCAGAACACAAAAAACTTCGATTGGAGCTCACGGCATGCATGCAAAGCCAAGAAAACAGATTAAACTTGGCATGCTATAACTGCTCACGGCATGCATACAAAGCCAAGAAAACAGATTAAACTTGGCCACTCCTGCAGCGGATAACTCAGATGCAAGGCCAAACAAAAACAGTGGCATCGCTTCAATTGCACCTGCTTTCACAGCAAGTGGACAAGTATCTTGTAGTTCTACCGAAGACTCACTGGCAATTCCATCAAGTTCTATAGATATCAACTGGATACATTCATCTTCTGAGAAAATTAGCGTTCAAGGTCTCAACCATTTATATGGTGGATTACCTTATGTGCAAGATTCCTCTGAGATTCCTGATGAAGAAAATTGTAAAGCCATAACCCAGGGCACTGCTGAAACCATTGAAATCTTATCTGAAGCTTTAAATGATCACAAACACATTGAGCCTAACATGGAAAGCATGGTGAATGCTACTGACACAACTGTCGATTCGTGATTTTTCATTAAATTTGCTTCAAAAGAACCCTAATGAACCAAATTCGTACCTAGGACTTGCGCCGGCAGCAGCTAACCCAAATCGCCGTCCAATGGAAACTCTCAAATGGTCGGCGGTGAGGAGGAGAGGCGGCGTCGGCGCTGTCTCGCGGAAAAAGAGAAGAATCGAGAAGAGAGAACTCACGACGGCTGCGGCGCAGAGAGGAGAAGTCATCGACGTTGAAAACTGTTCGGTCTATAAATTTAAGGCAATTTTGCAATTTAGCCCTCCAATTTTGGCTTATCCAAACTAACCCCTTATCTTAATGCTTTATGCATTTAACCATCAAAATTTCTGTATTTAAGATGAACAAGTTTATTCATTCAGTTTAACGAATTGTTCGAGCATATTTATTTATTGATTTTGTATGTATTGAACGAATAAATAAATTTTTACTAAATCAAATATTAAATTTGTCCATGAACATTTGGTTCGTTTATAATCTTAAATTATCTGGTGGAAGAGTCACTTGGGGGCTGAAAGATTGAATCCTAAATATGTTACAGTCAACTGGTTTTTCAATCGCTACATTAGTAGGACGTGAAGGTTAGGTGTTCAGATTATGTTCTTCACCCTACGCTTGTCATCTGTTGTATATGTAACTCTCTTATACATATTTCAATAAAGATGATAGTAGACATGGGATCATCGGAAAAGAAAACTTATCATTTTCTGATGCAAGTGTTAAAGCCAAAGGATTTCTCTTTAGATGAAGAGGTTTGGTTATGTTATTTTCGAATGTTTACCTTAATGGATTGTATTGAATGCTAGCGATCTTTAACTAGTTATATATGTTCTTTTCTTGAATGTTTATCTTAATGGATTGTATTGTAGATGTTTGATTTTTTTCCTCATGGAAGTTATCATTTGTAAGACTTGGTTTAGTTGGATAAAAGATACAAATAAGAACATCCTTCAAGACATATTCCACCTTCTCATCGTGTTATAGTGGGCGCAAAATCTCTATAGTTGTTGGTGCACAATACAAGTCAAAATCTCTATAGGTGCTGGTGCTACTAGTAGTTGAGTCTGAATTGGAGGTCTAGTTTGACGACTCTCCTTTTGCAATGGAAAGGGAATCATATTGACTGGTTTAAAAGTACCAACTCTACTTCTAGTTTTAAGAACAGTTTTAGTAACAGTTTTTGGCAACATGTTCACACGCAATTAGCGAAAATCTCAAAGAAGCCAAACCAACTTATTTGGAACATGAATTAATGGGGGGAAACATGTTCACCTGAAAAACTCAAGTCAAGTTAAATTTGCTGAAAACCTACTCTTTGTAGAATTTTAGCTAATTTCATTGACGATATAACAAGACCAATTGAGCATGGAAGAAATCCTGGAATCACTCATTCGTGAGGGTCCGGCAAGATGTTCGTCTCCTACAATCAAGACTGTAAAAATGGCTACAACAAAATTGATCTGAAACGACTACACCCCCATTCCTATTGTGCCTCGTGGCTGGGATACAAAGTGGTCTAGATCCACGAAAATATAGAAAACCTTTGGATATTTTGCTCGCTATCCATGTGCCATGTCTTCCAGTATTGAGTTCTTCACTGCCATGTCAAAATCCAATGTGAACTGAAGCAAAGACAGATATCGGAAGCTTCAATCATGGATGATCACCTACATGAAAACCATTCGTTTACTGATGGAGAATTTATCAATCTCTGTAAGTTAGTCTTCTAATCAACAATTTCCTAAATATAGCATAAATTTCCATGCCGTAAGCATCTCGTCACAAATGTGACAAGCATAACTAAGAGGAGAGCCAACTATGAATAAACGCATGATGTGCCCTCATGAATGCTGATAAATGGCAATATTTTGTAGTAAACATGATGTGACATTTGGCAAATCTGATAACTCCAAGCTCACTTGGGACATCATACTTTGTTGCGTGAGAGCTGAAGGACAATACCATCACTACATGACTTTTCCAGTTCATGTTTCTATTTAGATTGGCTTGAATACAAGTTGTGATCCACTTACTTGGTGCAGGATCAATATGAACAAAGAAGCTCGCAGCAATAATAATGTAGCATAAAACAAGCATCAATCCCTTGAAATAGTTTGAGGTACCTTCCTGCAAGAAATGCCATTTGTGAAGTTGTATTGTTGGTCTAAATTTAGCTCAAAGCCGTGTGTAAAGCTGTACTGCTTATCTAATTTTGCTCAAAATTTACCATTCTATATCAATGCTGCAAAGTTTTAGCTCAAGTACTAACAAAGCAGACATTAAAGGTGATATTTGAACCAAATCAAATTTAAAGTACCAAAGAGAAATGGAATAGATAGCACCAAGACATCGAAGAGATTGTCATCCTCTACAGATATATTGTCAAGCAATATAAACAGTTATGATTGGAAAAAAGCACAATGTTTTTGATGTCTTCAGCTGGAGCTAACTGAAAATTGTTATATGGGAAATGAGTGATTAATTTGAAATTTGTTATCCCTCTAAGAATTTAAAAAGCAACAATTACCATGCATCCACAACTATTGTACATCACAGTGAAGCGATGGAATGAGTGTTGAACCCTAGATGGTGAAAGTCCAATAGCTAAAAGCATCACTAACTTACGCTTAGACCCGAGTAGCATGGGGCACGTGGAATCCCGTATGAATCAACAAGGACCACCTTGCAAAGCTAAATACTCCTGGACAGATAGCAAAGTAGTACCGTAAGGGAAAGGTGAAAAAAACCCCCATTGGGGAGTGAAATAGAATATGAAATCCTGAGCTCCCAAGCATTGGGAGGAAAATACGATTTCTGACCGTGTGCCTATTGAAAAATGAGCCAGCGACTCATAGGCAGTGGCTTGGTTAAGGGAACCCACCGGAGTTGTAGCAAAAGCAAGTCTTCATAGGTCAGGATGTGAAGTCGCAACCTCTTAAGAACCCTCTCCTGACATATTTGTTTGAAGTGTTGACTTAAACTACGAACTGGAACAGCAGCTGCTGCTTTAATTCCGGTTCCATAAGGTGTGATAATGGTGGGCTATAGTGAGCTCAATAAATTGAATACCTCTAACATCTTTAGGGGCAGTTGAGTATTCATAATTAAGAAATGGGTTCCCATGCTCTAAAGCTACCCTTGAATATCATGACTTATATTACTAACTCAAACTTTAAAGTGAGCAAAGTGGAATTTCTTTCTCAATGTTGTCTTTTTGTTCATTCCCCCTCAAATGTTAGGTTGTGTAAAATATTTTTTAGAAACATTGGTACCCAATTTTTTTTTAGAATGAAAAGAATTTTTGTGTGCTTGGCATATGGAGGCAAAATATTTTTCTCTCTCCAAGGAGGGTAGAAGGGGCGATGAGGGGTGGGGGATCATAGATGAGACGGGGTGGGGGATCACAGATGAGGCCAAAGGACTCGTAAATTATGATAGAGGGCTAAGGGCTTATTGACTTGGATGAAAAATTGGGTACTGCAGGATGATTAAGCCAAGTTGTCTAGGTGGGACATTGCACTAAGAGGCTTGAGGGGTTAGTACATTTAGGCAGTTCAATAAGTTTCAGAGGATATGGTGAGCCAAGCTACCCTGTTAGTTTGCGTGGACAAATGATTTATTGATTTGAGTGAGCAGTTGGGTCAATCACTTCAAGTGTATTGGACGCATAGGGGAATCCAAGTGATCTTGTCCACGATTGGTGAAGGGTGATGCAGTGAGATCGTTAACCGGTAGTAGACTAGCAACTCCTTCGAATCCTGAAATGTGAACACTCAGGAAGAGGAATGTCAATAGCAAGGCCGGGAGGTCCCCGGCGCGTGTACTCCGACGCTCAAGTTAGTCTAGAGTGGAGAAAAATAGAATTTGAATGGAGCGAAGAGGAAGAGAGCGCATATCTGCACTATGGAAGAGGGACCCCTATTTATGTGCAATACCCCTTGGTGACCCTCCACCTTCAGGGTGTCATATGAGCCGTAACGGGATGCCGTGTCAATAGATTTTCTGTAAGAAATCTATAAAAGGTGATGGACCAATGGGTTATTGAGCAGTTGAGCATATCAGTGGACTGAGCAAGTCAGTGTTTGGCCCATTGGGGTCATTGAGCAGCTAGCATGTCAGTTTTAATGAAAGGGCAGGATAATGCTATCTTGGTCTTATCACTAGTTGGCCTAGGTATGTATAAATTGGCCAATGGGCTTATCCATATGTGCACGTGTAGGCCCATCTCACTAGTTAAGCTGGCTAAGTCGGGAAAAGGGGTTGGGCCAGGTGTGCTTTGTGTATAGATCGGTTAAAGTAGCTTCAATGTCCAAGGGATGTCCGTGCGTGTTGTAATGGTTTTAGGAGCGAGAAAGGGTTGTAGACAAGTTGGCTGATCGACCGTATGCTGGTTGTGCTCCCTATAAGTCCTCCATAAGATTTGATTGGCCCGACCGATCAGGCTGTCCGATCAGCCTATCTAATCAGTCTATCCTTGTGACTTAGGCGGTTTGCTAGGCTTGACCAATCAACCTATCTGATCGGCCTATCTAATTGGTCTACCCCTGTGACTTAGGCGGTCTACTCGGCCTGGCCAATCAACCTATCTGATCGGCCTGTCTCTTTTGACCCCGATTCTACTATACTGCTCCATAGCTATGTCCGTCCTTTGTCCTTGATTTTTTCCTACATGGATTGGGAGATCGGGGCTCCCCCATATCACCAAGCAAGTCAAACTTGTAGGGTGGTGTAGGCACCTTGAGCAGACTTGCTAATCTGCAAGGCAAGTAGTCAAGCTAGCCAAGTGAATCAAGTGGTTTGGGTAGATTGGTGATCAATTAGGCGATCTTATCAATCCAAACAAATTAAGAGAATTGAGGACTAATTTTGCCACACTGAGCAAGTTGAGAAGATTGGGCAGTTGAGGTTAGTCGATTTAGACAAGTCAATCACATCAAGTGCAATGGAAAGGGAAGCTTTAAGTGTGCTAGGTGGTCAGGTTAACTAGATGTGATAGACAATTCAATGGGCCAAACAGTGACAACATAGATAATATTATGATTGAGTTGGCATACACTTGTAATATATAAATTATATCTTTCGGAAAAAAAATATAGCTTGGAAAATATAATTATGATTAGGTTTGCATACACCTCTAATCTATTATATCTTTACGAACAAAATACTGACAAGCGTGCTGCCCCATCCATATACACAAACTAGTGCGCATGAGCAGACATAGCAAAGATTAAAGATGACCAAAGACTGGAACAATATTTTTCTAGTTAAAGATCGAAACTACGACACGGCTTGAGATTTTGAACCTTGACGTTGAATATCAGATCAAAACTACGACATGGCTTGAGATTTTGAACCTTGATACTGAATGATATTGAGTTTTGATGATTGATATACTTTAACTATTTCATTTGACATGGTAAAAAATTTTAAACCATGGAATAGATATAACAAAGATTAGAGACGATCAGAAGATTACATATGAAAAATTGTTGCAGAAAATGATCCAAGTAATGGTCTTCTACAGTGGAAGAACTAAAAGCAATATGATGTGTATTGAAATAGATTATCATTTTTGTTAGGGAGCCACTGGACATAGCAACCACATGAGATCTATCAGCAGATGGAAAAAAGGAACCTATTCATACTAGAAAGAACAAGATAACAAGAACACACAGATTAAAGAGGCGAACAAATCAATTATAAGAAAACTACTCAAGAACTATAACAGACCTGCAACAGAAATGCTACAACCAATACTGTTATAAACAGAGTGGCCGTTTCAAATAATTGAAAGTTCAAGTCCATTGGCTTTCCCATCATCCAACCAACTATAACAGAGAAAGGAATCTGCAATACCAGCAAGGACGAAATTATTGATTTGGAATAGATATGTACTAATATCAATAGCTCATACAAAATGCAAGGGATCTATACTAAAGCTTGTACTATGATTATATTGTTGTAAAAGAATACATTAATCCAGGGACAATATACAAAAAAAAAAACCAATAACACAAGAAACAATGATCTAGATTACATAAAAGAATATGATTAAGTAAGCAACAAATTATGAATAGAAGGGCAAAATAAGTAAAAGAATATGATTATCTTTAAGGATACTTAAGTTTGTATAAAAGGCAATAAATAATTAGTATAATAGAGAAGGCAATGAGTAAAACACAATAAATATAACATGCAATAAATATATCATGTTTGCTATCAAACAACAAAGCTAGATACTGTCATCAAGGAAATGCAATGCCCATGGCGAGAATTTTTCAAGTTATCTACCATGAACATTAATATCTGTGTAGATGATCCAACAGCTACACCCAATGTGATGTCCTGCATAAACAAAAAATTCAAAGCAATAAAATCACCAACTGGAAATAACAAAACTCAGGGAAATCAAATGAGACAATAATTGATATATTGTTAAATACTAACAAGTTTGTCTTTCATGGCAAACATTATTGCACTAGTATCAGCTGCATTTCCAGCGATAGGAAGCAAAATAACACTGATAAAAGCCACAGGCATGTTCATGGATTCGGAAGCTCCCTGATAGAGATTAGCATAAAACAATTACAATCCAGAAGTGGAGTTGTCAGTTTGATCAAAACCCATCCTGAGGTAGTGACCTCAAAACTACATTATTTTAAGATTTGTAACTTGTATTTTGAAACTAGACTTGTTGAGTCCAAAAATATGCCACAAAATTTATGAGTTATGAAAGAAGGATCTCATGGTGAAATGTAACGATTTGGATGTGTGAGGAAGGAGGGTGCATATTCGCCTTCAAAATCATATGCAAAATTTGAAGCTCCTTGCATGGAGCGAGCCTCGTGATATTCTAGGAGGTGATAAGGTTAGCCATAATAATAATTTATCTTAAGAAATACGTTGATAATATTTGTCGAGTTAGACTCTACCACCTCAAGAAATCCTTCAATTTCTAAATTATTTACCAACAAAAATTGATTTTACTGCAGTGTGAGATGAGAATTTCCCATGAGGTGCACTGGGAAAGGATTCCATTTTAATACCCAAAATGACTAAGCATGGAAACAAAAACTTGAGAATGGCATAGCTAATGGTCAAGACTATGTTGTAACAAACTGTACTTGGGAGGGAGAATATCTAAATGAACACATGAATAGGGCTATTATTTAGCATTTCCACTATGTAATGCAATTCATCAAAATAAAAAATTAAGAAGTGAAGTCTCCATCATATTGAATCAAAAGAAAATGGTCATAATACAACTGCTCAAAAAGCCAAAACATAAGATATTTAAAGCTATCTCATATACAAGATACCAAAAAAATTTAAAAAAATCCTAAGAAAGTTCATGTTATGCTTTATTAAATATCAAAAATATCATATTGGCAAAAGAAATTGAGGTACATTTGTTAGCTTGCCTTAAGAACTTCTTCATAAATACCTGATAAATTTTATTCTATATAAATCAATAAGATCCTCTCATTTTACAAATTTTTCCCTTTAAAATCAACAATCCTCTATTTCTTGACGAAAGTTAAATTAGTCTTTTAACATCATCCAACCTCTTAGTCTGAAAAACTCACAGGAGTTTATCCTCCAATAGATTATATCTCTTTTAGTATAGAGATATGCAAAATGAATATTTTATGTTAGTTTAGAGTTTTATTTGTCTCCCTCTGTCCCTTACCTCTTCAACTCTAACCAACAACTTGTCTAACTATATAATGTATTGATTATATTTAGCAATAAATCCAACTCAATTGATCCATATTGAAATTGACTAATTTATGCATGTTTCAATATTTCTAAGGGATAACATTCCATTGGAGACCTAGATGGCTAGATCTATCAGTTGATAACATTCCCCTTTTCTTCCCCCTTCCTCCTCATCTTAGCATGATGTGAACAGAAGCCCCCCAGCCTTCTCTTCCTTTCAAGGGTCACAACCTTTTTTATTCTTTGATTCTAAGCAACATCTGCAACCCTAGTCAATTAGTTTGACATTGACAATGTAAGTAATTAATGGGTCCTATAATTTTCAAGTTTCATGTATAAAGTCAAGTTCACTATACCAATTCTTTTAGAAAATACAGTTATTTTATTGAATCTTTTGCTTGCTTGCTCATAATATATTGTTGGCTTGGCTTCTAGCAACTTTGGTTGATACATCATATACTATAATACATATAAATTATATGTGCATATATAATAGAACATTGACTCTATTGCCAAGGGAGAGGTTGGACTAGGGTCGTTAAATTCATTAAAAGCTAAAAAATGTGTAAATATTAGCACCTAGAGGACCGAAGCATAGTAAGGGAAATGAGGGACAATCATAAATAAGAAGAGAGCATTCTAACTCAATAGAGAAAAATTTGAGCTATTATATCTTCATTAATTGTAAGTAGTAGGAAGGCACCAAATGGCCAACCACTTGAAATATTGAAGATGAAGCAACCACTGAGAGTTGAGACGATGCCTTGCCATGGAGACCTTTCACTAATTATCTTCTTCTACCCTATAAATAACATAATGTCAGATGCAAAGAAGGGGAGCTTTAGCGCAACAGTAAAATTATTGCCATATGATTGGTGGTCACAGGTTTGGGTTACAAAAATAGTCTCGTGCAATGCAAGGTAAGACTATATACAATAGACACTTCTGCAAGACCCTGCATTGGCGGAGCTTTGTGCACTGGGTTGCCCTTTTAATGTCAGAAGTAATCATATTTGCATTAGTTTGACGTAGCAAATTGGATGAAGGAATATGGACAACCAACAAATGAACTCATATCTTTGTAGAAGCATCAAAGGAACAAAACAAGCATCTAGTACCTCTATAGTATCCACAACGTAACCAGAAAGTATAGATATCCAAATTCCCAAGACTGCAAGCCAGAATATTGCCTCCCATTGAGTAATCTCAGGTGCATCCTCTTCATCACTATCCTTATTTTGTACCTCTTCCTACACAATTTGTTTAACCAATCATTATGATAAGTCTCACTGAAAGGAAAAAATGGATAGGTCAAATTAATCAATATATTGATCTGACGTTTTGACTTTGCAAATCTCACACAATCGGAACTTAGGACCAAATAGGAAACCAAGTTCCAGAAAAATACGAAAGAGTGCAAAAGTTAACTGGAAGTTTAAATAACGAGCAAAAGTTTTCTCAAGTATGAGAACACTTTCTCCAAATAGATCCTTCGACAGCAAGCACATGGGGAAATCTTTCTTTTAAAAACACTCAAAATTTCAAAAAAAGGTAAGATCATTATCATTATCGTCAAAGCAAAGCCCTATCAGTCCCAACTATTGGAGGTCAGCTATGTGAATCTTATCCTCTCCATTGAGTTTTGCATAAGGCATCGAGGGAATTTTTAAACAATATGCAATCGGCATACATAACCACAGGAAACTATCCTATTAACTATATAGCTGGTCCAAGTTTCCGACTATAGTTGTCACTTTAGTTTTAGGAAATGAAATGTCTTTCCTCACCTAATGTGTTAAAGCTATAACAAGTTGCATAATAAAAATAATCTCCCTCATGCCAAAAATGAGACAGGCCATCTTGAAACAACAATAAAATAATAAAAAAAAACTAACAGCAAAGGCTTCTCCGAATTTATAATTCCCAGACTTTAATTAGAGCTTACAACATACTTCATCAATTGGTTTGTAGGCATTGTTCTGACTGTTTAATTGGAAAAATAAGTAGCAAGCATAAGCCACAAGCATGATACAACTGCTGAATCTTGAAAGAGCTAGCTCTGATCTTATATAATGTAATTCTGAATGCGTAAAATGAAGCACTGCTGGAAACATCAGGCCCATCACTGCCATGAGCAGCAATCCTGAGTTCACTGCAGCTGAAGCCTGTTTTATACAAAAAATAATGTAATCAAGATCTCATTTGATAAGACGTAGCTTTGTTAATAATAGCTACCTTATTAAAGGTCTGAACTTTGTTGCAATGAACAATTCCACCAGCAAAAAAAGAACATCCCAGAACTAAAAGCATGTTTGACAATATGGAGCCCAACAAGGACAATTGAACAATGCGAATCATTCTGTTATGCAATGCATATATTGATATTATCATTTCTGTTGCATTTCCAAACGTAGCATTCAGAAGGCCTCCAACTGCAATTAGTAACATGACATTATTAAAAGATATACTATTTCCACATTGAAATAATATCTGCACCAAATCTAGCAATAAGGTGAAGTAGGAGACACAGATGTACCTAGAGGACCAGTATAACATGCCAACTGCCTGCAAATAATAACAAATGAGTGTCAAACTTAAGAAGAGTTATACTAGAGGACCCTATTTGTCATACAAAACCAACTTACTCGGTTGCATATCCCAAACGTTCAGCTAAAGGTGTGATTCCAATCAAGCTGAAAAAGAAAACCCATCCCTGAATTTGGAAATATTGGTGTCAATCTGCAAAGTCAACATAAGAACCAAATGCAGCATAATCTTTCCATGTACTGCGGTAGCTTTCATGAAAGTAAGGTTGGTTTTTCCACTTTAACACGACAAATAATAGACTCATTATGAAGCTTAGTTTCATCAGTCAAAGAATCATAATTAACTATGAACCACAGTAAGTTTCCATCCACTTAAGTTTACATGCCACCACTACATTGATGGAGAAACAATCAGTCTCATCTAGCTAGAGCAGTCTGGCTTTCACCTTTGAAACAACAAACTGATATTGATCAGGTGAACTGCTAGAAGATTTGGAAAAGGATCTCCATGATGAACGGCGGGCGCCTTGATCTCTTCATTTGTTTTCGGTAGGGGAGTTAGTGAGCGGCAGACACCTTGACTTCAGCATTGTAAAAAAAAAAGGAGGTGAGAGATCTGGATGGGGATCTCCATGGCGAGCGGCATTAATTGAGAAGCAAAAAAAATCTAGCAAGCCAGTAATTCCCCATCTAGTGGTTGTCCTCTAAGGCCGACAGGAAGAGAGGACCACATCTTGAACAAAATGGAAGTGGCTGCTGAGTTGACGCCAGGGCACACCAAAGGAAGAACCCCCTCGACACCCTCAAGGTTGGCAGCGGGGGCGTCCTTGGTGAGGTGCTAGACGAGAATGGAGTTGTCCGGGCAAGAGGACATGATCTGGCAGTTGTCGAAGAAGGCGATGGTCCCGTGGTGCACCTCCTTTGGCATCAGAGCCATGGACTTTGTCCTATGCTCTTTTCTTTTTTTAATTCTATAGGGATCAATTCCCAACGAGCGCATGCCCTCGGAATAAAAACTCCTCCAACCCCCTAGCCACTTGGCGATCAGCTATAAGTGAACCCCTTGATTTACCTCCCTTCACATAATCTGGGAAGGGCTACGAGGGGCGCTTGGGGTGAGCGATTACCTTTTGCTACAATTTCTTCTTTTATTCTAATTAGATTTTATTCATCATTTATTTTTTTCTCTGCTATTATTCCTTTCACCGTTCTAATCAAGCTTCTCAAAACCTCAATTGCACCGTTTCTCTCAATTTTTTTCTTTCCCTCATGTTTTTCTCTTCCACACAGGCAAACAGCCGTTGCAAGATCTTTTCCTTTACCTTTTATTCCCCATCTCATTTTTCTTCTTGCTAATGGTAACAACCCTCTTTTTTTCATGTTTTACAATCTTTGCAGCATGTTAGATTTATTCTTGGGCTTTATTTGGGTCTTTGTATTATGGGTCGTAGTTAGTCTAGTTAGTCTATAAATACTAGTCATGTAAACTCTTTTCTATTGATTCTAAAATATCGTTCTATTCCACATGGTATCAGAGCAAGGTTTCTCCTAGGGTTATAGCCGTTGCTCCTAGGGTTACCGACGCCGCCTCCCCTTTTTTTTTCTTTCGTTCTTCTTCTTCTTCCTCCTTTTTTTTTTCCTCCTCTTCTTCTTCCCGCTATTCTTTTTTTTCCAGCGCCGCTGTTTTTTTTTGTGTTTTGTTTTTTATTCCGGGGCCGAATTTTTTTTTTCTTCTGCGCCGACGTTTTTTTTTTCCGGCGGTGCCACTTCCTGCTGGCCCTTTTACGTGGGTTTCTCATATCTAGTTTCTGATGTGAAATAGCTTTCGATTGCAAGTGATTCCTTTGATTTTTTGTCTCCTTACCCGCTCTGTATGAGCTCTTGAAATTCTGTGTGCACCATGACATCCTCTGACTCTACTGTTTTTCGGCACTTTGCTTTATCTGTTTCTGCTATTTCCATTCCTCGTTCTTATGTGGAAGCTCTTGCTTCTCCTCCTTGGAAGGCTGCCATGGATGAGGAGATGTCCACACTTCTTTCCCGGGCCACCTGGTCTCTTATTCCTCGCCCTTCTAATGCTACTCATGTTACTTGTCGATGGGTTTTCACTGTGAAGCATAATGTCGATGGCTCTGTTGCGCATTATAAAGCTCGACTGGTTGCTCGTGGGTTCACCCAGACTTACGGTCTGGATTATGCCGAGACTTTTGCCCCTGTTGCTCAACTTAACTCGATTCGCATTCTCCTTTCACTTGCTCTTACTTGTGGTTGGCATCTCTTGCACATGGATGTAAAGAACGCTTTTCTGTACGACGATTTGGATGATTATGTCTTAATGGAGCAACCTCCTGGGTATGTTGCTCAGGGGGCGGATCAAGTGTGCTTATTGAAGAAGTCCATTTATGGTCTCAAACAGAGCCCTCGAGCTTGGTTTCAAAAGTTTAGTTCTACGCTTGAAAGCGATGGCTTCCGTCGGTGTGCTGTAAATCACTCTGTCTTCTCTAAAACTACTTCTGCTGGTTGTGTGGTTGTCGCTGTATATGTTGATGATTTATTGATTACTGGCAGTGATTCTACACCTATGTCTGATCTCAAGACTACTTTACAGCGTCACTTTGTCATGAAAGATTTGCGGTGCCCGCGGTACTTTCTGGGCATCGAACTAGCTTATGGAAGAGATAAACTTTTTCTCTCTCAACGTAAATATGTTTTGGATCTTCTTCAAGAGACTGGATATCTGGGTTGTAAGCCCCATACCACACATATTGATCAGAATCCTCCTTTTTGGGATGAAACTTCACCTCTTCTAGATAAACCCGAGTCTTATCGCCTTCTGATTGGCAAATTGATTTACTTAACTGTCACTCGACCTGATATTTCCTATGCAGTTGGTCTTCTATCTCAGTTTATGCACCAACCTCGCAAGGTTCATTGGACTGGTGCACTCCGTGTTCTTCAGTTTTTGAAAGGTGCTCCTGGTAAAGGTCTTATTTATCGCAACTACGGCCATGTTGATATCATTGCTTATTCTGATTCTGGTTATGCTGGTGACCGTGGTGATCGAAAATCTACCTCTGGATACTGCACATATGTTGGTGGCAATCTTGTCACCTGGCATAGTAAGGAACAAGGAGTTGTGTCCAAATCAAGTGCTGAAGCTGAGTACAGAGCTATGACACATTCCGCTTGTGAGATGATGTGGATCCAATCTTTCCTATCTGAGTTGGGTTTTCCACGTAAGACTCCAATGAAGATGTTTTGCGATAATCAAGCAGCCATCCATATTGCAAGCAATCCTGTCTTCCATGAACGTACCAAACATATTGAAGTGGATTGTCATTATGTCCGCGATCTTGTTATGAAAGGTGTTATTGCTCCCCATCATGTATCATCTCGAGATGAGCTCGCTGACTTGTTTACAAAGGGTTTTGATGTTGGTGTTTTTACTTATCTATGCAACAAGTTGGGCATGCTTGATATCTATGCTCCAACTGAGGGGGCGTGTTAGATTTATTCTTGGGCTTTATTTGGGTCTTTGTATTATGGGTCGTAGTTAGTCTAGTTAGTCTATAAATACTAGTCATGTAAACTCTTTTCTATTGATTCTAAAATATCATTCTATTCCACACAGCAAACACAATAACTTTCCTTCCACAAAGTGTTGCTCTTTTCCAGCAATTACCATCAACCCACAGATTGCAGCAATTTGAGAAAGTTGGGTTCCATTGCAGCTGTCGAAGTCCTTGTCGCCGACGAGAAGCAGCAAGGATCGGCTTTTAACCTCAAGAGGCGCAACCTCGTCGTACACGACCGCGCTTCCACTGGATCACTTCCTCGGTATTTGTTTCATGAGCATCTTCCAATTCAAGGTGTGGTGGACTACCCAATGGACCTTCTGTCGTGACCGTGCCGTGGAGAACGAGATCCCATTTTTCCAACAACTCTGGATGATCATGGTCCTCTGCTCCATCGCTTCTGAGCTCTCGTTCGGCGACTTCGACGTCATAACCATCCTCTGTTTCTTCCGCTTTTGATAGACTTCAGTATTGACTGTGGCTACCCTCTTTCTGCCACCATCATGCCGGAGTACATGACCAAGAAGACTCGCGGCACCTTCATAGCCGTCGTCTTCGTCATGCAGGGTCTGGACATCCTCGCCAGAGGCATGGTCGCCATCATTGTCTCTGCCACTTTCAAGAACCAGTTCCATGGCTCCTCTGTACTTGGCCAACTTGGTAGGCTCGACGGTGCCCGAGGCCGACTACGTCTAGCATATCATCCTTATGTTTTACATACTGTCGGCCGCGCTCACCTACTACAGGCGGATGAAGATGCCGGAAACGACACGGTACATGGCGCTCGTGGCAAAGAACACGAAGCAGGAGGTAGTGGACATATTGAAGGTTTTGTAGACGCAGATCTAGGAGGAGGGGAAGGTGGAGCAAATTGTGTCGTCAAACACCTTTGGGTTCTTCTCATTGGAATTCATGGGCCGTAACGGAATGCACTCGGTGAGCACCACCTTTTATCATGCCCAAGTCTGGTGTGGAAGACAAGGTACCATTGGTGATGAATCCTCTACAACCATTGTGTCCATTTTGTGGAATATTACTGCAGATATCAATGTCGGAGTTCTTGCCATCATCATCCCTAGTTTAAATTACAATTTCTTTCTTGTATATGTTTCACCACTTTAGAAGTGCAAGCTGTTGTTATTGCTCATCCCATGTCCAAAGTGATATAGAAAATCCCAAGGAAGCTGCAAATTGATTGTTTATGGAAATGATTAAAATGAATGGATTTGATTGAACAACTAATCCTTTGAGCTTATTGATCGCTGCCGACTAGACACCCGCGGTTCGATCCCCAGCTACGGCGCATTTTGCAGGAATTTTTCCTCCAAATGGGGCGCGATGGGCCGCTGGGCTTCTAGACTGGCCACCGCGAGCGCTTCCTGATTTACCCTGGTGACCGGTGGGAAACCTCCGTGGGGCCGGGCCGATCACCCTAGGTTCAATTTGTCTGTTGCCTGGTTCATCATTTTTTTTTATTGATTGCTGCCGAGATCCCATGGCATGTCAAGCGAAGGGGCATTGGGATGATCTCCACTGGAATGATGAAGGTGGTGCTCACTATATGCATTTCGTCGCGGCACATAAATTCCAATGAGAAGCCCAAAGGTGATCGACGACACAATCTGCTCCAACTTCCCCTACTCCTCGATTCTACAAAACCTTCGATATGTCCACTACCGCCTGCCTCGTGTTCTTCACCATGAGCGCCATGTACTGTGTTGTTTTTGGCATCTTCATCCATCATGTTCTATGCATTGATACTCTTTCATACCATGGGGTTCCACAATGACGCCTCCTTCTTGTTCACCATCATCATCAGGATCGTCAATTGTTATCCTCTAGCTTGGCTTCCAACCTGCAGTTGGATATCAATCGATGCTACATATTTGACTTCTCCAGCACCTCTAGCTTGGCTTTCACCTCCTTGGTCTTTGCTTGGTGCCTACATCTATCCACGTGTGCACCTTCATGTCCTTCCTGTGTTCGCGTCTATCCTCACATGCATCTCCTTCATGGCCTTCACGCTATGCACCATCTTGTTCTCCTCGTTGACCTCTCCCTTCGCCTTCATGGGAAATCAAGATTATTGAAGAAAGGCCTTGGGATCTAGATCACGATTTTAGGCCATTTCCGACTTGATTCCTTTCGTTTGCACCTTCTCAAATCTCACATCCTGCATCTGCAGTAGTCGTCACCAGTATAACAACACACAATAAATTTTTTTCTGAGTTTCGCCGAGCACACAACCAAACCCTCTGTGTTCAACATCAACCTGTTGAGTTTGATGAGGTTAAAGATGGTAGTCCAGATAAGAATTAGAAATTGATTTCAAATTATTGATGACTCACCATATTTGGACTACAATCTCAACCATATTTCCATATTTGTTTTACCATATTTATTATTGTATTTTTCATATATTACTCTGACAGTTCATGACAATTAATAATAATGAAGCAATTGTCTTCTCCTTATTTTTCTCCTTATTCTTTCGTTTCTATGTCTATGCATTTCTATATTTCAATGTTTCTACAACTTTCATTGGTCAAAGAATCATAATTAACTATGAACCACAGTAAGTTTCCATCCACTTAAGTTTACATGCCACCACTACATTGATGGAGAAACAATCAGTCTCATCTAGCTAGAGCAGTCTGGATTTCACCTTTGAAACAACAAACTGATATTGATCAGGATAACTCAAATACCTGAAACAACAAGAGCTTATGGTGATAGAAATAGGTCAAGAAAAAAATGATTATTATCCGTATAATCCAGATGGTAGGCGTAAATATTGGCTAGACAAAATTGGATAGATCAGGTGGTTTAAGGATCCATGCCAATTTTAAAGCATAAACTAATTAGGAAATTAATTGAAAGGAAAAAAAGCAAAATTTGATTTCAAAATATTTTAAAACCTAAACTAATTAGAAAATTAATTGAAAGGACTAAGCAAAATTAAGTTAAAACTTATATATTTACTCTATTCAAATATACATGATATGCTTCACTTAGTGTTTTACCCAACCATGAATAACTACTACAAAAGATGTGCACTAGTAATGAGCCACCTGCAAAAGTGTAGCCTTACAAATATTTAACTTTAATTTCAAGGACTTGTATATATTTTATGATTATTAGATTAGCTCTAGCTAGTAATAAGCATAAGCAAATTTAATAAAAATACCACCTGAATAATAAATAAATATATCATAAATCTTTAATTTTTTATTGAAGGTTACTTTTTAAAATAATGGATTTACTTAGTTTAAATACTTTTTCTATTAAACTATATTATTTATTAATTCTTTGCACTAACAAGTATGCTATAGTACTAAATAAAATATTAAAAAAAAGGCTTGGTAGTCTGAGTAACGTCACAGGCCAAAAAGGATGTTGATAAACACTAGTTGATTTGGGTGAATATAAGTGGAAGTAAACCACCACTAATAACAAGCAAAGCCTTTCTCCTGCTAAGGAGAGTCGGCTAATGAGTGGGAATCAACCGGGTTTGAAAATTATGGTATTAGAAATTACATAGTTACCAACAAATTTTACTGGGACGACATCAAATAAAGATAAGTTGCAAGCTTATAAAAAGGTCAAAGTAGTATTGCATGACTTACAAGTGTTCGTTAAAAGAAATTAGTAGGTAGTAGCACTAATGTTAAAATTGCCAAATTTATATATTTTTTATTTTAGACTTTAGAAAAAAAATTATATAAAAGTCAAGAGGAGATCATTGAAAATTTTTCTAGACAACAGATATTAATTTTCTTTGATTAAGGAGATGAGGTTTTGTGTTGAATTGAGTTTGGGGGAAAGTTTTGAGATTTTATCAGCCAATAATATAATTTGTTTGTTTGTGTTGTAAAACTCTCAATTGCATTAAATCGAGACCCTGTACAAGACTTATATAACTTGCATACCCTAATAACACAAAAATAGGAAAAGACATAACTACCCTTGCAACTCATAATACTCCCCCTCAAGTTGAACATATATATCAAACATGTTTAACTTGCTAAGGGCAAAATTAAATACAGCTTGGGGTATAACTTTTGTAAACATATCAGCAAGTTGGTCCTCGGATTTGACATAAGGCTAATATAGCTCTCTAGAATCAAGTCTCTCCTGAATAAAGTGGTGATCAATCTCGATGTGTTTGGTCCGGTCATGTTGAACTAGATTATTTGCAATATTGATTGCAACTTTGTTGTCGCAATACAGCTTGAGAGGTAATTCAGCTTTTAATCCCATGTCTTCCAACAAAAAACTCAACCATAACATTTCTGCAAGACCATGTGCCATGGCTCGATATTCTGCTTCTGCATTGGACTGTGCACAAACACTTTATTTCTTACTTCTCCAAGTTACCAAGTTTCCTCTTAAAAATGTGCAATAGCCAGAAGTGGATCTTCTATCATCTCTAGAACCAGCCCAATCAGCATCAGAATAATATTCCACTTTCAAATTACCACCTCCTTCAAACAGCAAGTCTTCTCCGGGACATGACTTTAAGTACCTTAAAATTCTATCAACGACCTTCATGTGGATAGTATTAGGAGCATGCATGTACTGGCTCACTACACTAATAGCGTAGGTAATGTCAGACCTAGTCATAGACAAATAAAGTAATTTTCCAACCAATCTTTGATACGTTCCCTTTTCTAGATTTATAAGATCTTCCCCATTAGAACTAGTAAGATCATGACTTACTTCTATAGGTATCGATGTTGGCCGACAACCCAACTTCCCTGTCTCCTTGAGTAAATCCAACATATATTTTCTCTGACATATATAAATTCCCTCTTGAGATCGAGCAACTTCAATACCAAGGAAGTACCTCAATAGTCCAAGGTCTTTAATTTCAAACTCTGATATTAACTTGGACTTAAGAGCTTGGATTTCAATCTTGTCATCGCCCGTAATTATCATATCATCAACGTAAACCAAGAGAATGATAGTTCTGTCCTCTTTCCTTTTCACAAAGAGTGTATGATCAGCATTCCCTTGTTTAAAACCAAACAATGTCATGGCTTTGCAAAACCTATCAAACCATGCTCTGGGTGATTGTTAAAGTCCATACAAAGCTTTTATCAACCTGCAAACCTTTCCTTTTGTTTCAATTCCAGGAGGTGGTAACATGTAGACCTCTTCGTGAAGGTTGTCATTCAAAAAAGTATTTTTCACATCTAGCTGAAATAACGGCCAATCATATTGAGAAGCAAGAGAAAGAATCACTCTGACTGATTTGAGTTTTGCAACTGGAGCAAAGGTCTCCAAGTAATCCAACCCATATGTTTAAGTGAATCCCTTGGCAACAAGTCTGGCTTTATATCTGACTACTTCACCCTCTGAGTTATACTTGATAGCATAGTGTTGGGACCGGGTGCATGTTGACAAGGATACGAGTTCGTAAAATTTTAAATTTTTACGTGCAGCGGAAGAATTTGCATAAAATAATTTCCTAAATTATTTTAACTTCGTATCTAGCATGCAACCTTATGGTGTGTTGACATAATCATAAAATAAAACTTTGCGGAAAAGTAAACTAATTTACTTTATACCTTTCGTAACTCGAAGAAAGGGACGAGATCCAACCGTAGCGTCCCTTGGAAGCTCCGCCTCTATTCGCGTCCACGCCGAGTTCTCTTCGGGATGACTTTGCAAAGCCACGAGTTTTGTGCCGACGAGAACTACTAGATTCTCTATAGGCACAACAAAGAAGAACAAGAGAATAAATAGGAAACTAACCACCAAAGAAACGGAATCGAATTCCGAGAGGGAAGGAGATGTGATCCGCTTCTTCTTCTTCTTGGTTGGCTTCTCCTTCTTCTTGATAGCTCACGGCAACCAAGGTTGGGAGGAGGTGCGCCGGCCCTAGCACTCAAGAGGGGCCGCCGGCCCTAGATGACTCAAGGTGGGCGCCGGCCCTAGGTGGGGAGAAGGGAAGGAGAAGAGAATAAAGAGAGAGAGAGAGGGAGCTCTATATCGGTACTCGATTATTGATTCGGAATAAAGGCTTCCCTTTGGTTCCTTATATAGTTGCTTCTCCCTTGCCAAGTCTCCTCTTAACGGAATTAGTTATAAGAATTTTATCTTATAAAATTTCTTATGACTTATTCCGTTATGCCTAGTTTTATTATAACTAATTTATAATAAAACAAATTCTTCTCTCCTTTAAATTATGGAATAAATTTTATAAGAAATTTATAAACTTTCTTATTATGAAAAAATCAATTCATAATTGATTTTATAAAATTAAAATAAACCAATTCGTGGATTATTTTAACTTCCATAAAAAGAATAAATTTCTACAAATTTATTTATATAAATTTCTTTATACAAATTTATTTATCCATAATTATAAAATAAATCGCACTAGATTTATTTTATTAATTAAACTAAAATTAATTGGTTTTTCTCCCTTTAGGTGGCCGGCCAACCAAGGAGGGTTGGCACCCTCTTTGGCTGGTCCAAACCGAGCCGAACCAACGCGAATTAAACTCATTTAATTCGCCCAAAAAGTCTTCAAAAGACTTAGCCATTTTTAGCTTCCATTGCGCCTCCGATTAACTCAGATTCGACTTATTTCTCTTGATCGGAAAATCCAATTTTCAACTCGTTTTAAATCCCTCGAATTACTCGTAGTGCGTGTGACTAAATAGGCTTTCGATTTATGTTGGCCGTCTATAATCAACTAATTATAGAACGATCATGAGTGGCACCTAGTAGTACATCATGATCCCCAATTAATCGAAAGATCAACGGTTTGACCCCAGAAGAAATTATTCTGAAACCCTTCAGCAGCTCTAATGAATCGTGCCTCATTCCCTTCACCACCTTATACCCACTTGGTTCAGGACATGGTCTGTTTGTGTCAGTCCCCACTAGGCTGACTACGTCACACCTAGCCCAAGTAATGTCTTTCTCGTCCTTTGGATTTCTAATTACTCTCATGTATTTTAGAGCCTCGTACTCTAAACATGATATACTCTGGCCAGAGATTTTGAGTAACAATCCGACGATAGGCCTGGGTATACAACTCCTCGCAAGGAGTGGTGAATCCTTTGTAGGCTGTTCAAACATCTTCGGGCACTTCGTCTTATACCCAATCATCCTGGGTCCACACCTCCTTGGAGATGCTTGCTTAAGATGTTAAAGTATAAGTCTCCATGACCAAGATGGCTTGAACATCGCAAGTCAAAGGAACATCGCACTTAAGCCACAGTAAGAACTTCATTGACATTTCTATAGATAGATTCCATATGAAGTCTTATAGCTAGTCACTCCAATGAACTAGTTCTCTTAACTAGCATCCATGTTTATCTCCGGACATCCCAATGTCACCAGCCAGTGAGAATCAGCTGATTAGAGAATAACCCATGCTAGTCTCAACAGAATTGATAGTGTCCGTATTTATCAATTCATCGACTAGGGATATTTTCAATACTTCACATTTGCACATTTAGAGATAATCACTAGTTGTGATCCCATCACAAATTCTCTTATGTTGTGAGTTGTATTGTGGACATTCAGTAGATGAGTTTAAGATCCCAATCATATACACAAGCATGTATACTCAAATAGTGAATTATCATTTATTAATATAAATGTTTATAATCATAAGGCGATTGCCTTAGGACACTTCTCTCATATCACTAACACATAGACCCACTTAGAACCAACCAAGTTCTTCCCCTTTGGGGGATCTACTAATTCCCAAGTACCATTCTTATTAAGAGCCTCCACTTCTTCATTCATTGCTTCCAGCCACCTTGAGTCCCTTACAACTTCATAATAAGAAGAAGGTATGACATAATTTGATAGCTGTGAAACAAAGGCATGATATGAAGAAGACAAACGAGAATAAGAAACATGGTTAGAGATAGGATGTTGAGTACATGGCCTGACCCCCTTCCTAACAGCAATTGGAAGGTCCAACTCATTCATATTTAGGGTGCGATTGGTTCAACCAATGAGGATACATGATCAGGAGCCAGAACTTCCGATTCAGCTAGCCGATCAGTAGTAGTCCTTGCTTATGTCTTCGTCGCTTGTAAGTAATAATTCTTGTGAAGCCCGCGAGCCCAGTAACGGAGCCTCATCTTTTTTATTTTCCATGACATCCAGTGAAATAGGAGAAGGAACCACTTGAGGTACAAGGGAAGAGGTAAGATTCTCCCCCTGAGGACGAGTCTGGGGAGAAAAATAGGACTCGGACTAAAAAAAAAGTAACATTCTTCAAGACATATCTAGTCCTAGTAACAGGATCAAAGCACTTGTAGCCTTTCTGGCAAGTGAAATACCCTAGAAAAATTCCCCGTATAGAGCGAGGATCAAGCTTAGAGGATTTGGGACCAAGAACATGAATAAAATAGAAGGAGCCAAATACCCGAGGTGTAAGGGAGAACAATGTTATGTCAGGACGAAGAATAGTGAGAGGGCACCGATACCCGAGACCTTTTGATGGTAGACGATTAATGATATAAGCAGCTGCAAGAACAGCATCAGCCCATAAATATTTGGGTAAATGACGCTGAAATAATAATGCGCGGGCTATTTCAAGGATATGACGATTTTTCCTCTCAGCCACTCCGTTTTGCAGTGGTGTGTAGAGACAAGATGACTCATGAAGAATTCTTAAATCCTCTAGAAAAGTATTTAGGGACTGTGCAAAGTATTCCCGTGCATTATCAGATCGAAGAGTTTTCACTTGTGTGTGGAATTGAGTTTCAACCATTCTGCAATAATGTTGAATGAGTCGAGGAACTTCGTCTCTGCCTCTCATCAAATAAAGCCATGTACAGTGGGTGTAATCATCAATTAAAGAAATAAAGTATCTGTAGCCATCTAAAGAAGGCACAGGAGAGGGACCCTACACATCTGAATGAACAAGGTCAAATGGAGACAAACTTTTATTCATGGACTCAGAAAAATGAGCTCTACAATGTTTGGATAACTGACAAACTTCACATTGAAGAGACTCAAGAGAAACAGAAGAGAAGAGATTAGGATATAGGACCTTTAATGACCGAAAAGATAAATGTCCCAAACGAGAATGTCATAATAGGATTTCTTGATGCTTATTTTCTGAACATTGGGTTGTAGACGTCAGAGCAGTTGTTGTTCCAAGATGATAGTAATAAAGACCTCCTACTTCACGGCCAGTCCCAATCGTTTGCTTGGTCTCGAGATCCTGAAAGACACAATGATCAGAGAAAAAGGTTACTGAGCAGTGTAGTTGTTTAGTAATACTACTAACAGAAAGTAAATTAAGAGAAATGGAAGGGACATAAAGTGCAGAGGGTAGGATAAAGTGTTCTGCCAGTTGTATGGAACCTTTTCCAGCCACAGTAGCTTTGGTGCCATCAGCGATGGTCACTTTATCCTGCCCAGAAGACAAAGAGTAGGAAATGAAGGAATTAGCAAGATTTGTCATATGATCCGTAGCTCCTGAGTCAATGACCCAGGGGATACAAGATCTTGACCCATCAATACTTAATTCCAGGCCACGGATACCTGTGTGCGCTTGAGACAAATTGGCAGAGGATGAAGTCTGAAGCCGTGATAAAAGGTGCTGAAGAGTGGCAATATCAGTAGATGACAACTCAATATTAGAAGGTACCGAGGAATCAGTAGTCTCCCCATCCACTAATTTCTGGGCAGCAAGATTCCCACGACTAGGAACCTTCTTGTCACTGTATTTGAATTTTTCAGGTTTTTTTTCTGATATTTCTCCCAACAAAAATCTGAATCATGATTAGTCCTCTTGCAATGCCGACAAAATTTTCCACCTTTTCCTTTTGTTCCCCCAGACTTGAACTTGTTAGTAGAACCAGCAAAAGCAGATGTCTCCCCAATTGGAGTGCTTGCTGCAGAAATATTCCCTTTGTTGGTCATGGTCCTTCTCCTGCCTTCCTCACTCAGAATTTTGTAGTAAACTTGTTCTAGAGAGGGAGTAGGATCAAGACTAAGAATTTGTCCTTTTAAATTTTCAAACTCTGCATGAAGCCCATCAAGAAACATAATGATTCTGTCCTTCTCCAGAAGCTTTAGATATCTCTGATGATCATCAGTGGAAATCCAATTGTCCATCCTGTAGTAGTCAAACTCATCCCACAACCCTTTTAGAGCAGCAAAATAATTTGTAACAGACATAGAACCTTGCTCAAGTTTAAAAATTTGACTACTTATCTGATAAGTACGCAGCATATCATGCTTGCGCCCATACATTTGCTCCAGTGTCCTCCACATATCAACAACTGTTCTGTTATGAAGAATGACCTGTTTGATGCCAGAACTTACAGAATTGAGTATCCAAGTCATTACCAGAATATTGTCACGCCTCCAAGTACGAAAACTGGGATCTTTCTCATCTGGTTTCACTTTAGTACCATGAAGAATATCAAGTTTATCATGGCCTTCAACATAAAGCTCAACAGCAACTGCCCACGATGCATAATTTGTCTCGGTCAATTTTTCCGAGGTTATCTGAAGACCAGATCCTCCAGGTCCTGTCGTTGTGAAAATTGGTTGTACCTGTCCAGAAGAAGTCAAAGGATCTGTTGACATCCCAGAACTTTCTCCAGAGGTGTCCGCCATAACAAACCCCTAAGAAGAGACGAAGATGAGCGTCGGGCGCTACAGAGGAAGAACGCCAGGCACCAGTGCGGCAATCAAGCAAGCGGCAATCAAGGAAGGGGATCTTCTTATGCTTACAGGGGGAGAAAAAAACAAGCGCAGGCGAGAAGAAATCCAAAAATGACAGAAAGGAAACCCAAGGCCAGGCGAGAGGAAGTCCAAAAGCCTGCCAACAACACCTCCCTTCTTCGCGGACGCGCGAGCTCACTACTTCTGGCGACAAGAAGAAGTCCGGCGACAAGAAGAAGACCGAAGAAGAAGTCCATCAGCGCCTCCTGTTGCTTCGCGTGCACTCGAGGATAGAGTGGCAGCCACGAGGTCGCGTCGAGGAGGCGCGCGTGATAAGAGCGTTGTGGCTCGTGTGTGCGCGACGAAGGGAAGAAGAAGGCGATCCTGTGCTTGGTCAGCGAAGGATGTGGAGGAGAGTCCTCCGCTCGAGCTTGCGCAAAGATGTGAGGTTTGGCGGCGCGTGCGTAGTGCGGCGTCGCATGGTTTGGCGGCGTGTGCGGCGTCACGTGGGAGAAAGGAAAGGGGAGACGAAGCGACGGCGCGTGCGGCGTCGCGTGGGAGAAAGAAAAGAAAAGAAAAGAAAATTAGGGTTTTGATAAACGTGACTCTGATACCATGTTGTAAAACTTTTAATTGCATTAAACCGAGACCCTGTACAAGACTTATATAACTTGCATACCCTAATGACACAAAAATAGGAAAAGACCTAACTACCTTGCAACTCACAACAGTTTGGTTTAGGTTTTAATTAATCTCACTTGTGTCACCCTCCTCCAACCTTCACAAAAATCCCTTAATAAACTCACAAAAGCCCCCATGTAAACCTTGCAAAAACCCCTACATAATCCTCACAAGCTCTACATAACCCTCAAAAACGCCCATTTGTTATTCTTGTAGCATGAATTTACTTATATAATGTCAACATGTAGTCAAACCATAAAAAATATTGACATAACATGTTTATTTTCTATTATTGACATATGTTCTTACCTTATTATGTGCTGCCCTGTAAATTTGATTTTGCTTGCTATATTCTTATGAATGAGAAACTCCTCCCATACCTAGGAACAAAGCTCTTTAGGTCTTGACAACTAACAAATACTTGATAGTATTCTCTAATGCATATTCCAAGCAAAATTTCTTCTCTAGTCCTTAGAAAAGAAGCCGACTCCACTTAGTGCTATAAAGTTTGGTTGTTGTCGTCGTCGTCGTCCTAAGAAAAGAAATAGCCCTGAAGATGCTTAGTTACAACAATTGCATAAACATAATCCGAAATTGAACTCCAAGTAATAAGAGAGAAAACAGGACAAAATCCTGAGTTTGCCCCATTAACAACCTTATCTGACTTCCCTAGATCAAGGCTCAACTTAATCATATCCTCCTTCAGCCCATCACTCAAAGGTGAGGTAGGGAAAGGAATAATTGGACAAAGAGGACTGCTCTACATTATATCCTATTTTGACACATTTGTACCATGATCTATCAACAAAATTACCAGGCTTCAAGGAAAGTGTGATTTCACTATATATATAGCACAAACAAGTTAAAATTGCCAGATCCAGAACACAACAAAGCATCATGAGACAACCTTCCTAAAGATTAGTGATTCATTGTTACTTCAAGAAAACAAAAAAGAATAACCATCACCAGTGTGATTTGAGAATAGCAATGTACAGAAGAGGATAACTTAGTATCTAATACGATAATATTGACGAGCAATCCTTACTTGCTTTTCAGTAAGATAGTGAAGCATGATGGCTACAGGTCCAAAAGGTAATAGTACATTGGTTTTCGCCTTGACTAGCACTGTGTAAATACTCATTAGAATCCTATTTGTTCTCCTAGGGTTATATTGAGCAACAGAAGCAAATGATCCAATGTGCTCAAATGTCTGCATATTCCTTACACTCAGTGGTGTACTAGTACTTTCATCTTCTGGGAGTTCAACATCCATCATCTTGTTACGTCCCACCTACATACGGAGAAATTTAAAGTTATAATAAGAAAAAAAAAAGTTAAACATCTAATCTCCTTAAAATGAGTAGAAATTGATTATAAATGATGAAGAATCATTGCTAAGTCCTTGACCTTTGGGTCACGATTACTGAATTTTTCTTTGACTAGTTTCCATAATCATGCACAAACATCTAAACTAAGCATGCGCCTAACCTTCTTCGTGTCAACTTTGACATTCTAATGAAGAAATTAGAAGGACCTCCAAAATGGAGCTAGTGTCATGAACAAACCCATTCCTTTCATTTGGAGAAAAGTTTCTCAAGCGTCTTCCACTCTAAACAATTCCCCAAATGCATTCAAACCATGAAATTAAAACCATCATCCTTGTCTTTGGGTTTTACCTAAGTCATTTTATTAGTTCTAGAGTTCAGATCCTTCTATAGTTCGCATTTCAGGGGAAAATGGCGATGAAATCGAATTCACCAATGCCCACTAGGGGCACCCTTAGCGCACTACAAAACTGACACATCACGCTCCTACCAACCCCACATAAAGCTAAGAATCAAGACGGCAGCATAACCAGAACATCATGTATCCATCAAAGACATCGTCGATCAGAAACTCCACAAACCATTCGAAAATTCAGCTCGCATTATTCATTTCGATTTAAGCAAGAGGGAGAAACACCAGATGCTCAAAGTGATGTCGATAAGAGATCGAAAAGTTTACCTTCTCTCTTCGAAGCAATGCCTGCAACCGAAAGATCAAATCTGGGGGAAAGCACAACCTCTGGAATAGACAGCCATCCGAAGAAGGGATACGCGAAGCAAGGATGGAGGGAGGGAGGGAGGGAGGTACTATAATTAGAAGCTGTACACGTGGAAGATCCTTAAAGCATTATTAATTAAAGTGAAAAATGCAAGAACTTATAGTAGAATTAAGGATGAAATAGGGTTTGTTTTTGGGAGAATAGGCGTCCATCTCAAATTGATCTTTTGTTCTAAATTTATCATCTTCTAGATGAATGAATCCATTAAAACATATGATTGCAGTAAAGATTTTTTGCTGAAAAATCAATAGAAAAAACTATTAATAAACTGAAATAAAATCAAGCAATAAACAGAAATCAACCTGGTGACACATTCCATGTTACAATATATTTTTTTTTTTGATAGCAACGATAGTCATGGGCTTGAATTAGGAGTGCATCTAGGCTCCATGGGATAGACTAATAGTTATTATGTCAATATTATCATCTTGAGATCTGGTGGTCAAAATATAATAAAGTTAGTGTGCCCCATTCTTCCCACGCATTAGTCACGATATCTGGACTAGTAACCCCCGTGATTACTTCCTCCGTACTGACTCGGAGACGGATTGACAAAGACGTTGAGGATGAGCGAATCGTCTTTTGTCGCCTTGAATTAGGAATGCATCTTGTCTTCCTTTATACGTTAATTACTGTCTAAGTTAATAGTTCTCATGATTTACCTTTTCCATGTTAATCCTGAAATGAATTGATGAAAATGAAAACAAATGAATCATCTTTTATCACCTAAGTACATCCAAATTAAGAATGTCTCTCGACATATTTGAAATTATTAAATTCAAACCGAATTTAAACATCTTCAATAATTTTTTTCAAATTAAATTCGAATTTATAATATTTTATTCAATTATTTGCCAATTAAATTCTGACCGAACTCTTAATGCATAAAATTATAAATCAAAACAAGATAACTCATTTCAAAAAATACAAACTAGTTTTTTTAGCTCGTGTCTTCCGAAGACCTGCGACTGATAAACATCAGGTAAGTTTAACTTGGTGAAATTAGAAAAGTTCGATTCGATCCTTTTTTGGATAAGTCAACCCCCTGATTAGGTCAACCTAATTAAGATAAGCATAAGAAAATCATAATTTGATTTGATTAAACGGACAAAATCAATCCTAACTTGGACCAAGTTACAAGACTAACTGTGTCCTCACGGGATGGACTGATAATTAATGCGTGGGTGTTACCACTAAGAAGTCTAGGGGTCAAATCCTGACAAAGTCAGTAGGCCCATCCTCCCCACGCGCTAGCCACAGCATTCGGACCCGTGATTTACCTTCTCCGTATTGACCTTGAGACGGATTGATGAGGGCGCTGGAGCGAGCAAATTACCTTTTGCCACCAAGTTACAAGACTAACCGAGCCAAACATTCCATCTGATGTAAGATAAATGGAATTCGGTTAGACCAAATTCAAATATGACCAAAGTTTAGACTACGGCATGCTAGAATTGGTTAAAACCTACTTATGGCATAGACTCAGGTGAAACAAACAAAATTCATCTGACAGGGAACAACGGGACCAAGTGCAAATCAGTTTGAACAATTGATTGATCAACAATCAAGATTGATTCGAAGCTGCGCAGTTAACAGGCCGGGCTGATCCTCATTTCGTTTCAAAACAGGAGGGATCCTAGTTTAACTTGTCGTCAACGTCCTTGATACCATATTATTGATACATGTAAGCAAGTAAAGAAGGAACTGAGGGCAAAAATTTATAATTAAAGAAGCTTCTTTTTTTCGAAAAACTTCTTCAGATGCCATAGCTGCAAGCCAGCCACTGAAAGACAGACAGCCAGTGAAAGGAAACTCAGCCAAGTCATCCTTGAGTTAGTCGATCTGTTCATGTCCTGCATTTGCTCCTCTCTGTACCACAAAGCAACCGAGATACTAAGTTGATTGGGGTACCATAATAACGAAATTCAGCTTCTGAAATTAAAAAAAAAAAGTTGTTACCAACTAAAACGAGCCCAAGCAGGCTTAAAACAACATGTTTACCTTTTGCGGAGATAAAACATTTCGTCATGGATGGACTTCACAACATCTTCTAGCTTCTTCAACTCCAGTTCCATAGCCTATCAATAAGAACGAAGTATTGGAACATTGTAATAAAATGATTGTTGTTGAGATCTGTACTCGGAACCGTATTGGTTCCTGATAAAGTAAATAATAAAATAACCATTAATTGCCTTTCATGCCATGCTAGTCTCAATCATTTTGGGATAACTCTATGGATTTTATATTTCTATTGAAATCAAAGCAAGGTTAGATCTTTAATGCTAACTAAAAAATAAAAAATAGATCTTTGAGATCGCTTTTAACTCTATAAACAAAAACTTTAATGATTTCTCCTACTTTTTGTCAAGCAAATTCTTTGACATATTTTCTTTCTTTTAGCATTTTGTTTTTACAACGAATGAGGAACTTTCTTGTATACATATGTGCATTTTTTAATTTTTACGAGATGTTCTTGTTTATATGCTAAAAACATTTCTGATTCTTTAAAAGTAAATAAAATGTTTGTTTTGTTGTATACTGCTGCTTATCTTGTAGTATTGCTTGTTATTGTGATTCTGAATGTTGCCTTCTAATGGATTATCACTAGGTGGGGTATTTCAAGGTAGATGGAAGTATATCCCAGGTCGTGATGAAAACAATGATTGTTTCCTTTTGGATCTCTGCCCACATTCAGAGGAGTTTCAAACTTCTGTAATGGTCTGTATCAGTCTAACTAGGAATCCCTGCAATAAATAGCCAATTTGGAAATCCCAAAAACATTAGTAGATGATCACTTTGGCTTGTTATTTGAAGCATCTGGTTTGTAAATATGGCCTCCATATATTCCCCTAGTAAGACTTGAATTTTTATTTCTCGCATTAAAGTGTAAACTGAATTTGTTGCAAAAGCCATTTGGATTCTTTGTCCTTATTCCATAAAGCCAGACTGCCAACTCCTGGCCTTATCCCTTGTAACTAATTGAGTACACTTTTAGGTGCAATTACACCTTTTGGACATCTTCTTCTGAAAATGATTTGACTTTCAATAGATGATAGGGTTTTCATATCCAATTTGATCCACTCCACAACGTATGATCACATTAATGAGGATGCTAGATTCACACTTCCATATCCAAATTAGCAATCCTTTGCAAAACCAAATCCGTCATGGCTTCACAGGCTAAAACTAAGTAGTTAGGATAAACTCCTGCTAGCAATACATTGCCAATAAAATACGTCCAAAATGCTAATAGAAAACTGTATGAATTATGACATAGGAGGGAACCCAAACATAGTCATACAAGTAATCATGTTCTCAATGTGTGGGCAGTTCACTTGATCCCAATGCGTGAGTAGTTCACTTGATAGCAACATTGACTAAAACCAGGGGGATTAAGTTATTCATTTGAGCTTCAGTAAAACAGCTGCATAGAGGAATTGACATCAATTTTGCATCCATGATCTATGAACTCTTACAAACAAACTAAAGAACTCACAGGCCAGGCTGAGAGCACCTAGAGCATTTTATACAAACTGTATGTACTATTAACATAACTTTTCAACACCACTAGGAAATAATCATAGCATTGTTCTTTGTGGTTTGACGATCTCTATCTTGTGCTATGTAATATCTATATGAGCCTAGCTAACAGGAGAACCTATTCTTGTTTGCTCCAATCAGAACATACTCTATAAAATATACAGTTAAATTCAAGCACATTGAGATCATTAAGTTCATTTATATTTCAAGATTAGGAAAAGGTCATATCTATTTCGTATGAGCTGAAACAATAGAATCATTAAAGAGTTCTGCAACAGTTGAAGTGCATTATATCAAGAAGGAAAGGGAAAGCAGTTTCCTTACCTCAATCTGCCCATTGTTGGCAACGCCAGTCCAGTCCTTCGCGGCAAAGCCGGTCCGCCACTCGAACTCCACCGCCATCCTGACGGGTGGCTTTTGGTCGCGGGCCGAGAAGCACGCGAGGTAGTCGCCAGCCTCATTCGAGGTGAAGGCGAAGTTGCCCGAGTCCACCTGATCCGCGTAATGGATGCTGTTCCCGTACGGTGAGGTAACCTAGCGATCCATCCACCAATGGAAGAGCTATAGATCAAACAGGCGCGTGGATGGAATAGGTTTGGAAAGAAGTGCAAGGGCGACCTTGACGGAGACCCTGTGGGAGTCGGGGAGGGGGACGTGATCGGAGAGGCTGGCGAGGGAGTACTTGCCGACGGCGACTTCGTGGAGCTTGATGTCCTCGGAGATGCATTTGGTGAAGCCTGATTCGAGCTCGAATCGTAGGGCGGTGGAAGAAACCGCCGCGAGCAGCAGGGAGGCCAGGAAGAGGCCTACTGCTCCCGTTGTGGACGTGCTTGGCTCTCCCATCGCTGTCACCGGTTGTTACTCTGTTGTGACTGGTGAATCGTGAAGCAGGTTGGAACATGTGGAATTTATTGGTTTAAAAAAAAACGATTTCTTACCGAACGGCCCACATAAAAATTAAAAATTATCAAAAGACATATTCAGATTTTCTTTTTACCAAAAAATACATCAAATTTAATGATCTTCCTCTTATACCTTTTCCATCAAAAATTCTCTTTCTCTTTCTCAGTTAGAATTTCAAGATATCTGAATCCATTTTTTCAGACTTTTCAATTTAAAATAATATATTATGTGAATCGGCTAAAAAATGTAAAGTAAACAAAGAAAAAATATTTCAGTTAAAAGAAATATCTCTTCCAGCATGATTTCAGAAATATAAAGAGATATTTCTTTATATTTAATTAATATAAATTAATATATTAAATAATATATTAATATATAAAAAAAACTTATCACAGTACATGATTTTAGATTCAGACTCACGCTGGGCCTGAAGTCAAATCTGAAGTCATTTGACTTCAGGGCCAACGTGAACTCAAATTTTTTTCATTTTAAAAATATTTTTTATAATATTTAATCATGATTTATTAAATTAATTATTTATAGGATAATCTTTTATATAATTCTACAAGTTGTGACAAAATCCTCTCATTTTATTGAAATATTCAGGTGTGATTAAAACATGTTTACATTTGTTTAAACTTGAAATAAGAAGGTTTCATCTGAATACTACCTAAATACACAATACGTAGCAAAATTGGATTTCTACATACCATCACTCATATTTTCAGAATTTGTTGCAATAAGACTTTTGTAGGTCCATCAGTGGGTTTTGGTGGAAACCCACTGATGGACTTAGGATATTTGGATTTCTCAATACTCGATATCGCTAATTAGAGTTGAGCTAGGAGATGGTATTTGTGGTGTCTAAACTTAGTCTTAATGAATATCAATTATGTTCCCATATCGTATCAGTTGTCACAGAACGATATAGCAACAATGCAGAATCATAGCTTGTTTTAGTAAATCATCATTATATCTTTAATTTTGCTCATCAATATATTTTATTATCTATCTTAATTATTTTTTATATTTATAAATTTTATTTATACGGGATATAAAGAAAGAAAGAAATATATAATATTAATAAATATATATAATTTATAAAGTAAAAATAGAATAAATGAATATATTCAAATATAAATAAAATTTATAAATATAAAAAATAATTAAAATAGATAATAAAATATATTTATGAACAAAATTAAGTAAAAATATAATAAATAAATATAATTCAAATATAACTAACATTTATAAATATAAAAATAATTAAAATAGATAATAAAATATATTTATGAACAAAATTAAAGAGATAAGAATGATTTACTAAAATAAGCTATGATTCTGCATTGTTGCTATATTGTTCTGTGTCAACTGATACGATATGAGAACATAATTGATATTCATTAGGACTAAGTTTAGACACCACAAATACCATCTCTTAGCTCAACTATAATTAGTGATATCGAGTATTGAGAAATCCAAATAATATCCTAGGTGTATCAGTGGGTTTCCATCGAAACCCACTGATGGACCTACAAAAGTCCTATTGAAACAAATTCTGAAAATATGAGTTGATGATCTGCAAGGAACCTAATTTTACTATGCATTGTGTATTTAGCTAGTATCCAGATAGAACCTTCTTATTTCAAGTTTAAACAAATATAAGCATATTTTGATCATACCTAAATATTTCAATAAAATGAGAAGATTTTGTCATAACTTATAGAATTATATAAAAGATTACCCTACAAATAATTAATTTAATAAATCATAATTAAATATTAAAAAAAATATTTTTAAAATGAAAAAAATTTTGAGTCCGCGTTGGGTTTGAAGTCATCTGATTTCAGACCTACGTTGGGTCTGAAGTCAAATGACTTCAGGGCCACACATGACCTGAAATCAAATGACTTCAAGCCCAGCGTGAGCCTGAACCTGAAATCATGTACTATGAGAGGTTTTTTTTATATATTAATATATTTATTAATATATTAATTTATATTAATCAACTATAAAAAAACATCTCTTTATATTTTTGAAATCAGGCGGGAAGAGATGTCTCTTTATTTAATATATTTTTTCTTTTTATATATTTTTTCTTTGGTTTCTTTTAACCTTACATTTTTTAGGCGATTCCCACAATATATTATTTTAAATTGAAAAGTTTGAAAAAGTGGGTTTAAATGTCTCGGAATTCTAACTGAGAAAGAGAATTCTTGGCGGGACGGGTACAAGAGGAAGATCATGAAATTTGATGCGTCCTTTGGTAAAAAGAAAACCTCAGTACACATTTTGATAATTCTTAACTCTCACATGTGTCATTTGGTAAGAAGTCGAAAAACAATCCCAACTATAAATTTATCTTTGGATTCACCGTCCCCGTAAAAATTTATTTTTTTTACTCCCTATTAGGAAGGGAAAAAAATATTAAAGAGTGAAAAAATAAAATAAAATCCTATACGGTAAGTGAATGAAAGAAAAATTTATAATGAGAATTTTTATATAGTTTAATATTTATATTAATAAAGCTCTGATATTTATTTTTCATGCATATTTAAGTGGGCAACAGACACACTAATAGTCAATCTAAAATAATCGGACGTTAATAATCAATCTGTGAACCACTCGGATAGTAACGATCGGTCTGGATGGTTAATTGTTTTGGCGTTTCAATCGAAGTGAGGAGAGTCGATGAATGACCACTACTTAATCATTAAAAAATAAATTTAATATTGTCAAAGTTCGAAGCATATAGATGGAGGCTCTTATCTTAGAGGTTCTTATCTTAGATAAAAGAGAGCGCATAGAGTGTAGAGTGTATAGTGTAAAAATATTAAGATTATAATTAAAGTTTCATATTAAAAATATATAAAAAAGATCATAAAATTATAAAATAGAAGATATTTTCATTAGTATGAAATCTTGAATATGATCCAAAAATAAATTTATGAAAGCTTAAACTAGATCCAAAGTGAATAATATCATATCATTATGGAGATATTTGAATGTCATTAGATAATAAATTGTATCAGAGTCATGATCAAGGTGGGGGAGGATAAATTATGTCTAACATAATCGGAGGATGCCTACTTGGTAGTTGGCCACTCAGGCACTTAGTAGCTTGACTCACTCGACACTCAGCCTATTCTATAGCTTGGGCACAGTTGACTACTCAATAGCTCTGTCACTTGGCAGCTTGACCAGCTCGGTAGCTTGGCACTCAATAGCTTAAGCACTCTGTCACCCAACTCAGCAGCTCAGCCTTCCCTAATAGCTCAACCTTCTTAGCCTGCCAGCCTTGAGTTGAGCAAGTCAAGCTCATCTTAGGCAAGGATCTTTTATATTCAACATTTCATTTATAGTTTTATAATTGCTCCCAATGTCCAACAAGCTTAAAACATATTCATTCTTTTGAGATGACCATTGATGGTGTTGAAGAAACTACTCAACACACGCTAGCCCCCTCGGCCCTAGCTGTGACTATTCCAGTCAATCACGAGGAGAAACTATAGAAGTTCATTGGTTTGAACTTCAAATGATGTTAGCAAAGATACTCTTTTAACTAACCTCACAAAATTTGACCCAATTCTTAACGGAGGAAGCTCCCAAGCCGATTAAGGATGATTCTGATGTTCAAGTTGCTAGTGTCGTGGATGCATGAAATCATTCGAAATTCCTGTGCCAGAACTACATCCTTAATTGCATAGTTGATTCGTTGTACAATGTTCATAGCACAAAAAGAATGGCTAAATAATTATGAGTCTTTGGATTGGAAGTACAAGTTGGTAGATGTAGGGGCTAAGCAATTTATAGTTGGCCAATTCCTAAACTACAAGATAGTTGATTCCAAAATAGTAATCAATCAAGTTCAAGAGATTCAATTGATCCAACATGAGATTCACTCAGAATGCATGATGCTAAGTAAAACCTTTCAAGTACTTGCTATCATTGAGAAGCTAGACTTCAAAAACTACCTAAAGCAAAAGCGAAAGAAGATGAATATTGAGGAACTTATTATTAGATTTTGCATTATGGAAGACAATAAGAGATAAGAAAAAAATCACTCTCTGAGGCTACTATGAAAGCTAGCATCATTGAGCACGGTTAAAACTTGAAGCAGAAGACCCCTAGTTCATCCAACCAAGGGGCTAAAGTGGGGCCTAGAGGAGACATCAATAAGATGAAATTTCTTGGGAAATGCTACAATTCTGATCTGAGTCAGTCGCAAATCCTCGAAATGCAAGAATTCAAGGAAGAAGCAAGAGGCCAATTTGGTAGACAAGAATGAGGGGGTCAGACATGAACCTTTGTGTTGTGGTCTCAGAAGTGAACCTAGCGGGTTCAAATTTGAGATAGTAGTAGATTGATATCAGTATCACCAGACATATGTGCTCTAACAAAAAACTACTCTATAACTTTGAAGAATTCAAAGGGAAAAGTTGTTCATGGGAACTCGTCAATCTCAAACATTAAGAGTAAAATGGTTTTAAAGATGACCTCTTGGAAAGGAGCAGACTCTTAATAATATATTATATGTTTCAGAAATTCAAAAAAAATTGGTGTCGGAATCACTTCTAAGTAAGCATAGTTTTTCGCATTATATTTGAGTATGATAGGGTTATTCTATGGAAAAATGAAATGTTCATAGGAAATAGCTGTGTAAGACCGAGTTATATGCTAGAGGGGATGAATAGTATATACAATTTTACAAGTTGATAGTTTAGTAATTACATAAACAAATAATCAAAATATGCAACGAAAATAAGATTAAAAAGAATAAACCAAGTTAAGTATGTACTTGAACAATGATATATAATTAAATTAACTAAGTAGAATACATTTATTTAACCAAATATAAACATGCAAGATCAAATTGAATCAATATTTATAACACTTGGCATAATTAATATGATAAGATTCAAGTTAATACAATATACAGATTCTTTATAAATGATCTCCTTTTTAGAAAGTTTCTCGAGGTGGAGAAACCTTCAACAATAATCTTGATCTAGGAACAAATAATAATGAAAATGGATGACAACATAAAAGGAATAGAAGTTATAAGCCCTAGGTTACCAGTTGATATTGAAGAGCACAAACTCAACGTGTCAACACACAAAAGAGAGAAAGGAGCACTTAGAAGAAGGATTTGAAGTAGTGAATTGTGAAAAACAAGTGTCTCGAGTCTCCTTTTTAGAGCCTAGTCGAACGTTGACGTGACACTCTTCTGATTGATTACAAGTCATTCTAGTTGTCTAGAACATATTGACTTGACTGTAAAATTGATCCACTTTGACATTGGAGTAGGATAGCTCCATGGACTCTAGTCGCCTAGACTCCCTTCGCATGCTTGGAGCATGGTCAAATGCCTATCTTAGCCATCTTCTCCAAATCACTGGATCACACCTTCTTTGGTCGCTTGGAAGTTGCTTCGATCGCCAGGACACTGAGGTCTCCTGGATCAATTAGAACTTATTGTCATCCAATCACTCAGACTCCCTCTGATTGCTTGGAAAAACCAAGTAGTTTTCTATGATGCAAAGTTAGTACAAAAAATACTAACACAAATTGGAGGTTTCGAACAACATTTGTTGCTTGAAACAAAACTTACCTTGTTGTACTAGGACTTTACCTTTGCCAAATGTGTAGCTCCAAATTAACCCACTGGGACTTCCACCTCCAAGTACGTAGCTCCCAATTGACCCATTGGGACTTCCATCGCCTAGTGCCTATTAGGTCTTCCACTGCTAAGACCTCAACTCCCAATTGACCCACCGGGACTTCCACCACTTATTTCCCTATTAGGATTTTCACTATCATTGTTTAGTAGGACTTTCCGCCAACTACTTGTTTTCTACTAAGATTTTACTTCTTTCAAGTTACCTATACCTATACACTTGACATCCTTGCAAGATCACAAAATAAACTAACTTTAAATTTCCTATATATCAAAACATAGGTTTGATATAGTGCTCCCTGTACCAACACTATGTATGTGATGAGTTATTCAAACTCAATGTAATGGCTATTAGACCTAAATAAAATTGATAGTTTTTCTACTTATACGCTTAAGTCTTATAACTTATGATATGGTAGATTATGACATGCTAATTATGATCCACTATGTACATTAATTAACTAGAAAACTATACCTACATTCCAAATTGATCTGAAACATAAGTGTCAGACATGTGTTGAAACAAAATTAACAAAGTCATTCTTTCAATATATTGAAAGAAGTAGTGAACCACTCGACTTAATATATACAGACATGTGTGACCTAAAAGAGGTACCAACACATGGTGAAAATAAATTCTTCATCACTTTTGTTGATAATAATATAAAATATTATTATGTGTGTCTTCTCAAAAGTAAGGATGAAGCTATAGAGAAATTTATTCTCTATAAAAAATGAAGTTGAAAACTAACTTAATAAAAAAAGATTAACGAGGTTGGGCAACGTCGAACCTTGGGTGACCAACCTAGCCCCATGGAAATTTCCCACCGACCACCAGGGTAAATTGAGAAGTGCTCATGGCAGGAGGTCTAGAAACCCAACGTTCTAGGGTTCGCACCCCATTTGGAAGAAAAATTCCTGAAAACCAACTTAATAAGAATATTAAAGTGATACGAAGTAATCGAAGATGCAACTATGTATCACCGTTTGCTAAGTTTTGTGTTGAATATGAAATTAGACATAAAACAACTCCCTATACTCCTTAGCAAAATAGTATTGCTGAGAGAAAGAATCAAATTCTAAGAGAGATGATGATTGCTCTTATACTACGGCAATTTACCAAAAGGCGTACCTAAGAATTGGTATTTACCAAAAGGCGTCCCATGGTTTCATTGTTACCAAAGGGCGCACATATTTTAGTAAACTTTCTCTTATACCCCTACCGTCAAGTACTGCATGCATTTCTCTTTCTCTTTCTCTTTCTCTTTCTCTTTCCCTTTCTCTTTCTCACTGTTAGTAACGATTTTCGAGACGTACCATAAAGAGATGTTCCTTTATATTTTGATTTTTATAGTATGGAACCTTTCTCAAAACAATAAAATATTTAAATTAATTATTAAATTAAAACTAAAAGAACATATCAGACCGACGTTGGGCCTGAAATGGTTCCATTTCAGGCCCAACGTGCCGAATATTAAGGGTCGTTTCTCGATTCTTCATTATTACATTTTAATACCTCGAAGAAGTCCAAATAAACAATGGATAACAAATTTGAACTCCTTGTAACCTCAGAAAACCATGGGAACTGAAATTTTTACAATCGGAGCTCTCTAGGTCAATTAGTGGTCTTTTAGAATCATTGGGCCTGAAATAGAAACATTTCAGGCCCACGTTGGGCCTGAAATGGAATCATTTCAGTCCCACGTTGGGCCTGAAATGATTCCATTTCAGGCCCAATGACCCTAAAAGGCCTAATGTGTTAAAACCCACTGATTGACTTAGAGAGCTCTGATTGTAAAAATTTCAGTTCCTGTGGATTTCTGAGGTTATAAGGAGTTCAAATTTGCTATCCATTGTTTATTTGGACTTCTCCGAGATATTAAAATATAATAATGAAGAACCGAGAAAACACCTTTAATATTGGGCACGTTGGGCCTGAAATGGGCACGTTGGGCCTGAAATGTTTCCATTTCAGGCCCAATGACCCTAAAAGGCCACTGATTGACCTAGAGAGCTCCGATTGTAAAAATTTCAGTTCCCGTGGATTTCTGAGGTTACAAGGAGTTCAAATTTGCTATCCATTGTTTATTTGGACTTCTCCGAGGTGTTAAAATGTAATAATGAAGAATCGAGAAGAAATCACACATTAGGCCTTTTAGGGTCATTGAGCCTGAAATGGTTGGACACCTATTGCATTGGTGATATCTAATATATAGATGGTTGGACACCTAAAACATAATCTCCTACCTCTGACCTCTCTATTCATATGGAGTTTTCAGAAATCCAGATATGGGAGGTCCATCAGTGGGTTTTGGTCAAAACCCACTGATATGGCTAAACTACTCCTATTGCATTGGTGATATCTAATATATAGATGGTTGGACACCTAAAACATCATCTCCTACCTCTGACCTCTCTATTCATATAGAGTTTTCAGAAATCCAGATATGGGAGGTCCATCAGTGAGTTTTGGTCAAAACCCATTGATATAACTAAACCACTCCTATTGCATTGGTGATATCTAATATATAGATGGTTGGACACCTAAAACATCATCTCCTACCTCTGACCTCTCTATTCATATGGAGTTTTCAGAAATCCAGATATGGTAGGTCCATCAGTGAGTTTTGGTCAAAACCCACTGATATTTCTAAACTACTCCTATTGCATTGGTGATATCTAATATATAGATGGTTGGACACCTAAAACATCATCTCCTACCTCTGACCTCTCTATTCATATGGAGCTTTCAGAAATCCAGATATGGGAGGTCCATCAGTGGGTTTTGGTCAAAACTCACTGATATGGCTAAACTACTCCTATTGCATTGGTGATATCTAATATATAGATGGTTGGACACCTAAAACATCATCTCCTACCTCTAACCTCTCTATTCATATGGACACCAATGCAATAGGAGTAGTTCAGAAATATCAGTGGGTTTTGACCAAAACTCACTGATGGACCTACCATATCTGGATTTCTGAAAACTCCATATGAATAGAGAGGTTAGAGGTAGGAGATGATGTTTTAGGTGTCCAACCATCTATATATTAGATATCACCAATGCAATAGGAGTAGTTTAGCCATATCAATGGGTTTTGACCAAAACTCACTGATGGACCTCCCATATCTGGATTTCTGAAAACTCCATATGAATAGAGAGGTCAGAGGTAGGAGATGATGTTTTAGGTGTCCAACCATCTATATATTAGATATCACCAATGCAATAGGAGTAGTTTAGCCATATCAGTGGGTTTTGACCAAAACCCACTGATGGACCTCCCATATCTGGATTTCTGAAAACTCCATATGAATAGAGAGGTCAGAGGTAGGAGATTATGTTTTAGGTGTCCAACCATCTATATATTAGATATCACCAATGCAATAGGTGTCCAACCATTTCAGGCTCAATGACCCTAAAAGGCCTAATGTGTGATTTCTTCTCGATTCTTCATTATTACATTTTAACATCTCGGAGAAGTCCAAATAAACAATGGATAGCAAATTTGAACTCCTTGTAACCTCAGAAATCCACGGGAACTGAAATTTTTACAATCGGAGCTCTCTAGGTCAATCAGTGGCCTTTTAGGGTCATTGGGCCTGAAATGGAAACATTTCAGGCCCAACGTGCCCATTTCAGGCCCAACGTGCCCAACATTAAAGGTGTTTTCTCGGTTCTTCATTATTATATTTTAATATCTCGGAGAAGTCCAAATAAACAATGGATAACAAATTTGAACTCCTTATAACCTCAGAAATCCATAGGAACTGAAATTTTTACAATCAGAGCTCTCTAGGTCAATCAGTGGGTCTTAACACATTAGGCCTTTTAGGGTCATTGGGCCTGAAATGGAATCATTTCAGGCCCAATGACCCTAAAAAACCACTGATTGACCTAGAGAGCTCCGATTGTAAAAATTTCAGTTCCCGTGGATTTCTGAGGTTACAAGGAGTTCAAATTTGCTGTCCATTATTTATTTGGACTTCTCCGAGGTGTTAAAATGTAATAATGAAGAATCGAGAAAAGACCCTTAATATTCGGCACGTTGGTCCTGAAATGGAAACATTTCAGCCCCACGTTGGGCCTGAAATGGAACCATTTCAAGCCCAACGTCGGTCTGATATGTTCTTTTAGTTTTAATTTAATAATTAATTTAAATATTTTATTGTTTTGAGAAAGGTTCCATAATCTAAAAATCAAAATATAAAGGAACATCTCTTTATGGTACGTCTCGGAAATCGTTACTGACAGTGAGAAAGAGAAAGGGAAAGAAAAAGAGAAATATATGCAGTACTTGACGGTAGGGGTATAAGAGGAAGTTTACTAAAATATGTGCGCCCTTTGGTAACAATGAAACCATGGGACGCCTTTTGGTAAATACCAATTCTTAGGTACGTCTTTTGGTAAATTACCGCTTATACTAAGTTTTGGATTGTTTGAAAACATGTGGGTCAAAACTATATTAACAGTCAATTACCTTTTAAATTAGGTGTCTCAGAAAAAAATAGATAAGATCCCTTATGAGTTGTGAAATAGAAAGAAATCATCCTATAAATACTTAAAAGTGTGGGAGTGGCTTGCTAAGATATTGGTGCCTAATTTTAAAAATATAAAGATATGATCAAAACTATTGATTGTATATTTAATTATTTATATGATATGTACATATCAATAGTACTTACTAGTTTCAGTTTCATGTGTATGAGTCTTACATACTTTACATACAAAAATAAAACTCAATAATTAAATAGGCAATGCTTTATTCTTTGAATATATGTTTCCATATAAGTCCAAAGAGGAAGCAAGTTCCTCAAAATGGTATTTATAACACAAGAAGATGAATAGAATGATCTGGATAAGGTTGAGTTCAGATAAAGTAAAAGAACTCTTGTGAAAATTTCTTTGGTGCATATTTTCTTACTTTTATGATGGAAAGTGAATCTTAAAGTTTTTCAGAAGTTATAAGTTTTTCTGAAGGACCTCAATGCAAATATACAATTGCATTTGAGATTAATTTAATATTACAAAATCATACTTGAAAACTTATTGATATTTCTCCTAGAAATAAACTACTGGATTACAAGTGGATCTTCAAGAGAAAAAAGAAATTGGATGCAACGATTGATAGATATAAGGCAAGATTGGTAATTAAGGATACCGACAATGAGAACTCGTTGATTACTTTGATACTTATTCTCTAATTACGATAATAACCTTTATTAGAGCATTGTTGGCTATTGTCATACTATGAAATATGAAAATACATCAAATGAATATAAAAATGACTTTTATATATGGGGCTTTAAAGGAGAAAATCTACATAAAATAACCTGAAGGGTTTTTTGTCCCAAGGTAGAAAAATAAGATTTGTAAATTAGTAAAGTCATTATACAATTTGAAATAAACTCCAAAACAATGACATGAAAATTTTGATAATGTCATGAAAGAAAGTGGATCTAAAACTAATAAATTTGATAAATGTGTCTATATTAAAGACACAGAAAATGAGTATGTCATTTATGTCTTTATATAGATAATATACTTATCATTAAAAATAATAATAAAAAAATAAATTCACTAAAGATATGTTGAACTTAAGACTTGACATGAAAGATATGACTGTAATTGATGTATTTCTTGAAATCAAAATTCTTAGAATATTAGAAAGGCTTGTTCTGAACTAGTCTCATTATGCAGACAAGATTCTTGAGAAATTCAACAAAGATGATTCTATATTGGTAAGAACTATGATAGACATGAGTAAGTATCTATCAAAATTTAGATGTGAGAGTATCTCTCAAATAAGGCACTTTAAAGTTATTGGAAGTTTGACATATTTAATGAGTGTTACTAAACTTAGCCTACACAATGAGAAAACTAAGTAGATACTTGTGTAATTCTGGTGTTGAATATGTAGGATCGAAAAGCGCTAGGGGGGTGTATAGGGCGTGTCGCTTTTTCACTATTTTCATAAATCAAGAGTTAATTAAAGTTGCGGAATAATAAGGAAAGAGAACAACGCTAACACACTTTATTTTTACTTAGTTCATAGGCGGTGTTGCTAGTCCAAGCCTTGCACTCGTTGAGTGCTTTCGTTGGGTAATCCACTATCAGTTCGAACAATTACAAAGATATAGAATATTGAAGTACAATAAAAACAATTATATTAACAACCAAAAGTAGCATGTTGGCCCTGGGATGGGTCGGCGGGGGTGGTAGGGCAAGCGAATCGCCTTGTGCCACCTTGAACGATGGTTGTCGAGGCAACTTTTGAGCATTGTAGAGAGTTTTTTGTTGTAGCATGCAAGTAGAAGAGTCATAACAATTATTGTTCTCAAGCTACAAGTTAATGCTCCTTTTATAACCTTGTTCGGGTGCCTAGAACAGTCTCGGGTGCCCCCATCAAGTGGCATGGCATGACCTCGGTGAAGATCTATCTGTTGATGCAGTCTAGCCCGGTTGTTGTTTTGGTGTTTGACAATGATTTAAGTTTGGTTGAGCGAATTTGGTTTAAAGTCCTGGTCGGGGACTGGGCATGAAACCCTGGTGAGTGAAGCCAGGTCCTAGCTTGTGAAGCTAGGTTGAAATCCCGGTGAGTGAAGCCGGGTCCTGGTGAGTGAAGCCAGGTGATGGAAATCCCGATGAGTGAAGCCGGGTCCTAGTGAGTGAAGCCAGGTGTTGGAAATCCTGGTGAGTGAAGCCGGGTCCTGGTGAGTGAAGCCAGGTGTTGAAAAGTCCTAATTCAGAAGAGGTGGGTGAAAAGTCCTAGCTTGGAGGGCTAGGTGAAAAGTCCTAGCTTGGAGGGCTAGGTGAAAAGTCCTAACTTGGAGAGTTAGGTGAAAAGTCCCATCTTGGAGAGTTAGGTGAAAAGTCCTGGCTTGGAGGGTCAGGTGCCTAGCTTGGAGGGCTAGGTTGGATGAAGGTCTAACTCGGAGGGGTTGGGTGAAAAGTCCTAGCTTGGAGGGCTAGGTGAAAAGTCCTAGCTTGGAGGGCTAGGTGAAAAGTCCTAACTTGGAGGGTTAGGTGCAAATTCCCAACTTGGAGAGTTAGATTGAAAAATCGTTAGCTTGGAGGGCTAAGGTGAATGAAATCCTAGCTTGGAAGGCTAGGTCTGCGTCCCTGGATCGGTCTGGTGACCGATCAGGGAGTTGGCACGCTGCTCCTTCGTGGATCGGTCTGGTGACCGATCCAGCGATGTCTGATCGGTATGGTGACCGATCAGGGAGTGTGTGTTTCACTCACTGCACAGCTCCTGATCGGTCTGGTGACCGATCAAGGAGCGAACAGTGAGTTGAGTTCCCCTGCTGATCTGCTCCTGATCGGTCTGGTGACCGATCAGGGATACTGCTCAGATCGGTCTAGTGAACGATCATTTGTCGCAAGGTTCTCACTATCACCGATCAGGATGACTCCTGATCGGTCTGGAAGCAGCCTGATTGGTCTGGTGACCGATCAGGCTGGAGCCTGATTGGTCTGGTGACCGATCAGGCTGGAGCCTGATTGGTCTGGGGACCAATCAGGAGTGTGCAGAAGACTTCTGGATCGGTCTGGTGACCGATCAAGGTCCTTCCTGATCGGTCTGGTGACCGATCAGGCGCAGAACTTTAATTCAAATATGCTGTCAGAAGTCTGTTTTCTCTGCCGGTTCTCTGATACACTACTGATATGTTTTGATATGCATTGCTAAGCCTCTGTTGGAGTGTGCAGGTGATAGCAGGTGATTCAAACACTCAAGGAGGGTCAATGGGAGGCTTTCCGTTGAGCAGGTTTGGCTGTTTCTCATTCTCAGGTTTCAACGGGCAACTGACGCAGCTGGCGACTGACGGAGGCTCAGCTGGAGAGGAGGTCTTCACTGAACTGAGTGCTCAGGGAGGTCAGTGGGTTCAGGCTGGCTCAGTGGATGCTGATGAAGCTTGTGATGGTGAGCAGAGCTTAAGTGACGAAGCTGGAAGCAGAGGAGCGGAGGCGAACAAGACAGAAACTTGGGAAGTTTGGCTGGGCTGTGTTCGTGTTCTCTGTTGCTTTGTGCTTAAGCGATCTTGTTGCATTCCTTGAGAGCTTTGTGAGTGTTCCTTCTTGTGTGATCTCTTGTACTCAAGTTATATCATCCGTGAGATCTGTGGAGAGGTTTCTCCACCGAGAAGGAGGCTCTATCTTATCCGGGTTCACCGGGGCTTGATCTGCCGATGATCAAGGGATCGCCCACCTTACGGGCACGCCAAGGAGTAGGGGCAAGTTATCCCCGAACCTTGTACATCTTCGTCTTAGTGTTTGTTTGGTTTGTGATTCCTTTCTCTATTTTATTCTTCCTGTTATATTTTGTTTCCGCTGCTACTAATCTGATCACAGGAAGAAAGTTTTAGAAGAGGGGGCGATTTGAGTGTCTGGCTATATTCACCCCCCCTCTATAGTCATCTCGTTCCCAACACTATCCGCCAAAGTTTATCTTGATCCAGGCACCTAGACCACTATCAAACGTCTGGAGTTGACGTCTGTCGGCCAATAAGAGCATGCCAACTCAGTCACACAAGTGGCTAGGTTCGAGCCTATCCCGGTGCCAAATTGATTCGGGGCGCGCAGACCTCCATTCATTTGGACCCTTCCAGGCACCTAGACGTCCTTTTTCTGGCTAACTTTCAACTTTCAATTTCCTACATCACAGAGTTAGCAAAACAAACATAATATTAAAATGAACCAACGCTTACTGTTAGGTTCTAACTTTAGATTTCATTAAAATCCTAGGTTGAATCAACGCTTACTGTTTCCTTCAAGAGAATACATCCTCACCTACTTTTCTTAGGAGAGTTTATCTGTTGTCAAATATTTGATCCTCTAGACCTGTTTAGATCTTGCTCAACATTCAATCTTGACCTTCGAGACTTCCCGCTAGACTTTTAGTCCTCTACTTGCCTAGATTTCTGCCTGGTGTCCTCGACCCCTAGGATTTCTGCCCAATGTTCTCTATCTGCCAAGACTTCTGCCTAAATCCCTTGACCAGGTCTTTCTTTCCCAATCATCCGACTAGGATTTCTTTGCCGAATCACCTGATCAGGACTTCTTTGCCGAATCACCTGATCAGGACTTCTTTGCCTAGCATCGAATAGGACTTTCCAGCATACTTAGTTAAGCTTTGTTAGGACAACAATAACCCTTTAAACTTTTGCCAATATCAAAATACATGTTTGATTAGCTAGTGCTTCCACCATCAACAAAATACTAGGAAGGAATAATAAGAGTACTGAGACACTTCATATATACTTGTGACTATAGAAAGGCTTGTTATGATTAGTTCCATTATGTAGATAAAATTCTTGAGAAATTCAATAAAGATGATTCTGCATTGGTCTGATAGACATGAGCCCATATCTATCAAAAATTAGAGGTGACAGTATCTCTTAAATAAGGTACTCAAAAGTTATTGGAAGTTTGATATATTTAATGAGTTATTCCAAACTTAGCCTACACAATGAGCAAACTAATTAGATACAGGAGTAATTTTGGTATTAAATACTAGAAAGGGTTAACAAGAGTATTGAGGTACTTAAGATATACTCATAACTATATGCTATACTATATAAGATATCCTACTGTATTTAAAGGATACAATGATGCAAATTGGATATATGATATAAAAGACCCAAAATATACTAATGAATTTTTATTCATATTGGGAGGTATAATCATTTCATGAAAATCTTCTAAGCATACTGTAATAACTAGGTCCAAGATGAAATTTGAATTTGTAGCACTTTACATAAGTGGTGAAGAGTTGAATGACTATGCCAATTCTTAGAAGATATCCTAGATGGCCAAAACCTATGCCGACAATTTATATATATTATGATATAGTCAGTCGACCATTGGATGGGCACACAATTATCTGTAGTAAGTCTAGACATATACAATGAAGACATAATATCATTAAACAAATACTCTTAACCATTGTTATTACTATTAGTTATGTAAAGTCAAAAGATTATCTGGCAATTAATTCGTTAACCAATAGTAAACAAAGAGTTAATAGTTGTGAGCTCATACTGAAGGGAACGAGATTAATACCTATGGAGCAAGTTGGTGCAAATGAAACCCAACTTATGATGACTCGAGATTCCAAGAACTAGGTTCAGTAAGATAACCTAATTGCACTGACTTAGTAGCTTACTGTGGGGGAATTACTCAATAAGTCAATGATACGGTTGAATATTAAATGCATGACTTTTAATGATCCTTACTTTCGAGCGGAGAAATGCAAGTTACTTTTAATTAGGAGATCACTAATGTGAGAGAGAATTGAGGTCACTTTGAAGAGAATTGAAAAATACAATTCTTAGAACGTCTCATAAAACCAAATATGTTCATGGGTAAATAAACACAATCATGAAAACTAAACTATATTAGGGCGAATCATAGGTAGACCCGACCCCGGGCCAGGTCCAGCCCGGAACCGGCCCGGGTCAACGAGTCGGGTGGCCCGTTGACCCGATTCGCCGGGCTGAACCAGAACCGGTCCGGCAGGATGCCGGGCTGGTTCCAATTCCAGCCCCCAGAACTCACGAACCGACGGTTAACCGCCGGTTCGCGTGAACCGACGATTAACCGCCGGGTCCAACGGCACTGAACCGCCGATTCAGTGCCATTGGAGGGTTTTTTTGATTTTTTCGGCGGATGAGATCATTTAACCGTTTTTTGATCAATGGCTATGATTTAGTGACCGTTATGATCCGAACTCTATAAATAGGGAGCTCATTTCATCATTTTCACACACAACACAACTTCTCTTCTCTCAATCTCTCATTCTCAACTCTCTAACTCTCAACTTCTCTCTGCGTTCTTTATTTTTCGACGATAATAGAAGGAGATCACGGAGCTTCATCATCTCGATCTCGGAGGGGAAAAGAAATTGCATACGAGGATCCCAACCTTCAAATTCAATCCACCGATGATGAGACCGAGGCTCAGCCCCAACACCCTCCGATCCCCAAAACGCAAGGAAGTACCGATGCGATTACTTCTAAGGTTCGAGAAAATCCTCCTTTAAAATCGTCTATTTTCACTAAACATTTTGAGAAGGTCACACTTCCGTCGGGAGAAATACGTGCAAAATGCAAGCATTGCAATGCTTCCTACAAATTCCAAGTCGGCGGCGGCTATGGGTCGTTGAAACGACATGTAGAAACGAAGCACCCGACGGAATATGGGTTTGACCGCTCTCAAACACAATTATCTAGATTTTCTAGCGGTAGTAGTACTGATTCTGGTTTATTTTTATATTCAGATAATAAATTAAGAGACTCATTAGCTAAATTTGTTTCCGTAGAACATCTTTCTTTTAGTTTTGGATCTAAATGCACATTTGAATATTTTTGTAAAGAATCTCTTAATCCTGCTGCTAAACGTGTACCTAGGACTATACTTACTCGTACAATTAAAAGATTAGTAAAACAAGGAAAAAAGAATTTAATTGAAGAATTTAGTAAATTAAATAATAAAGTTTCTTTATGTTCCGATATTTGGAGTGATAATTGGCAAACTCATTCTTATATGGGTATAACATGTCATTAGATTGATAACTCTTGGATTTTTCAAAAAAGATTATTAGCTTATAGAGTTTTTGATGAATCACATACTACTCATAACATTGCACAATTATTACACATAGTTTTAGAAGAATATGGATTGACTCATCAAATATTTTCAATTTCATTAGACAATGCTAGTTCTAATACCGTTTCAGTAGATGAACTAAAATTTATTTGTCAACCTGTCATTGGTGGTTTATTTTTTCATATTCGTTGTATATGTCATATTTTAAATTTATGTGTTCAAGATGGATTAGAACTTTTACAAAATTATATTCAACCAATTAAAACCATAATTTTATACTTATGGTCCCATCCATCTATGATGAAACAATGGGGTAGATTTTGTAAAGCTAATGGAATGCGACCAAAAAATTTCCACGTGATGTTCCAACACATTGGAATTCAACATATCAATTATTACAAGATTCTTTTCAATATAAAGATTTATTATGTTTATTTTTTGCACAAAATAGTAATACTAATATATATTTATTTTCACAACAATGGAATATTTGTAGTAGTATTTGTGAAATTTTAAAAATTTTTAACGATGCAACTGAACAACTTTCTGGTGTTTATTATCCTACTGCTCATTTAATTTTAATAAATTTTTGTAGTATAGTATTAATATTAAATGAACATGTAAATGATGAAGTTTTAACTTTATGTATACTAGCTATAAAAACTAAATGAGAAAAATATTTTTATTTAATTCCTGAAATTTATTTAATTGCATTTGCTTTAGATCCTAGATTTAAATTAGAAGTTTTACAAGAAATGTTAACTTTATATTATGACGCATTAATTTCTATTAAAGATTCTTCCTCTCCGGATGCAGCTAATATTGTATATTATATTAAAAATTATTTATATGATCTTTATAATCAATATTATGTTAAATATGGAACACAAACTAATATTTCGGAAACACAACCTACTACTACTAATTTAAAACTTACAAAAATACAACTTTTATTAAAAGAACGGGCGAAACGTCCACGAGGATCCTCAAGTTCCACACAGGAACTTGAGAATTATTTTACGACTTCTTTTGATTTTAATGAAGCAGATAGCGAATACTTCGACATCTTGAAGTGGTGGTCACAGAAGGCTCAAAACTTTCCCGTTCTCTCCGTGATCGCAAAAGAAATTTTAGCTTCTTCAGTGTCAACTGTTGCTGTGGAGCAGACGTTCAGTGCCGGCGGCAACATATTAGATGAACGACGATCAACTTTGTCTCCCGACTCATTGGAAGCTCAAGCATTACTTGATGATTGGACCAGAGCCGAGAAGCGAATCTAAGGAATGCAACTTTCAGAAGACGAAGTCGAGAATTTGATACCGAAGGAACAAATACAACGGGAATGGGAGGAAATGGAAGTGAGTGAGAAAGGATAAAAATGTAAAAAATATAAAAGGGTAAAAATGTAAAATAACTACGTGGGCTTTGATTCCCCTACACCCTAAGGGGATACGTAGGCAACTTATATAAGCGCAAGCCATTTTTTAATAAAATTTATTTTTTTTAATTTAATTTTTAATTTTTTTAATATAATAATCTTGAACCGTGGCGAACCGTGAACCGGCGGTTCTGAACCGTGAACCGTAACCGTCTTGGGCGGTTAAGGTTAAGGGTCGACCTCCCACGAACCGTCGAACCGACGGTTCCGAACCGTCGAACCGACGGTTCCGAACCGTCGAACCGACGGTTCCGAACCGTCGAACCGTCGATTCCCAACCATGGTCAGGTCTAATCATAGGTGAGATATGTCATCATTTACACAAAACGATAGGACAATTCAAGGATATTGTGTCTACTTGTTAGCTAGTAAAGTAATTATATTTTCAAAAGAAAAGATTCAAAGTGTGAAACTTATGTATCCAACACAAGATTTAATTGATGAATGCTATCACCTACACTTTTATTTTTTTTATTCATATAGGGGATTATTAGAAAAGTAAATAAAAAATAGATGGAAAATGGACTCCAAAGTGAACGAGAGTTTCATGACACTATGATTGATTTATAATGAATCACAACTTTAGATGTTGTGAATATTTATGAATGAAAGACTCTCTCACACATGCGCTCGAAGGAAGTGTGTCATGTGTGTGTGTGCACGCGCGTGCAAATTGAAGGTTTGGATTGCACTAAACTTAATTAACTTGTGTGTAATCGCGACCAGCGTGTGTTGAATGTCATATCGATTAGCGAAAAAATTATCCAACTAGACCCATCAACATTTTGCCACATGGATTATTTTTCTTACATGCATTAAGAGTGTAACAGACACATAAATGGTCAATCTAAAATGATCGGACGTGAATGCATGACTTGTAATGGTCAGGATTCGACCATTGATGGCCAGTTGATGTCACGCCCCCAGAGGCACATGCTTCCTTGAAAATCGGACAGCATCTCCCCTATACGGCGAACAATATGAGGCAATAATACATATTTCTCACGAATATAGCTCAGCCACAATCGGCTGGCATCACAATAATAAATAAAAGGCACTCTCACGCAGTTTATATCGAAACAAAATAATAATGGATGGCTTAGCCACCTTAAACAATAAAGAACATCACAACCACGAGAACTCAATAGTCTCTGTCATAATAGTAACAAAACCAATCCGATAACTGATAAACAAATGAAATACGGAAAACTAACACAATACCGAATTAGAACCACTAAACCAAACCGACAAGGTGGGACTGAGGGACTGGCAACTGGATCATCTCCTGGCTCCAAGCAATACCACTACCTGCTATCTGAAACAACAAAAAGGGAAGCAGGGGTGGTGAGTCCGGGCGGACTCTGCGGGTATATGAGTTGACAATAAGCATGACATAAATAAGATAACGAAGTAGAGAATCAAAAGGTACAGTCCATAAGAAATATCAGATTTACCTAATCATGCATAACCAAAATAATACGATATGGTATAAAACCGAATAATAACTAAACATGTATAGAATAACTCAACAATAATAATATCAAGATAGACATGCATGTCAAACATATGCAACAATCATAGCTCATATAAGTGCATCAAACACAAACAAATGCATAAAAGAAATACGTATGCACATGATGCAATGACATGTATCACCCCTGACGCCAGTCAAGCCGTCAACACATCCCATCTGTGTGACCGAGTGGGTAGGGCTGTGACAACTGTACCACTCCAACAAACAACAATAATACTAAACAACAATAATACCACATAAGGCGTGGTTGAGTGGACAGGATGCTGGGGAGCCTACACTCCAAACCCCAGTACATCGGGGGAGCTACCACAGCTACAAATATCCCTCAAAAACAAACAACGGTGAGGGTGAGCCACCAACAGCTCATCCCTCTAAAATAACGGTGAGGGTGTCACTGTCTGGCATGACAGGACAAACACTCGCACTCTAACCACTACCATGACAACATGTGGTTGAGTGAATCGAGCAACAATATGACTAACGACGGCTTAACTAAATGTAAGCCTAACAGTCGTTAGTATGCAACGTGCAAGTATGGTGCATGATATACGATGCACGAACAACCGGAGAAACCACGATGCAATAAAAATCCAACAAGTAAAACATGCATCGATACAACCAACCAGAAACCGAAAACCAACGGTTATGCACCTACTCTACTAGGTAGGGTATTTTCTAATGTTAAATAAACCTATCTGTGTTATGGACTTCTAGGTACTCGCGTACAAGCGGTACTTTATAGAACAGAAAACCAACAGGGACTGTATGGATACGAATTCGGAATACTCAAAGATCAACGAAGAATAAGTCTCAACGGCGATGTTTCAAATAACGACAAAGAACAAGGTCAAGCAACCTATAAGACATAAACTAGCCATGCTTTAAGGTAAAAGAACTACTCGAGTACAAAGGAGAAGTACCCGCCTTTTATTTGTAGAATTTCGTAAACGAGGAGGACCTTCCACAATCAACCACATGTAACCGATCAAAGTCCTGTGTCAAATGCTAGATTTAGCTATTCATACATTTATTAAAATAGCTAAATTAACTACTAAACAAAAATTAAAATCTTAACCTAACTATAATATTCATTTAATTAAATTAGCCCCTCATTTAATTGAACCAATATTAGCCAAGCAAACTTAAGCCATATTTAATTCATCAACTTTACCCACTAAAGACTCACGACAACAACCACACCTCAAGGCAAAAACAAGAAATCCCAAAGTTGAACAAATGCAAATTTAAATTTAAAAGCACTAGCTATATCCTCCTTCCACCAATTCACCTCTTACACATTAAAATGGTTTACATGTTAATTCCTCCACCCAAGCCACAGCGACACCCTAAGGAGAACCACACGAATCCAGAAATTTGCAGAATTGAAATCTAACAAAAACCTTACTTGATTTCCCTTGCCTTAACCTTCCCGTATCAAAACCTCAACACATCAACCCACGACAAAGAAATCAAGAACACAGGCAGAGTCAAACTAATCCAAGCGTCAAAACCTACTAATCATGGCTTACCTGAGATCAAAGGAAAGATCACGACAAGATGGTCGGCGCTCGGCGTCGGGCGCACCGGAGAAGAAGGAGAAGCTAGGGCTGGCGGCGGCTGTCGAAACTAGGGCTAGCGGTGGCTGTCGCGAGGGAGAGGCGACGGCTAGGGCTTGATGTGCGCCGGAGAAGAAGAAGAAGAAGCGAGAACAAAGGCGCGGCGGCGGCGGTGTCGCTGGTCGCGGCGCGTGCGGCTGCGGGCGTCGGCAGAGGGGTTCGGCGGGGGTTGGGGAGAAACCGCAAGGGACTGGGAGAAAACTGATCACGGGGAAAGTAACTTAGGGTTTTTATTAAGATTTTGTCTTTTTGCAAATAAGCCCTCCTACTTCTGTTAATGCCAATTAAGTCCCTACTTTTCGGATTTTTCCTTTTCAACCCTTAAAAATTCAGTATTTAACAGTTGATGGCTTTTTAATATGGGCGGGTAGAGTCAAATGGTCATTACTTGATCATTAAAAGGTAAATTTAATTCTGTCATGATTCGCCTATAAAGGAGGCTCCTACATTAGGTAGAAGAGAGTGCATAAAGCGCCTAGTGAAGAATACATCCAACTCCTTCCCCCACATTCTCTGCCTCCCTATTAGTCAACCAACTCTTAGCTTTCTCCATGATAACATTTGGGTACACTACATTCAGTTCACCATGTACAATTAGTACTTAGTTACAAATAATAAACTTTTGTACCTTGACATATAGACATTTTACGAAACCTATAAGCATCGTCAGAGGAGAGGAATATGTTTTAAAGAACTTTGTTTGACACAGACCTCGATAGTGCTAGCACACCTCCCTTCTCATCCCACTTGACAGCTCGACGCTTGGCCTACTCAAGCTACTCGACACTCATCCCACTCAACAACTCGACACTAGGCTTACTTAGCACTCAACCTACTTGGTTGTCGGCTACTCGACACTCGGCCTACTCGACAATTGACCACTTGACAACTTGGCCAACTCGGCCACTCAACCACTTGGCAACTCAACCACTTAATTAGCCACTCTGCACTTGGCCAATTTAGTAGCTCAGCCTTCCCTATAACAGCTTAGCCTTCCCAGGTTGGAAGCCTTGAGTTCAACGGTCAAACCCATCTCGACAAACCAGGTAAGTTTGGATCATTTATATTCTTGATTTCACTTATAATTTTATAACTCGTTGAACTAACTAAAAATGATTTAAGCTAATTGGATGGAGAACTAAATCCTAGCCATTAGCTAATAATTTTATTTTGGAATTTCTATTAACTCCTTGACATTTAAGTCACTTGAATTTAATTGGAGGTTATCTGAATGAGTAATCTTACCCTCTATTTAAATACACTATTGTCATCATAAATTGGAGGATAAGGATGTCTCAAATACACAACTTATACACAATAAATATTTAGTTTTAATAAATGACATTTAAGTCCTGATGTAGGATTTAAAGTTTGAATCATATGCAAAATAACAATGTGAGCTATTGTCTTATTTTATATTTGTATTTATTATTAGTTTGATATGCTTTCTCTAATTTGAATATATACACAAGCATGATAAAAGAAAATGTTAATTTATTATTTGGCCTTGTATGTATACACAACATAAAAGAAAATTTACGATCAAAGTGCTACTCACCCTCCTTTCCCCCTTGCTACACTCCACCCCTTTCAATGATTTACAATAAATCTCAAAGGCAAATCTATATCTTATAATTTTTAGAAAGACAAATTTTATTTTTTACACATAACAAAACTAAAATCAAACTAATTAATTTTTCTTATGCTGCTTTCAATCCAAATAGAATCATATCAATTTCGTCTAAAAATTAAACTAAATTAAAATTTCAGTTTGGTTAGATTTAATATTTTATTTAAATTAAAAATAATATATCCCCCACCCCTCTCTACCTCTCCCTATCATTGACGTCCTCCTTCAGCTACCATGCCATGTTAGTCCATTCTCTCAATTTTTTTATATTTAAACCCGGTATTTCATTCTTAATTTCTGATTATTCTTAAAAGTAAAATTCATATTAATCACCAAGGATTAATCTCAGAAGCACTATAGTTTGACATGCATCGCAGTCGTTCCATTTGAGTTGTTCCAACGCCAAATTGAGTACTCTCGATTAATCGAGGATTTTTTCAATCTCGGACGCCTAATTAAATACTCTGTTAGTGTGAAGATAAATTCAAAATTTTGTTCCTCACATGAGTACTTTGGCCCATGACCGTCCAGCCAGAGTTTTTCATCAAATTCAACACCGATACGTACCCTGTTCGCACCCATTCAGAGTTTGCCAAATGTGCACGCTCTAACACTTTTAAAAAAATTTATTTATTTTTTTGTCAGAGCGTGCACACATGATACGTTCTGAATGGGGTGTGGATAGTGTTCGTACCGATGGGATGTAGTTAACCCCGTGTTGGGGCTCTCACTCATCATTATTGCTTGTGGTTGATCTCGTTATATGATATTTATTTGTATCATATATATTTGTATATATATTATAATTGTCTTTTTTTTGGTCAATTGATATCTCATTCATCTTCATGGTTTGAAGATATCTAATTTATTGATGTTGAAATTATTACTCTTGGAATTGATATTCATGACCCCACTCAAATAATTTTCTAGCTACATCACTATATTTAATTAGCATTCATTTCTCCTAACCACTATTGATTATATTCACCAAATAATTAAAATTTGATAGATGTATATACATTGAAGTTTTAAAAACCAAAGCAAGTTTTATTCAAGAGTATGCATATTTAAAAATCTATTTTATGTGATATGAATATATTCATTGTCTTCATTATTATTTAAAGCATAAAACACCTAAATAATGGCTTTTACAATATTTCTTTATTTGTTTAACATTAAAATATGCCTATGATATTGTTAAAAAAATATAATTATGATATAAAGTTTTTAAGTTTATTTTATTTTGATGTTCATGGCCATAGTTAAAAAAAATCAAAATATTATAAAACTTATAAACTTATGTAATTGTCAACTGTCGACATATTTGGGCTAAAATTAACATAGTAACCATCTAAAACCTCCAACTTTGTATTTAAAATTATTATTAAATTATAATAATCATTGATATATATCCTAAAGGTCTCTAGATCCTAACGATCTTGTTTGGTTATAGAAATATTATATTTTAACCCAAATATATAATTACATGATGATGACACAATGTATCAAGTGGTCACAATTAGCATCAACTAGCAATTATAAATGCACTTGATGAAGCATTAGGGGATCAAAATTGGCATGGTGCATCACATCTTATAATGCAACAAATCAACTCAAAATTTACTTTTTTTTGTCTAAAATTTAAAACATTCATGAATGCTCATTAGATGATTTTTTTTTGTTATATATATTTTTTGGTATGTGAAATAGTAAGCAATCCCTTCCAAACTAAACTTTCTGTTAAGGTAACAAATCTGAATCAAGCTAAACTTAAACCGAATTAAGTTGTTGAAAAAGTTGCTCAAACATAGCTTGCTTTTTTTTTTTTAAAGAGATTGAGCTTAGTCCCATCTTGGCTTGAGTTTATTTCATTCGGATGTTAGCGAACTCTCAATTTGAGCTTGTTTGATTATTTAATTTTTTTATAATTTTAAGTTTGATTTGTTGATTAGTTAACTTAATATTTCAAGATTGTTTGCTCATTTTATTATGACTTGTGCAAACTAGAAGGGGGGGGGGATGAATAGATTCGATCACGTTGATAGATTGTGCAGCGGAAACTTGAAAGAAATTTCATACACAAATATGGTCCTTTTACTTGGTTCACCACCTCTCAAGATGATTATGTCTAAGGCATAATCCTAACGACTATCACTACTAGTCCTTATCCTTTTTGGATACCTTCCGGAAGCGGAGAAACCTCTTATAAATATGTAATTATAAAGAAACATAACAAGAATACAAGATACAAATATAAATGAAAGGGAAAAAAACTTTACAATTGAGATATTTTACTTTTGAAGTTTGCTTGTCACTTTGGATTGTCTTTTAATAGTAGAAAATACAGCATCACTTCTTCTTCACCTCCTCAAGAATTAGCAATTTCAAAACACCTCAAAACCTTTTTTTATAAGGGTTGTTGTTGTCCCCACGGGATGGACTAATAGCTAGCGCATGAGGCATTACCGCCATGAGGTCTAGGGGTAAATCTTGGTGAAGCCAGATGTTTGCCCTCTCTTATGGCTAGTCATTGTCTGGGCTAGTACTCTCACCTCCTCCATGTTGGCCCTGGGATGAGTTGGCGGGGGTGCTAGGGTGAGTGAATCACCTTTTATCGCCATTTATAAAGGTTGTTGTTCGAGCTGATTTTCGCCTAATAGTCAACCCATCAGTTGTTTGATCAACTATAGATTTGAATGTTACATTGATCCATCAGCACAACGGCTCCATCTACCTCAGCATCAGTTAACTGCTTGTTACTATCAGTCGTTATTATTTAATCAGTTGAATCCCGCAGTTGAGTTTGAACTCTCAATTCACTCAAACAGTGACATCCATCGACTAATACACTCCATTAGTCAACTAATTGAGTGACATCCATCGACTAATACACTCTATTAGTCGACTAATTACGATCAATCGAGTTTTTCGATTGATTTTTGAAGCTTTTGTTCAAAGTATTACTATAGCAAATCAATGATCATGAGAACGGTAGCAAATCATTGTTAATTTACGGTTACACTAGAAAAATCCTAAAAATACTTTAAACCTAAATTTCAAAGTTTAAAGTCCATCGTCGATGCACTCTATCAATAGACTAATACTTATATTTAAGCCTTCCTAAGATTGAATTTTCATCTTCACTGATATTCGGTTGACGTCAACCTACTAGGATTTTCTTTGCTCAACATTTCGTCAACTTTAATCTACCGAGACTTCTTGTTGTTTAGTATTCAGTTACCTTTGACCTATTGGGATTTTATCGTTGCCTAATATTTGATCAACCTTGTCTCACTGGGACTTCATCGTTGTCTGATATCGGATCAACCTTGACCTGCCGGGACTTCCTTATTGCCTAGCATCTGGTCAACTTTGACTTATCAAAACTTCATGTCTCATGCCAAGTGTTCGATCCTCCATGACGACCCATTTAGGCTTTCATTATCTTCGATCACCAAGTGTCCGATCAATCATGATCCACTTAAACTTCTCTCTTGCTAATTCCCCGTTGGACTTTTCGATCGTTAAATATTCAGTCAACTATGGTCTACTTAATGTCCAACTAATATATTGACATCGGATCTAACTCGAGTTAATTCAAACTTGATCAACCTGATAAATCCTAACGATTGCGCCAACACATGCATTTTAATAGTTTCTTTAATTGTATATTTATAAGTGTGGTGAGAACTTTGTTAACGAACATAGTTAAGAAATTTTTTCATGTATATTATTTATGAATAATTCATATTTTTCTATTTATTTAATTAACTTTATGTATATTTAATACAATCTCTTATAAGTTCAATACCAAACTTACTTACGACATTTAGTTCATTTACTGCACTAAGACAATGAAACTCAACACCTTAGATTTATTAATTACATTTAGGAAGTAGAGCATCCATTGCATGGCTTCATCTCGGCGGCACATCTCCAGGAAACAGCTCAAGGCTAACTACGACATTTCGATGCCATCAAAACTGTCGTCGAACAGCCACGACTCGAACAGTATCAACGGCGTCGACTTCGGCTGGTAGATCCCGCTCCCCCATTCCACCGCCGGGAAAACAGTACCCTCCTCCGGTGCCGGCGGAGGTGGAGACGCCGCGGCGTCGGAAATGCTTCTCCCGCTGCCGCTGTGATCCTCCGGCGCCACCGCAGTCGCCTCCATCGCCAGCGCCTCGCACAGAGCCTTCTTGGCCTTGTGGAGGTCCGTCTGCAGGCAGCGCTCCCACTGCCCCCTCCCCTCGCCGCCCTCCGCCTCCATCGGCCTCTTCCTCTTCTTCAGGTTGGTGTTCCAGTGGTTCTTGATGTCGTTGTCCGTCCTCTCCGGAAGGTAGGAAGCTATCGCCGCCCACCTATTCCCCAACAGAGCTTGAAGATGCACTATGACCTTGTCCTCCTGTTCGGTGAAATTTCCTCGCTTGATTCCAGGCCTCAGGTAGTTCGTCCACCGCAGCCTGCAGCTCTTGCTGCACCTCATCAAACCTAAATATACAACCACACCACCAATCAGCACTGCAAAATTATATATAAACCCTAATCAAGCAAGAAGCTAGTTAAGCTAGCTAGCTCGTAGTTTAATTTAATCTACCGGAGTTAGCAGGCACTGATCTCCAGTTTCCAGGGCCATGTTCTTGGACGTAGGCGAAGAGGATCAGATCCTCCTCCGGAGTCCAAGGACCCTTTTTGACGCCGACAATATCAAAATCCAGCGATGATTTGTTCATGTCGTCGCTTGATCGATCGATCATCTTCTGCAACCTTAATTGGGAAAGAAACAAAGAAATATATAGCAGATGAGTGGGTGAGCTACGAATTAATGTGAGTGCAAGTGCAAGAGAATCAAAGCACGGGAGTGGGTTGCATTTAAGAACGTGTTCCCTCGACATGACATAATGATATCTACCGGCAAGTTTCTTCATATTTGCCTTAATATTCGGCTCTGTCAGCTTATTAGTTTCATTCTGATAATAATTCAGACAACGATATGATTATTAAGGACAACCTTACATGTAAATGGTACTTCATGGATTCATTGAATATATAGATCAAACAATTAATAGTGAGGATATATGACCTATCCGATCCTTTGAAAATTTTTCATACGGCGGCTAACCCAACAACTCAACAATCTAGACAATTGGGAATTTAAGCATGAATATTTGGAAGACGACTATGTATATATACATGGTATTGTTAGTCTGGGCGTGCCCACGATGAATGCCTGCCGTGGGCGTCCGACTAGATGCAAGGCGCCTCCCATGAACGGACATTTTCTTTCACAACTATTTTATATTCCCACTGGATTAAAGAACTAAATAAATTGACATAAAAATGATAATGTTAAAAAAATAAATCAATAATTACTTGATCTGATTAGAAAATTACATCAACTTCATGACTGTTCTATCTTCTCATAATTGTCTCAGTTGTTAATTTTTATAATTTATTAGATTTTAAAAATATATTTATATTTTAAAATTGATTAGATTTTATTATAATAATTAAAATTTTATTATCTTTTGTTTTATATGAAATAAATCCAATATAATAGATAAATTTTGGATTAATATAGTTTTTAGTTTATTTTTCTTTGAGTAAAAAGACTCACTGTGCTACATTAATATATGTTAGTTTCCTCAGTAAAACATAGCTAATTAGGTTCATTAGAGTTGGTCAAGTTTACAATCATGTCTAACTAGTCAGGCTTGAAAAACGATTTATTTTGGTCCATAAATTTTGTTGGAAAGTCAAATTTTTTACTTGGTCAACTTAATTAACTGAGGCCAATTAATATGAGGCGACTAGGTCAACCACCCTAACTCATATGGTCTAACTGATCAAAATAATTTCTATCCATTTGGTTGACTAAAGGACTACTATATTTACTCCTCTTTAATCTAATTTGTTCAAGTTTGACAAGAACATGCAAAAGTCTGTGAGACAAGACAAGAGGAAAGGGAATTCGGTAGGAAAAAAAAGAGATAAATCTACTGTACACGATCGAGTGGGCCAGTACAATTTATTTGTACGTATAATTTTTATAATTGAAATTATGATACTTTGATAAGGATACAATATCTTGATAATTATTATTGGTCCCTATAAATTTTATATGTTAATAGAATTGATGACACTTATATAAATTTTTTATGGCATGTTAATAAAAAAATCTAAAATTAAAATGATAATAAGGATGCCTTTTTAATTATTGTCTAAAGAAAATTAAATGATAGTTGACTTCGGTTTAAGCACTTTGTCCAAACTCTTTAAGAGACAAGAGAAAATGAATGGAGTTGGTGAGAGAGATGAAGTAAGAAAGAAAGAGAAAAAAGATAAACATTTGGAAGGAAAAACATAAGAGAAAATTAATCAAAATGGCATATATTTCTTAAAATTATATCGACCAGACGTTCTAAAAAATATTAATTAGTCTGTCACTATGTGATTGATTGATGAATCATCTATTAGATGGATGATAATATTGGTGTGATAGACCGCCTACTACTCATCTTTTTTGATTTGTCCTAATTGTTTATAGAAAATTTTTTGGATACGATACCATCGATCGTTGAAAGTCAAGTTTGACTTCAAAATCGAAATCTATGTTTCGCGTAGATAAATCTAGACTATTTATTTGCTCAAAACCGATTAAGGTGAATGAGAAATTAATTGTTCAAGATATGTGCGATCTGGAGCGTCAGATTTGAATCTGACTGTGAAGAGGGAGAAAGGATCTGAGACGTCAAATTAAATGTTCTAATCTGGCGCTGAGATCAAGATGGAATTTGAAGAGTTATAACTCTTCAGATCAAGGGACGAGATTAAAAGACCTTTAAAGGGTTATACCCTTTCGTTATAACGGTCCAGATCTGTCGAAACCAAAGGGTACTTACCTCTTCACTCAATATAAATAGATCCCTCCACTTGATCATTTCATTCATTCAAGCATTGCAATCTAAAAGCATTTGCACTCATCCATCTTCTGCATCGAGAGTCCAAAAAGCCTACGGAAAGGTTCGCCGGTCTCGGAATTTGAAGTGCTACTATTCCGAGACGACGTCGTTGTATCTTGGAAACGAATTGCTGCTATCCGTGAGCACTAGTAGCGGAGCAATATCGTTTTACGGAGATAGTGTCAAACACTAGCCTCGACGTAAACCAATCAGTTTGCTTCCTCCGAAAGCAACCTCCCGGAAGATCCGACGGTCGTAAATCGACTAAGTCAAATACCGAGGAGATACAAGTGGTCATCAAAATTTCCAACAATCGTAAAACGATATTCGGCAAACTGATATGGCCGGAGTCAACGATGTACCAACCGCCGTCGTCCCTCACGCCGAGAAGTCGAACGGAGCCAACTTCAAAATCAACGATATTATACCAACCGCCGTCCCTCACGCCGAGAAGCCGGAGAAATTCAATAGGGCCGACTTTAAAAGATGGCAGCAGAAGATGCTATTCTACCTAACCACGCTGAACCTTGTTGTACGTTCCTGCGTGAAGACCTGCCAGCCGCTACGGAAAATAATTCTGGGAGCCAGGCTGCTCGCGATGCGTGGTCACACGGAGAGTTCCTGTGCCGTAATTACGTTCTTAATGCGCTATATATAACGTATATTGCATAATGGAGACGGCTAAGTCACTGTGGGAATCGTTGAAAAAAAATACAAAACCGAAAAACACCGGACTGAATAAATTCATTGTCGGCCAGTTTCTGGATTTCAAAATGGTGGATTCCAAGAGCGTCACGTCTCAGGTCCAAGACATGCAACTGATAATGCATGATCTGGACGCCGAAGTAATGTCGCTGATCGAGTCATTCAAAGTTGCTGCGGTAATTGAGAAACTCCCTCCTTCATGGAAGGATTTCTAAAAATTACCTAAAAAAGCACAAGCAAAAGGAGGGCTTAAACCTTCGACCTTGTGGTTAATAGCCACACGCTCTAACCAACTGAGGTATTGCTGCTTACCTTAAAACTTGTGGGGGAAAGCTATATTATCAGCAAACCACATTCTCAAAGGCTGCGAGACATCGTACAAATACTTGAAAGTGTGGGGGTGCTTAGCAAAGGTCGAAGTACCTAAGCCAAAGCAAGTTAAGATCGGACCTAAAACGTTCGATGCAATATTTGTCGGATATGCCCAAAACAGTAGTGCATATCGCTTCATAGTTCATAAGTCAGACATTCCTGATATTCATGTGGGTACAACCATAGAATCTCGGAATGCAATATTTTTTAAAGACGTGTTTCCAAATAAGAAGGAAAACGTTCAAAATAATGACAACGGAAGTTCTAACAAATATAATGTTCCAGAGCTTAGTTGTCATAAAAGGGCTATTGACAATCAAAGCGAAGAGCCACGTCGGAGCAAACGGGCTAGAGTTGAAAAATCGTTCGGGCCGGATTTCATGACATTCATGTCAGAAATGGACCCAAGAATACTAAGCGAAGCTCTCTCTGGTCCCGACGGCCCATTGTGGAAAGATGCTGTCAATAGTGAAATCGAGTCCATCATGAATAACCATACTTGGGAATTATTAGACCTTCCTTCTGGTACTAAACCATTAGGTTGTAAGTGGATACTAAAATGCAAGTATAAAGCTGATGGATCGATTGACAAGTATAAGGCCAGACTTGTAGCTAAAGGGTACAAGCAACAGAAAGACCTTGATTACTTCGATACCTACTCACCGGTGACAAAGATTACGTCCATACGAATGCTGATAGCCATTGCAGCATTGTATGACCTTGAAATACACCAATGTATGTTAAGACTGCGTTCTTAAATGGTGAGTTGGAAGAAGAAATCTACATGGAGCAATCCGAGGGGTTCATAGCTCCTGGAACTGAGGGAAAGGTGTGTCGACTTGTTAAGTCGTTGTACGGACTTAAACAAGCACCAAAGCAATGACATGAAAAATTTGACAAAATAATGCTGTCAAACGAATTCAGAATAAATGAATGTGACAAATGCATTTATGTCAAAAGTGTTGATGCAGTCTGACCCTGATTGTTGTTTTGGTGTTTGACACTGATTTAAGTTTGATTCAAGTTTGGTTGAATTCGGATTAAGTCCAGGTGGATCGGGAGATCGCACGCTGGCATGGAAAAGTCCTAGCTTGGAGGTCCAGGTGTGAAAAGTCCTAACTTGGAGGGCTATGTGTGAAAAAGTCCTAGCTTGGATGACTAGGTGTGAAAAGTTCTAACTTGGAGGGTTAGGTGTGAAAAAGTCCTAGCTTGGAGAGCTAGGTGTGAAAAGTCCTAGCTTGGAGGGCTAGGAGTGAAAAGTCCTAACTTGAAGGGTTAGGTGTGAAAAACCCTGGCTTGGAGGGTCAGGTCCTAGCTTGGAGGGCTAAGTTAAATGAAATCCTGGCTTGGAGGGTCAGGTCCTAGCCTGGAGGGCTAGGTTGGATGAAATCCTGGCTTGGAGGGTCAGGTCCCAGCCTGGAGGGCTAGGTTGGATGAAATCCCGGCTTGGAGGGCCAGGTCCTAGCTTGGAGGGCTAGGTTGATGAAACCCTGGCTTGGAGGGTCAGGTCCTAGCTTGGAGGGCTAGGTTGAAGTCCCGGTGACTGAAACTGGGTACGGAGTCTTTCCGGGGGACTATGAACGAGACAGAGAAGGGCTGGAAGCTTGTTCTCGTGACTTAGAGGAGATTTGACCTTGCCTGGATCGGTCTGGAGACCGATCAGGGAAGTTGGCACGGAGTTCCCTCGTGGATCGGTCTGATGACCGATCCAGCTATGTCTGATCAGTCTGGCGACCGATCAGGGAGCATACAGTGAGTTTGGGAATCTTACTGCTCGGCTCCTGATCGGTCTGGCGACCGATTAGGGAGCATACAGTGAGTTTGGGAACCTAACTGCTGTTAGTATTATGAGAGAAGTGTCCTAAGGCAATCGCCTTATGATTGTAATCATTTACTTTAATAAAAGAATATTCACTATTTGAGTATACATGTTCATGTATTTGATTGAGATCTTAAACTCATTTACTGAATGTTCGCAATACAATTCACAGCATGAGAGAATTTGTGATGAATTCATAACTAGTGATTATCTCTACATGTGCAATTGTGAAGTATTGAAATTGTCCCTAGTCGATGAATTGATAAATATGGACACTGTCAATTCTGTTGAGACTAGCATGGGTTATTCTCTAATCAGCTGATTCTCACTGGCTGGTGACATTGGGATGTTCGGAGATAAACATGAATGCTAGTTAAGGGAACTAGTTCATTGGAGTGACTGGCTGTAAAACTTCATATGGTAATCTACATATAGATATGTCAATGAAGTTCTTACTGCAGCTTAAGTGCGATGTTCCTTTGACTTGCGGTGTTCAAGTCATTTTGGTCATGGAGACTTATACTTTGACATCTTAAGCAAGCATCTCTAAGGAGGTGTGGACCCAGGATGGTTGGGTATAAGCCGAAGTGCCCGAAGATGTTTGAACAGCCTACAAAGGATTCACCACTCCTTGCGAGGAGATGTATACCCAAGGCCTATCGTCGGATTGTTACTCGAAGCCTCTGGCCAGAGCATCACATGTTTAGAGTATGAATCTCTCAGAAACATGAGAGTAATTAGAATCCGTTGGACGAGAAAGACACTACTTGGGCTAGGTGTGACATAGTCAGCGTAGTGGGGACTGACACACATAGACCGTGTCCTGAACCAAGTGGGTATAAGATGGTGAAGGGAATGAGGCACGATTCATTAAAGCTGCTGAAGAGTTTCAGAATTATTTCTGAGGTCAACCGTTGATCTTTCGATTAATTGGGGGTCATGATGTACTACTAGGTGCCACTCATGATCGTTCTATAATTGGTTGATTATAGACGGCCAATATAAATCAAAAGCATATTTAGTCACACGCACTACGAGTAATCCGAGGGATTTAAAACGAGTTGAAAATTGGATTTTCCGATCAAGAGAGATAAGTCGAATCTGAATTTATCAGAGACGCATCAGAAGCTTAAAATGGCTAAGTCTTTTGAAGGCTTATTGGACAAATTAAATGAGTTTAATTCGTAAGGTGACGGCTTGGATTTGGCCGGCCAAAGAGGGTCTCCACCCTCTTTGGTTTGGCCGACCACAATAAAAAGGGAAACCAAATTGTTTGGTTTAAATTATAAAATAAATCGAGCGTGATTTGTTTTATAAAATTATGGATAAAGAAATTTTTATAAAGAAATTTATTCTTTTTTATGGAAATTAAAATGAACCATGGATTGGTTTATTTTATTTTATAAAATCAATTATGAATTGATTTTTCCATGAGAAAAATTTATATAGTAAATTTCTTGTAAAAATTTATTCCATAATAAAAGGGGAGACATGGTTGTTTTTATTATAAATTAAGTTATAATAAAAACTTGGCATAACGGAATAATTCATAGAAAAATTTATAAGATAAATTTCTTATGAAAAATTTATTCCGTTAAAAGGAGACTTGGCAATAAAGAGGCTACTATATAAAGGTACAAAGGCAAGGCTTGGAAATTAATTCAAGAGATCAAGGATTCTTGCCTAGCCTCTCTTCCTCTCCTTCTCTCCCTCTCCCTCTTCTAGGGCCGGCTACCTTCTCCCTCTTCTAGGGCCGGCTGCCCTCACCTCCTTTGCCGTGAGCCACCTCCACCAAGAAGGTGCCAAAGAAGAAGAAGAAGCGGGGCGCGACTCCTTCCTTCCTCCCGGAATCTTGATTCCGTTTTTCGTTTGGTGGTTAGTTTTCCAACTCTCTCTCTTGATATTCTTGTCGTGCCTTTGGAGAATCTAGTAGTTCTTGTCGGCACGAAACTCGTGGCTTTGCGAAGTCATCCCGAAGAGAACTCGGCGTGGACGCGAATAGAGGCGGAGCTTCCAAGGGACGCTACGGTTGGATCTCGTCCCTTTCTACGAGTTACACGAGGTATTAAGTAAATTAGTTTACTTTCTGCAAAATTTTAAATGTATGATCATGTCTTCACAACATAAGGTTGCATGCTAGATACGTGGTTAAAATAATTTGAGAAATTATTTATGCTAAACCTTCCGCTGCACGTAATTAAATTTTAAAATTACGAACCCATATCCATGTCAACATGCACCCGGTCCCAACAGTGGTATCAGAGCGAGGTTAGTGTTCGACATAATCATATAATTGTTTTGTGGAAAACTTTGTCATGATCTCAATTTTGGAAAATTTTCCAATTATGGAAACTTTCCAATTATGATAAATTTTAGATTTAGGAATTTCAAAGTTTGAAAATCCTCATGAAATTTCGCAAACTTTTGAAATATCCTAGTTTCTGAAATTTTATGATAATTGTGAAAACTTCCCATTTTTGGAAACTTTTCAATTTTGGAAATTTCCTATTTTGGAAATATGTAAGTTTTCTTTGTACCAGAAACTTACAATTATTCTGAAAACCTATTATGAAATCTTGCAATTTTGGGCACTTTCTTTCAAGAAAGTCTAGACAAATTTATGGATTATTAATTGACAATTAAATTCGAATTGGTTTTAAATTATTAACAAAATTCTTTATTTTGGATTGAGCCTCGGGGAGCCGTCCAATTTAAAGTTAGTTGTTGTAATTTAATTTCCTATTTTGAATAAAATTGTCATGTTTAATTTGGTTACGCCTCGGGGAGCGGACCAAATTAGATTTACAACAAATTCCTTTTTTTGGATATCTGAGCCTCGGGGAGCCACCCAAAGAAAATAATTTGTTGAAATTAATAAATCCATAAATAAAATATGTAATCAAATCTTAGAAATTTTGAGGTGATTCTCAAATGATAATTTCCTTATTTGATTTAAGAGGTGATGCTCTTACATATTGTTGTCTCCAAAATTAATTAGGAAAATGGTTTCCTATAGAGTTTTCTTAAATAAGATTTTCATAAAAATAATATGTGGTTAAATTAAGGGAATCTGTCTCTTAATTTAATAAGATTTGATTTAGAGAAATCAAAGTCTTAATCATATTATTTCCGAAATTGATTATGACAATTTAGGAAATTGTTTCCCAAAATAATTCCTTGAATAAAGTATGAAATTAGAATTAGGAAATCCGGTTCCTAATTCAATTAATGAGACTTGATAAATTAAGTCACATACATACTTTATTAAGGAAATCGTTAGTACATGACATAATTATATGTCATGAATGTGCTTAAAAAAGAAAGGATGAGACCCAAAACCCCTTACAAAATATTAAGGCCTACACCTTCCATTAATATGGTTAGAACCGGAGTTTTGTTTCTCGTTTGGGTTGATGGACACATCCATGCCCGGCTTGAACCTCAACATGTTCAAACCATGGAATTAGTTTATGATTAATATAGTTGGAGTCAGAGGTCAATCCTTAGTTTTGGTTGTTGGACACATCTAAGCTTGACTAAACGGTTGAATGAACTCCAACCATATTAAAACTATTTCTTGATTAATGGGTCAGCCTTAAGCTTGGAGCATCGATTTGTTGTGCCACAGCCAAGGTCGATGTAAAGAGAGGTGCAGTTGGGTGCTATGTATATTGTTGCATACTTGTTAATGAGTTAACAACCCAATGATTTATGCAAACATTCAATTAGTTGATAGCATAAAGTGATAGTTACATATATGTGATATGTAATCGGTATAATTACCTACCTTCATAGCTAAGAATAACTTGATGGCACAGCCATGGTTGTTCTTATCTATGGTTGGATATCAACCTATTTGGAGGTGTTCCTACGATCTCTCGAATTGATAAAAGGGTTATTCAATTCGAAAAATAAATAGGATTTAATTAATGTATGTTGATGCATTCTTTATCATTCTTCTCACATAAGCTCAATTTGTATTTCTAGGATAATCACTCGATCATGTCTTCTCTGAATTTGCGTTCCATTTTGGACACCAATAAGCTGACTGGGCCAAACTTCATGGACTGGCTTAGAAACCTGAGGATAGTCCTCAAGGCAGAAAAGCTTGCTTATGTCCTTGAAGAACAACTTCCCAACCGTCCTCCTGAAGATGCAACTCCAGACCAGTTTCCTGAGTTGCTCAACCTACTGAAGACTGCAGAGCCTTCTGTAAAGCAGGATCAAAAGACGGTACTGTTAGTTGGTTCCTCAAAGAAAGGTTCTAAGAGGAAGGCCAAAGAACAGAATAAGGGAAAGAAGAAAAAGGCCAAAAAGACTGAAAAAGACCCCAAAAGGCACTTGCCATCACTGTGGCAAGGAGGGTCACTGGCGAAGAAACTGCAAGGTTTATCTTGAGTCCTTGAAGAAGAAGGCATCCGATGCCCCATCCTCTTCAGGTATCTTCGTTATTGAATGTCACTCTATTTCCTCAAATACCTGGGTACTTGATACTGGGTGTAGCTCACATATATGTAATGACATACAGGGGCTAAGGAATAGAAGAAGACTCGTCAAGGGAGAAGCGAATTTGCGAGTTAGAAATGGAACAAAGATTGCTGTTGTTGCCATCGGAACATATTTGCTAAAGCTCCATACTGGACGTGTTTTAGAATTGGATAATTGTTATTTTGTTCCTTCGTTAATAAAGAACATTGTATCTATTTCATGTTTGAATGAAAAGGGTTATCATTTAACTTTTAGTAACAATTGTTGTTACATAACTTTAAATGGTGTTCTTTATGGGACCGGAACTTTGTGCAATGGTATCTACACGTTAGATTTATCCGGTGACATTTTCAATATCGAAGTTAGCAACAAACGTACTCGAATAGATAATCGAATAGACTCCTATACGTGGCATTGTCGTCTTGGCCATGTAAGTACGAAACGCATGACCAAATTACACCGATGTGGAATTCTGAAATCATTTGAACCCGGTTCATTTGATACATGCAAATCATGCTTAAAAGGCAAGATGACCAAATTACCCTTTTTCCGGAAAAGGTAAACCAGTGGGAGAATTGCTTGGTCTAATACATACTGATGTATGTGGACCAATGTCAACTCTTGCACAAGGAGGCTATAGCTACTTCATTACCTTTATTGATGATCACTCACGATTCGGGTATGTGTTCTTGATGAAACACAAATCTGAAGCTTTTGAGAAATTCAAAGAGTTCAGAAATGAAGTAGAGAAACAACTTGGCAAAAGTATTAAGATACTTCGATCCGATCGGGGTGGTGAATACTTGAGTCAAGAGTTTCAAGATTATCTTAGGGACAATGGGATATTGTCTCAATGGACTCCGCCATATACACCACAGCATAATGGTGTATCTGAGAGGTGTAACCGAACCTTGATGGACATGGTTAGATCCGTGATGAATCGTGTAACTCTTCCAAAATCCTTTGGGGCTATGCACTTAAGACAGCTGTTTACTTGCTAACAGAGTCCCGACCAAGGTAGTCTCTACTACTCCATATGAGACGTGGAATAGTAAGAAACCTCACTTAACTCACCTTAATATATGGGGTTGTCCTGCTTATGTGAAGCGGACTGTATCAGACAAATTGGATGCTAAGTCTGATAAATGTCTATTTATTGGATACCCTAAGGAAACGAAGGTTACCAATTCTATCATCCCTTGGAACAAAAGGTGTTTGTTTCAAGGCATGCTGTATTTCTTGAAAAAGAATTTCTTTTACAAGAAAACAGTGGGAGTGGCATTGAACTTGATGAAGTTCAAGAAACTCCAATAGACATTACAGAGACACCTAGTCTAGACCCACAACCGATAACTCATAATGATGAGCTATCAGTTGAACCTAAAACAACAACACCTCTTCGTAGGTCTGATAGGACACGCAATATTCCAGAGAGATACAGATTTCTCATAAGTGAATCGAACGACGTGTTACTCATAAGCGATGACGAACCTATTAGTTATGAAGATGTTCTGAAAAGTTCGGAAAGGGACAAATGGCTTGAAGCCATGAAGTCGGAAATGGATTCCATGTACGAAAATCAAGTATGGGACTTGGTTAACCCACCTAAAGGGATTAAGCCCATAGGGTGCAAGTGGGTTTTCAAGAAGAAAACCGACATGGAAGGTAATGTTGTTACCTTCAAGGCTAGATTAGTGGCAAAAGGATATCGTCAGAAACAAGGAATTGATTATGACGAAACCTATTCGCCAGTAGCTATACTTAAATCCATTCGGATGCTCCTGGCCATAGCAGCTCATTATGATTATGAGATATGACAAATGGATGTGAAAACAGCTTTCCTTAATGGAAACCTGCTTGAGGATGTATACATGATACAACCTGAAGGTTTCACATCAGTTGACAAAACCAAAATATGCAAACTTCGGCGATCCATATATGGACTGAAGCAAGCATCCAGGAGCTGGAACATCCGTTTTGATGAGACAATCAAAGAATTTGATTTCTCACAAAATCCTGACGAACCTTGTGTGTACAAGAAGGTTAGTGGGAGTGCAGTCGTATTCCTAGTATTATATGTCGAGGACATATTACTTATAGGAAACGATATATCAGTCTTACAGTCAGTTAAAATTTGTTGTCCAAAAACTTTCTCCATGAAAGACCTGGGAGAAGCAACCTATATCCTTGGGATTAGAATCTATAGAGATAGATCAAAACGGTTGCTTGGTCTTTCGCAGTCTACATATATAGACCGAGTACTAAAAAGGTTTAGCATGTCGGAATCCAAGAAAGGTTACCTTCCACCAGGCATGGGATCAACCTTTCAAAGTCTATGTGTCCGCGCACAGAAGACGAGAGGATTTGCATGAATAAGATTCTTTATGCATCCGCGATAGGATCTATCATATATGCTATGTTATGTACTAGGCCGATGTATCGTATGCTCTGAGCGTCACGAGCAGATACCAGTCTGATCCAGGAATGGATCATTGGGCGGCTGTCAAGACAATCCTTAAGTACTTAAGAATAACTAAGGATGTGTTCCTAATATATGGTGAAGGAGATATGGTAATACGTGGGGTATACTGATGCCAGTTTCCAGACAGATAAGGATGACTCCAAATCTCAGTCTGGATACGTATTTACTTTGAATGGAGGCGCAATAAGTTGGAAGAGTTCCAAACAAGACACCGTAGCGGATTCTACCACGGAAGCGGAATATATCGCAGCTTCGGAAGCAGCAAAGGAAGCAGTCTGGATCAAGAAGTTTGTCTCCGAACTTGGTGTGGTTCCAACCATTGATGAAGCAGTGCCGGTTTACTGCGACAACAATGGAGCTATTGCACAAGCAAAGGAACCAAGGTCTCATCAGCGATCCAAACACGTGCTTCGCCGCTATCATCTGATCAGAGAGATTATAAGTAGGAATGATATACAAATTGAGAAAATTCCCACTGAAAGGAATTTAGCGGATCCTTTAACTAAGGCCTTGCCTCAAAGCAAGTTTGAGGGTCATGTTAGAGCCTGTGGTATTGGATACCGTAGCGATTGGCATTAGGCCAAGTGGGAGTTTGTTAGTATATGAGAGAAGTGTCCTAAGGCAATCGCCTTATGATTGTAATCATTTACTTTAATAAATGAATATTCACTATTTGAGTATACATGTTTTGTATTTGATTGAGATCTTAAACTCATTTACTGAATGTCCGCAATACAATTCACAGCATGAGAGAATTTGTGATGAATTCACAACTAGTGATTATCTCTACATGTGCAATTGTGAAGTATTGAAATTGTCCCTAGTCGATGAATTGATAAATACGAATACTCAATTCTGTTGAGACTAGCATGGGTTATTCTCTAATCAGCTGATTCTCACTGGCTGGTGACATTGGGATGTCCGGAGATAAACATGAATGCTAGTTAAGGGAACTAGTTCATTGGAGTGACTGCTGTAAAACTTCATATGGTAATCTACATATAGATGTCAATG
>JAGFNQ010002647.1:151608-172291 GCA_024364735.1 Boesenbergia rotunda | reverse complement strand
AAGAGGAGGAAGACCAAGAAGAAGAGGAGAAATCAAGAAAGAAGAAGAAGGCCTTGAAGGCCACATGGGATGAATCCTTCTCAAGTTCATCCGAAGAGGAGAAGGATGAGAAGAGTATACGTCATGTGGTACTCATGACACTTGAAAATCAAGAGAGCAATGATGAATCGAGTGACTCATCAAACGCGGCTTCATCATCTTCGGATAATGAAGAGGTAATCACTCCCGAACTAGGTAAATGCTATAGGACCATTGCATGTTTAACCGATTTGTTGAAAAAGTCAAAAAATAAAGTTAAATCATTGAAACTTGAGGTTGAACAGTTGACATCCTCTAAGGATGAGGATGTTGAAGATTTATATGTAGAAATGTTAGAGGATGAAAATAAATCTTTGAAGAGTGAAGTTGAGAGACTCAAGAGTGTTCTTGAGAAATTCTCAACAAGCTCAAAGACTTTAGATATGATTTTGAAAGCCCAAAGGGCAGTCCACCATCATTTGTGTCCTTAATGTCTAGGACTGATGTTAGACAATTTAAGACTCCTATGGTTCAAAGGAAAGTAGACAAGGCATGGGTGCCTAAGTCTTGCTTAGTAGGTGCTTTAGGTCCCAAGATTTGGGTACCTAAATCTTCTATTTTTCGAATTGTGTAGGTTGTGATTGAGGGGGAGCATCTATCAACTTGGTTCATTGATAGTGGGTGCTCCAAATACATGATCGGTGATAGATCCTTTTTCACTATATTTTAAAGAAAAAGTAGAGGTAATGTTTCATTTGGTAACAATGGTAGTCTTAAGGTTATAGAATAGGAGACATTCAAATATCCGAATGTCTTAGAATTAAGAATGTCCTTCTAGTCAAGGGGATGACATTTAATCTCATAAGTGTCAGTCAATTGTGTGAGGCGGGTTACACAATTGATTTCAAATCAAGTCAATGTCTAGTTAGACAACATGACACATTTGACACGGTACTAGTAGGCACAAGGATAGATAACATTTACCAAGTTTCATTTAAAAGTGCTACTAATCCTTTTGTTAAGTGTTTCATGTCAAGGGAAGATGAGTCTAACCTTTGGCACCGGAGACTAGCACATGTGAACATGAAGAATATCCGGAAATTGGCCAATAAGGGACTAGTTCGTGGCTTACCAAGCATCAAGTATGAAAAGGACAAACTTTGTGATGCATGTCAAATGGGTAAGCAAACAAAATCTACACATAAAGGTAAAAGCACTGTAAGTACTTCTACCGCATTGGATTTACTTCACATGGACTTGTTTGATTGTAGTACAATCATGTCCTTGAATGGTAGTAGATATTGTTTTGTTATCATTGATGATTTTACTAGATATACATGGACCTATTTTCTAAAGTATAAGGATCAAGCTTTAGATATTTTTATTTCCTTTTGTAGAAGGGTTGAAAACGAAAAATCATCAACCATTAAAATAATAAGGAGTGATCATGGAGGTGAATTCCAAAATCAAAGGTTTTTAGAGTTTTGTCAAGATAGAGGGTATAGGCAAGAGTTCTCCACTCCTAGAACACCACAACAAAATAGTGTTGTAGAGAGGAAGAACCGAGTTCTACAAGAGGCTGCTCGAAGCATGCTCAATGAGTACTCATTATCGGGGTACTTGTGGGCCGAAGCTATAAACACAGCTTGTTACGTGCAAAATCGAGTCCTCATTCACAGATTTCTAGGAAAGACTCCTCATGAACTTTGGTTTGGAAGACCATCTACGGTTAAACATCTTAGGGTGTTTGGTTGTAAGGTGTTTATTCTAAACACCAAGGACCATCTTGGAAAGGTACTCCCTAGTCAGCAAAGCTTACAGAGTCTACAACAAGAAATCTAGATTGGTTGAAGAGTCTTCTGATGTTGACTTTGAAGAAATTCCCAAAGTAAATGATCAATCAGAAGATGTTGACGGAGCTCAATTCGAACTCAGGCAACTGGGTTTGGATGAAAGTCCAAATGTTGTAGATGGTGGTGATGAGTCTGATGACGGTGAGCCTAGACAACTTATAGATCAGCCGGATCCTGAGACTGAGCTTGTGTCAAGTGACACCATCCAAGAAGCACCACCAACACCAAGGACAACTAGGTTAGCCTCTAGTCATCCCCAAGACCAAATTGTTGGAGACATCCATCATGGGGTTAGGACTAGATCATTCTTTAGGAATGAGGCTAATGAAGTTGTCCTAATTTTCGAAATTGAACCTAGAAAAATTGACGAAGCATTAAATGATCCCGATTGGATCATTGCTATGCAAGATGAACTAGGTCAATTCGAAAGAAGTCAAGTTTGGGACTTAGTCCCTAGACCGAAGAAGACCACTATTATTGGAACCAAATGGGTCTTCAAAAATAAATTGAACCATAAGGGAGAAATTAAAAGAAATAAGGCATGCTTAGTAGCCAAGGGCTACAATCATGTTGAAGGCCTTGATTATGATGAGACCTATGCTCCCGTGGCACGATTAGAATCTATCCGATTGATGCTTGCATTTGCAGCACATCGAGGTTTCAAGCTATATCAAATAGATGTCAAATCGACCTTTCTAAATGGTTTAATAAGAGAAGAGGTCTATGTCGAACAACCTCCGGGGTTTGAGAATACCGAATTCCCAAACCACGTGTTTAAGCTCAAAAAGGCACTTTATGGCCTTAAACAAGCACCCCGAGTTTGGTATGAGCGGTTGTCGACATTTCTAATTGAAAAAGGTTTTGTTAGAGGACAAATAAACCCTACACTATTTCTAAGGAGAGATGGTGATAATATATTTGTAGCCCAAGTATATGTCGATGACATAATTTGCGGCTCAAACAACAAGGGCTATTTAAATGAATTTATTGGACACATGGAGAGTGAATTTGAAATGAGTCTAGTGGGTGAGTTGACTTTCTTCCTTGGACTCGAAATCAAACAAACCCGAGATGGGATCCATGTGCACCATTCGAAGTACACTCAAGAGATGCTCCGAAAATTTAACATGAGTGATTCGAAGGAAGTTACCACTCCCATGGCTACAAACACAAAATTAGACAAGGATGAGAGTGGTAAACCTGTTGACCAAACTCAATATCGGAGCATGATTGGTAGTTTGCTATACCTCACAGCTAGTCGACCTGATATATTTTTTGTTGTGGGTATATGCGCTAGGTATCAAGTTTGTGCCAAGGAATCTCATTTAATTGTTGTTAAATGAATTTTGAGATACCTTAAGGGTACAGTTGGAGTTGGTCTTTGGTACCCCCGTATCGAATCATTTGACCTAATTGGCTATACCGATTCCGACTATGCTGGATGCAAGTTGGATCGAAAAAGCACAAGTGGGGGTTGCCAATTTTTAGGATCATCATTAGTTAGTTGGTCAAGTCGGAAGCAACATTGTGTTGCTCTCTCCACGACCGAGGCAGAATATATCACCATGGGAGAGAGTGTATCGCAATTGTTGTGGATGATTCATACTATTGAGGACTATGGATTATGTTACATGGGTGTGCAAGTGTTGTGTGACAGCATAAGCACGATCAACCTAACAAAGAATCCAGTCCATCATTCTAGGACAAAGCATATTGAAGTGCGTCACCACTTCATTAGAGATCATGTTGCTAGAGGAGATATTGTACTATCACATGTAGAGTCCAAATCGAACCTAGCAGACATTTTCACTAAACCACTCCCCGAGAATGAGTTTAGCTTCTTACGAAGGGAGTTGGGAATGTGTTGCGCTTCGTAGGATTGAAATGCATTCAAAACTCTTCATGATCATCTCAAAATTGTTGGGCAACAATTGTGTAACTTGGGGACATCTCACACAAACTATAAGGTTCAACAAAACGTTTTTGTTTGCTAGATATGGGGTGAGATGCTAGGATCAACCTAATTACTCAAAATGTCAAAGCATCCCTTGAGAAATTAGATTGACGAGATAATAATCACTAAGTTGACCAAGTATGGGGAAAACCAATGCATAACATATGTGTACTTGGCTCCATGATCATGCTTGGACATTCCAATCAAGGAAACTTGATTGGAGACCTTATTTTGATACAAGCTTAGGTCAAATTGGATGGATGTTTGTGATTGCATTTGACTTCACTTGGGTGGAGCAAATTGATTTGTTAGACCCATAAGGACCTTCGATCCTTCTTAAAAGATCAATTGTAGTCAAGGGATCACTTCCAAGATCAATAATTTTCATCAGATCTTATTAGAAATCGATAGGGAGTCTGAAACTGAAATTTCAGATCGTATCACAAATAATCCTAATACCTGATCGGTCATTGGACCGATCAGGAGCATGTCTGATCGGTCCAACTGACTGATCTAGCTGAATTGCGATACCCCTCTGCAATCTCTCTGTGTTGGCCTGGATCGGTCCCCAGACCGATCTGGCCTCCTCTGGTGATCGGTCCACAGACTGATCAGGAGGTTCACAGAAAACCTCCCAAACTTACTGTCTGCTTCATAATCGATCAGCCGATCGATCAGGATCCTGCCTGATCGATCACCCGACCGATCACGACCAGGCCAGTCCGATCATGCTGGAGCCTGATCGGTTTGGGCGATCCCAGATCGAACGGTGATCTGTTCGATCACATTAAATTGCGGTTGGTGGACCGATCCGCCAACCTATTAACTCCTCCTAAACTTTACATCTCCGAACCCTAGCGCCGAAACTCTCCTCTTGCGCGTGCGATCTACTTGCTGTTCGTGAGTTCTCCCTGTGATCCTTCCTCTTGCACGTGAGTTCCTCTTCTCCCTGCTGTTGGTGTTCTCAGCAACTCCTCGATGCAAACTCCAACTCTTTGCGCCGTTTTCTCTGAAGGTCAAGTTCTCATGTGAGCTTTTCCTTCCTGCGCACGCCGTTTCATTCTCTGCACAGCTTGTCTGAAGGTTCTTCCCACACAATCATTCACATGGTACCTAAGTAAGTTTTTGTTTCGTTTTACCTTACTGATTACTCCATCAATCATGTATTTGGGAGATAACCATGTTATTTCATATTGTGTCTTCTTTGTGTGGTGTGTGCCATTACCGTGACCTTGCCATGACCCTTCACTCTACTGATTAAACCTAATGATTTCCATTCTGTATCATGATCTGATTCTTCCCTTGATCAAATCTTATCTCTTTGATTAAACTTATGTTCCTATGATCAATTCCATCTTGTGTTATAATTAATTCTTGTGTCATCGGTTACATGATCAACCTCTATTGATTATAACCTCCCTTCATTTGATTCAACTTGTTGCCATGATCTTATTCCATCCATTAGAAAATCCACTAAGGGCAAGGAATTCGCTGAAGGGTCCTTCAAAGGCAAAGAGCCAGCTGAGGGAGCCTCTTCAAGACCTCAACCACCCCCTCATACAAGATTTCAAAATGTCCATTACGCACTATCCTTTGAATATCACACTTTCAAACTCATGCCCTGTCGGACGGTAGACAGAGCATTCATTTACGAACATTGCCCGTCGGTATGACGAATCATTGAGTTTTATGAACTTCAGTCCATTCTCTTTCTCGAAAGGTCAATCAACTTTGATTTAGTCTTCGAATTCTATAACAACATGGTCAGTGGAGAGGGTTCGAGATGGAAGACCCGTGTTGCCAGTATCGACCTCAATTTTAACTTATCAGCCTTCACTGCATTTCTTGATTGTCGACGATCTGAGAATGACTTTCCTCTCTACCCTTATCTTCCAGATCCTCTACCGGTTCCCTTCGATGGAGTCACACCAGACTCTATCCATGAGTACTTTTTCGGCCATCCCAGGCCAGGGGGTCCCGGTGAGTCCGCCGGTGATTTTCCTACATTTGCCGCTCTCTAGCTTTCCCCGTTGATTATGTCTTGTTTAAGATTATCAGTAATTGTCTCATCCCTACTACTTCGAAGCACTTAGATGAAATCCACTCATTCCACTGCTTGATGCTCTACAGGATGCATCAGCAATTAGATTTTGATATAGTGACTACCATCTATTTCTCCATCATCACCTACAGCCAGATCGATTGTCAGACGGTTTTCATGCCTTTTGGTCATATCATTACCGCTTGGCTGCAGTCGGTTGGTATCGACGTCTCACAGGGCAGGATCGTACCGATGGTTCAGCAGGACTGCCGACTTGACCGACACACATTGGCTCAGTCTGGCATCGTTGTCGGACCACAGGGACTGAGGTGGAAGGATAGGAGAGGTGTAGGGGAGTTATGGAGAGCAGCCCATGATCAGATGCATCAGGAGTCGCCCACTGCTGTAGAGGGCTACTATGAGTCGAATCCTGACCTTTGCTGGCAGATTGCTGAGCTGGAGCAGACGATCCAGCATAGTCTGCATATCTCAGAGCTTTGGAGACAGGAGGTCCGCTCTGAGTTTCAGGCTTTCAACCGCAGACTGCTGGCGATCGAGTCTGACGTTTCTGGGATTCGCTCCCGGCAGGAGATATGGCACGAGGAGTGGCACAGTTGGGCAGCTGGTCACCCATACCAGCCTTCATCCTCTGGAGCGGCGCCCTCCAGCAGCACTGGACCAGGGGATTTCATATACATTACTGATACATTTGACGATGACCCCGCTGCGGATTGATGATGTTGACTGTTATGATTTGTGTTACATTTGACTGTTTTGCCTTGTGCTATGGTTGACTATGTTGTGATGCTGTGTGATGCATCTGACCTTATAACTGATTTCATGTATACCATGTTACTACTTCATGGTTATTTCTAGTTCCTGTTCTATTGCTACTCCATGTTCATATGCTACATATGATTGTTTTGCCGTGCTTTATATTTATCATATGTTTTCATATGTTTTCAAAATTAAATCAAATCTTATGTTGTTTTGGGAAACCCCTAGGATTGAGGGGGAGGTTTTATTATTAAACTTAACGACCCCTCTAGACCCTTTTCGGTGTTTGACAAAGGGGGAGAGTGTGGTTGGTTAAGTTTAGGATGATTACAAGCTTAATTATTGTAGGGGGAGGATCCTGATTCCCCTATGAGTGTGAAATTTGTAACTATGGATTTTAAATCCCTAAACTTAAAATCGGGTTGTCAAACAACAAAAAGGGGGAGATTGTTGATGCAGTCTAACCCTGATTGTTGTTTTAGTGTTGACACCGATTTTAGTTTAGGTTGATGAGATGATTATGATTAAGTCCTGGTCGTGGACTAGGAATACCTAGTGGGACTAGGTTTGATGAAACCCTGGCTTGGAGGGCAATGTCCTAGCTTGGAGGGCTAGGTGGATGAAAGCCTAACTTAGAGGGTTAGGTATGGAAATGTCCTAGCTTGGAGGGCTAGGTGGATAAAATCCTAACTTAGAGGGTTAGGTGTGGAAAAGTCCTAGCTTGGAGGGCTAGGAGGATAAAATCCTAACTTGGAGGGTTAGGTGTGGAAAAGTCCTAGCTTGGAGGGCTAGGTGTGGAAATTCCTAACTCGGAGGGTTAGGTGATTGGAAATCCCGGTAAGTGAAGCCGGGTCCTGGTGAGTGAAGCCCGGTTGACTGAAGTCCTGATGAGTGAAGCTGGGCACGGAGTCTTGGTCCGAGGGACTGAGCACGAGTCAGGGGAGGCTGGGAGCCAGTTCTCTTGACTTAGAGTGGGTTTGGCCTAGCCTGGATCGGTCTGGTGACCGATCAGTGAAGTTGGCATGGAATACCCTCGTGGATCGATCTGGTGACCAATCCAGCGATGTCTGATCGGTCTGGTGACCGATCAAGGTACATACAGTGACTTTGACAAACCTACTGATCGGCTCCTGATCGGTCTGGTGACCGATCAGGGAGCATACAGTGAGTTTGGAAAACTTTCTGTGCGGCTCCTGATCGGTCTGGTGACCGATCAGGGTTACTATTCAGATCATTCTAGTGAACGATCTAATGTCGCGAGTTCCTCAGTATGACTGATCAGGATGGAGCCTGATCGGTCTGAGCATGTCTTGATCGGTCTGGTGACCGATCAGGAGGTTTGGACTGTGAAGCTGGGAAATCACCCTGCAAAGGGGTGGATCAGTCTGGTGACCAATCCACGACTTGGGATCGGTCTGGTGATCGGTCTCGGAGAAGTCGCAATTTCTGATTACGCGTTGGGGACCGATCAAGATGGAGCCTGATTGGGCTGAACCCAGCCTGATCGGTTTGGTGACCGATCAGGAGTCACTCTGATCGGTCCGGTGACCGATCAGTAGCTGACAGCTTTAATTCAAAAACGCTGTCAGAGCTCTGATTACGTCTGTTTCTCTGCTGATTCGCTACTGATCTCTGCTCCTATCTTCTGATTATTGATACTCCATTGATTTGCTGAGCTAATGAGCTGCTAAGTGTGCAGGTGACATAGAGATCATCCAAGGGAAGTCAAACGAAGGTTTTCGCTACAGTAGGTTTGTCCGTTTGTTTTCCCAGGTTGTATCGTCCTCTGGCGCGAGCTACAGCGGCTGAGGAGCTGATGACCTGGGGCTCAACTGGTGGGGTTTCAGTGAGTCTAGAGGAGGTCAGGGGTAGCTGGTTGCTGCAGGTGAGCAGCTGGGAGCTGCTGCAGAGGAGCGTGTGACTTGGCAATGGAAGCAGGATAAGCCAAGGAGTGGAGAAGGAGCTACAGATTTTATTGCGACATCTCTTGTTCTGCTCGTGCGATTATTGTGATCCATCTCTTGAGCAACTCTACTGTGAATCTTGAGCAACCTTGTGATACTTGAGCACTTGGAAGAGAAACAAGGAGCTTGGCGAGTCCATCAGCGAGAAGACACGAAGAAGGGAGTTCTTGCGTGAGATCTATGCTGAGTGGAGGTCAGTGAGAAGTTTGCTTGTGTTCTTGCGGTTCTAAGTGCTCAGTAAGGCTTCTTCTTGTGTTTCCTGTACTTAATACTTCATTGATCTTGAAACGCTGTGGAGAGGTTACTCCACCGAGAAGGAGGTTGCATTCTATCCGGATTTTTTGGGGCTTGATCTACCGACGATCAAGGGATCGCCCACCTCACGGGCACGCCAAGGAGTAGGGGCAAGTTATCCTCGAACCTTGTAAATCCTCTTTGTTAGCGTTTTGCTTTGTTACTTAGTTTCTGCATTTAGTTCTTGCATTTGCTCTACTACCGCTGCCTAACCTCTGAGTGCAGAAATACGAAAAGTGCTAAGTTTCAAGTGTCTGGCTATATTCACCCCCCCTCTCTAGTCATCCAAGTTCCAACACCTTTGATGCAAAGCCCATGAGTCCATTTAGCCATGTTCTATATAAGATTGTTGTAGAATGTATCCTACCCATTGTTACTAAGGGGAGGGCAAGGATTCGATTGCCTCACTTAGTAATGATGTATTCTCTTGAGCGACGGTTGGACATAGATGTGTCGTTGCATGTATTTACCTCAATTTGTCACTTTTTCTAGAGTGTTAATGGGAAAATCTATATGCCTTTCTGCCATATGTTGACGGTGTTTTTCCAGTTACGATTCGGTATTCGTGTCACCAGTGGTCAGGTCAGGCACCTGTCCAAGGACTATGACCAGATTGGCACACGCCAATTGTCCTTGGCAGGTATTGAGGGTAGGCAGGGGACCTTTATTTGGAGGGAGCGCCCGGAGGCCGCTGACGCAGATGAGGAGCCTGGCGAGCTGGTCACACGTGCAGAGGTCACCCAGCTTCGATCCGATGTCCACAGGCTTCAGGAGGAGGCTCACGTCATTCGTGAGGATATTCACGGACTTCGGCAGACGTAGCAAAGGCTTGAGACAAAAGTTGATAGGATTACCAGCCGCCAGGATGATATGTACAAGATGATGCAGCAGTGGCATCTCGCTTTTCAAGGTCCTCCTCCTCCTCCTCCTCCTCCAGGCGGTGATGATCACATGTTTTTCTGACCAGTGGGTATAGCTTTTGAGAGTGATTCTAGTGTTGAGAGTGTTCTGTTTTGATATTTTATTATACCTCTCAAACACTTTCTATTCTGATGTTTGTATTTATTTGGATGACTTCAGGGATTTGGCCCTAGATACTCTTTTAGGTCATATGTCATGGCTATGTCTATGTTTATCGCATGAAACAGCTATGTATTACTCCATTTTGTAGATTTATGGCATGTGACTTGTTTCATTAGTTTTCTATTGGGTTATTGAAATTTTATCATGACTAGATGTTGTTTAAAAAAAACATTGCTTGGAAATCTCTAAGTGCAAATGGATGGTTCTTTTATGATCGTTATATATGTGTTCATGATATGTTTGAAATTTTATATTGTTATATCATCTAATATGGTTTGATTGGAAATCAAATAATGGTGTTATATATAAAAGGGATGATCATTTAGACTCAAGAGAAAAAGAGGGGGAGCTCTTGTCAAAATGAATACATTTATATGAAAAAGGGGAGTTTGGGAATCATTTTAAATGTCAAATGGCGTTGCTAGAGAATGACAAATATAGGATACCATGATTAGAACTCTATGTTGATACAAAGTTGACTTTATTTAAGAAGTTTTGAGTTTGTACCAAAAGTCAAGCACGGTTGATGTTTTCCATGAACCAAATTTTTTTAGGGTAGGGAATACCTTAACAATCGTGTTTGTAAAGTTTCACATTTTTCTAGATTTTTTGGAATTTTTTATTCATTTCTGAATTTCGGTTGAAATTCTGAAACCTGCGTATCAGTCGACTGCCCTAGGGGTAGTCGACTGGTAGTGTGGGCAGATTGGGAGGTTGTGATTTCTGAGGGGTTTTTTTTTAAAAATCTGGTTAGGTTCTATTTGGCACAAGGGTAGGGTTGCTTGGGGCAATCTTTTGATGGTGTCAAAAGGGGAGAACCTGGGTGTTAAGTTAGGTTTGGGTTGAAACATAACTTTGATACTGTGGAGTTCAGTTTTGGGAAAACTTAACTGTGGGATTAGCAATAAGAATTGAAATATGGGAGAAAGCATATGTTAAGGGGGAGGTTGCCTCTTGTGTATTATGCTTTGATTTTTCAATTGCGTTTGCTATTATCATTGTTATATGTTTACCTAACTTAACATATTGCCACACATCAAAAAGGGGGAGATTGTTGGGGCAATCGACCCTGAGATGATCTGGAGGATCATGATATTTTGATGTGTGGGTAATATGGTTAAGTTAGGATTTGTGTTGTTCTCATATGTGTACATGAGTGTGCAGGTGTACAGGTACACATGGACTTGGTTGATGTCTTCAGGTGAAGGATGACATGGAGGCAAGCTGGAGGCTTGTGTGCGCATCCGAGGGATCGTTGGATAGCAGAGATGATGAGCCGAGGGATGCGGACTTCGAGGCGTACGTGAAGGGTGGCTGATGGACCCAATTTAGCTAATTAAAATTGTCACGAATGTGGATCCATCAGAATTTAGAAATTTATAAATGTGCTGGAAACCCTTTTTGCAATCAAAGAAGAAAAGCGTAGTAAAGGGGCCACAGGTCGTATTTTTCCAAGGGACTGGTTCAAGTTTGTTTGATTCGAACTTGCGTTTATGTGTCGTAGATGTTTTTGGGTTTCAAATAAGAAATGGGTTTGGTTTGCAAATAAAATGTCAATGCAAAGAGAGAAAAGAAAACTTGACTGAGCACTTAACTAGGTAATGACAATTAAGGACTAAACAATTATGAAACAAGTGCTATAGCAAATGCATTCCAAACACTAAGCAGTTGAATTAAAGTAATGCTGGCATTTAAAATTGAATCTAAAGCAAAATTATGAGCAACGTTTCAGAAATGAGAACTTGATACAAAGTGACAATGAAACTCACTTGAAACATAAGGAAAAGGACTTATGTGCTAAAAGAAATTAAATTCAGGTTTATAACTGATGATCACACTGATGTGGAGCAATTAAATAGGCAACAAACAATTTCAATACAAAACTAAGAAGCAAGTAATGCAAAGCAGCAATTCAATTTCTCAAGTTTATGTGCAGGAATGTATCTAATGCAGTAATGATATGCATGATTTAATGAATTGACTGCATGAGTTCGGAAAGGAGATAAATGCTGAACTAACAAATGCAAGCTAAATACTAGTCACTAATCTAAGGCTCTGATATGAATTTGATTTCTTGACACCGAAATGCAGAAACAAATGGACTTAAATGGCAGAAATGAGCTGAAATTGAAGGAATGCAGAGAAAAACTGCAGTAATTCAGTGATGGAATTTCAGAAATGTAGGACAATTTCAACACAATAAAAACAACAAACAAACAAGTAAGAACAAGTGCTCGAAATTGGCTGCACAAATGATGCACTAAAACTGCGGAAAAGAGACTAAACAAATCAGAAACAACTAACTGAAGATATGAGTTCTAAATTGCAGAAATGAGTGAAAAGGGACAGCAACAATTCGATTTCAAAAACTTGGCACAATGCAAGCATGAATCTGAGTTCACTATCTAAATTCAGAAAGACCTAAAAGATATTGCTGTTTACTTAACACAAATGCAAAAACTATCAGCTGAACTTTACTGAAATAAAACTGATACACATGGATGGAAACTAGAGCGCAAGGAAAGACTGAACAAAATTACAGAAATGGCTGATACTCAGCCATACAACTGATATGCAAGCTCTGAAATCAGAAGTAAACTGAAATTGAAAACTATTACTCACTAAACAAACTCTCTAGTTGACTACTTCGCAGAATGGAACCTACTTAAAGCTGAAACAATTCAAGACAATGAGATTAAGTAACTGATACGAAAACAGAGCAGTAACTGAAAAATAAAAACAAAAACTGATACACATCTAAAACTCTGATACGCAAACCGTAAAAGGAGGATTAAATTGAGATTGCAAACTATTGTGCATTAACAAACTCACTAACTAATCGACTTGCAGTATAGAAATCTAAGTACGAAAGAACAATTCAGAAATTGAAATTGTAACAGCTGATACAAGACAGAACAGGACATTACAGCTAGGAAAACAAAAGAAATGCGATTAAAACTAAGCCTCGATCATTCCTTGTATCAAGACCACCTTGTTCGTCACGCAAGGGCAAGCCAAGAACCCTTAAACTCGCAAATTGCTGGGAATTAGCTCCAATTTCAGATCTGATCACAGATTCGCGCACAGCTGCAAATCAGTGATTAAATCTCCATAGAAACCTCCTCCGAGGATCCAGATCTTGCTCCAAGGTGCTGATCGAGTTGGTCACGCCTCTGATTGAAAGAAATCGCGAAGAAAAATGAAGGAGAAATGAAGAAGAACGAAGCTGAGCTGCGAAGACGCGACACCGAGATCTGCCGAGGGAATTTCAATTTAAACTTAAACCATTTAATTTGGACGGCTGAGATTAATCCCGCTTCATCCAACGGTGGATCCTCGTCCGATTTGATTCAAAATTTCCAGATCTTGATCAGAGGTCAAGATCATCCTTGTGGTAGCTCGGATCTGCCAGATCTGTGGTGGATGGCTCAGATCAAGCTGATATTTGAAATGGATGGTCTAGATCCCTCTGAGCATGATCCAACGGTTAGATGACCTCCGATTGAGCTGAAACCTTCACATCTTGATCTGATCTCTTGATTAGCCTTAACCCCAGCTCGGATTGATCAAAAGTTCTCAGATGGTCTATATCTAACCGTTCTTGCATCGGACGATCCAAATGAATCGGAGCTTGATTACTTGATCCAGTCCACTTTTGACTCAACTTTGACCCAACATGACCTAGGTCCATGATCCCTTCAAGCCTACAAGAGTAGATCAAAAATTTAGTGACAAAACAACTCGAAGATATCAAAATTTGCAATTAAGTCCAAAAAGAGTATAAATCCTAGAACCTAGAGTAAATCCACAATTATACAAGTAAAATATGGGTCAAATACAGATTTAAGCTTATGAAATGATCAACAAAATGACGCTTATCAGTGGCATGGAGGCAAGCTGGAGGCTTGCGTGCGCATCCGAGGGACGAGGGCCAAAGATGAAGAGGGCGTGAACGCAACAGTCAAGACTGCTGGTGAAGAGTCAACTAAGTTGTAAGGGTCTGAGTATGAGTGTGTGTACTCAGGGGCTAAGCCGGGAGGGTTTGAGTGCGGAGAGATTTGTACTCGGGAGTAAAACCCTAGGCTTAGGTGTGTCCCAGTCGACTGGCCCAGGGGCAGTCGACTGGTGGTGACTGGAATAGCTGGCAGATTCGAACGTTGTACTGTAACGGTCGAATCTGAGTGGGAACAGTCGACTGCCCAGGGGCAGCCGACTGGTAGCGGCTGTTTCAGATTCAAGCCCTATTTAAAGGGGCTCGTTTTCTACTATCTTGCTTGACGAAACTCGCTTGGGTAAAGTGAGTTAGTAGTCTATTGTGATCAGAGAGCGTCCGAAGTGCTGTGGCGAGGTTTCTCTACCCACAAGGAGCGACAGATCTAGCCGGAGGTTATCCGGGGGTTGATCCACCGAAGGATTCTTGGATTAGTCACCCGTCCGGGGTGGATACCAAGTAAATCAGGTTATTAGCATTGTATTCATATTTATTTTACATATTATTGTTTCCGCTGTGCAACTAACAACGTAGGTGAAGAGATTCAAAACGAAAAAGTGATATTCACCCCTCTAGCACGCCGAAGACGATCCATCATTTCCTTGAAAATATATTTTTGAGAAATTGTGAACTCCGTTACTTAAAGTTATTTTGGAAAAACTCAAAAATCTCTCTTAGATATTTTGTTCATCCATGAATATTTTTTGATATATGTCAAAGGGGGAGGAAAGGTCAAAGTTAAGTGTTTTATAACACAATAATTCAGGGTTGCAGGGGAAATACAAAATTTTTCCAGTTCAAAACTACATTGGTTTTAAACTTTACTCTGCTCAAAACTGTAAACTTTACTCTGCTCAAAACTGCTAAAATTCATTGGTTTTTACCTTCTTTTCTTAAAGGTTATAATTTTTACATAACTTTGAATTGTGTTGCCATAAATAAAAAAGGGGGAGATTGTTGGTGCCGGAAGCACCATATCGAACCTTGTTTTGATATTGGCAAAGGGTTCAAAGTTAAGTATTATTGGTGCTCTAACGATGTTACTCAACTGTGCAGGAAAAGTCCTAGGTACACTAGGCACGAAGTCTTGGTCGCGGGCTAGGCAACTATGTCCTGACGTATGGTTGGGCACTAAGTCCTGGCCGAGGGCTGGGCACCGAAGACCTGGTGAGTAAAGCTGGACACTAAGACCTGGTCGAGGACTGGGCACCGAAGACCTGATGAGTAAAGCTGGGCACGAAGACCTGATCGTGAATTGGGCACGAAGAACTGGCGAGTGAAGCTGGGCAAAAGTCCAACTGGAGGAGACGGTTGGCAAAAAGGTAAATTCTTCCGAGAGGAGTAGGTGAGGACGCGTTCCCCGTAGGAGGGAACATTATACGTCGGTTCGACCTAGGGTTCCATTTCGGAAGCCCAAAGTCAGAACCAAGATAGCTTAGGCTGTAAATCATGGTTAATATATCATTTGTATATGCTTTGTGTGTTTTGGAACTAACCCTGGTTGCAGGAACGAAGGGATGAAGTTTCTGCATTCAGGCGCCTCAATGGAGTGAGGCGCCTCACTGGGCTAGGTGCCTGTATTGACATAGGCGCCCCAGTGCAAGGCCAATCCAGCCATTGGAAGCTAACTGCATCTGGACCAAGTCAAGTGAGGCGCCTGTGTTAACACAGGCGCCCCAGTCAGCTCAGGCGCCTCAATGGAAGGGGATAGACGCTGACCAAGTCTGCGGATTGGAGTTCTCGCAGGAAATGCCACGTGTCAGGCGCCCCCTTCGATGAAGGCTTCTATATCAATTGCTTTCAACTCTTACGCTCAAGCGCTCCACTCCGACAAGTTCCATACTCGTGATTCAAGCGCTGACGACGACCCGCTGCTCCGGAAACTTCCAACCTCTTCGGTCGTCGGTAAAAGCTAATTTTGTTAAGTGCTGTAATTGTTTTTCAATTCTATATTTGTACTCTCGAATTGTAATCTTTTACGAAAATATAGAATTGTCCATCGTAAACGGTCAAGGACCATGGGCCTTGGAGTAGGAGCCGACCGTGACTCCGAACTAAGTAAAAATAAATTGTGTTAGCGATTGGTTTTTATTTTCCGCAGTACAATTACTCTTCGCTTTCGGAAAAAGTTTACGATCGATATTCACCCCCCCCCCCCTCTATCGTTTCAATACGATCCCACAAATAGATTTATTTCTGTACTGCTTCGAGGTTGGACCTCTTTACCCTCCATTGTCGCATATGTTGTATATCGTGATTAGAGATAGGATACCTTATACGCCACGCTAGGGCTAGGATATGGTGCATACCGGTTATTTAGACCTCTACATATCATGTTGATGATTGGTAGACTAGCTAGGTAGGTGTGATGTATGATATTGCCATGCATCATTCTTGTATGCGCATGGGCTAGTGGTATAGAGCTCCTAGTCATGTGGTTGAGACATGTCATTTATCATGACTGTCATGATCTGCACACATTGTCATATGCAAGTAGTGGCTGTTGGAGGGTGCGCATAGTTGCCCTATCGAGACTCTGCACGATCACTCCTGAGCAGTGATTTCGGTGCATTGTAGCAGTCATGGACCACTCCAGGCGTGGGCAGTAGTTTTGTTGTATCTCCCCTCGATCACCCATAGGTAGTGTTGCTAGAGCATAGTAGCAGACATTAGTGATTCACGGTGATCATGAGCTATACACATTGTTACTGGCAAGTAGTGACTATTAGAGGGTGTGTATAGTTGTCCTGTCGAGACTTTGCACGGTCACTCATGAGCCGTGATTCCAGTGCATCGTAGCAATCAGGGACCCCTCCTGGTGTGTGCAGTTGATCTGTCATGTCTCCGCTCGGTCACTCATGGGTAGTGATGCCGGAGCGTGGTAGCAGGCAGAGGATGTATAGAGAGCAGTTGGCTCCCCCTTTCTGGCTTTGAGTACATGTCATGATGGGTTGTGTGACCCGTGAGCAGTTGGCTCCTCTCGTGCCTGGTTTTAGAGTTATGGTTGTTGGAGCAGTTGGCTCCATGACATCATGTCCACTCAGCCACCCGGTGTAGGAGTAGCTGGAGTGCATACAGACATCATGTGCACATGATACATCATTGCATGATTGTTGTTGTTTGCATTATTGCGTTTGCTCGTATTTGCTATATCTGATTACAGTATATGTGGTTGATCTGCAGCTTCAGGAAGTATGTGTACATAGGGTATGGTGACCTTATCTTACCCGTGTGATATTTAGACCTTTACATCTTCAGGTTTGTATGGCTCTGATATGTATCTTTTATTCAGTATTTATAGATTCAACATTTCCTACTGTTATTATTGTTACTATTGCCAGTTTGACTCTTACTGCTTTAATAGCTTACTATGCATACCAGATATATGTATTCGCTGAGTTATCGGACTCACATCGTCAGCCTTATTTTTCATTTCAGGTTGATCGTCTGGAATGCCCGGTAGCCTATCCCAGTCCTTCTATTTCGGAGTGACTCGTGTTTTGGTTTGAGTTGTATTTACGGTTATACAGTATTTCCTTTTGCTTTCGTTGTTTTAATTTCTGTTGTATTGTTTTGTACGGTGGTATAGTTGTACTTTTGGTGTGCAATGGAGGCCTTTCTTTCATTTTGTTTTATCGTAAGTCGTACCGATACGCAATTTTTGTCGTCATCTTCATTTGCTTTTCATTCAGTTGCTTGTTCCAGCCCTATAGGCTGCGGTACAGGTGGGATGAGAGATTCGTAAAGGTTGTGTTTCCGAATTGTTCGCCGGGTCGAGGGAGAAGCAGTCCAGTCAGTATCGGACGGGCAGCTCCTCAGGGCGTGACAATTTATTTGGTATCAGAGCGAGGTTCTCGAGATACTTTGTGGTCTTATGGGTGTTTTCGGATTTTATATTGGAGTCATTTTCTCGAAGGACGTGATTGGGACATGGCGGCGACGGGACTCCTCCAGGCGACACGAGGTATATGTCATGACTCATCTACCTCTTTTGTATCCACTGTCTAGTGTAGGGTTAGACATTTCTTTATTTTGATGGGATTGCATATCGACTTATATACTTGGCTGGTAGGTACTCGTAGATATAGTTTAGCTGGATGACCTGTGGTCAATTGATTTAGTTACGACTATGGTGCATGATTAATTTTAGACTTCTACGTATCATGTTGATGATTGTAGGATTAGTTAGGAAGAGTTGCATGAGATGATGTCATGCATCACGTCGGTATTATACGTGTACGGACGACTCTTGGCTTTCTGGTGGTTGAACATGGGTCGTCGCCATGTCAAAAGAGTAGAGGCATACTTAGGCGACCCCTGGCTTCCGAGTGGTTGAAACGGGTCATCAGACATGCCTTAGTTTTTGCATAGCCCCAGGTACGTTGGCTATTCATGCATTTTGCATAGCCCTAGGTGCGTTGACTACTCATGCATCCTGCATAGCCCCAGGTGCGTTGGCTGTTCATGCATTCCGCATAGCCCCAGGTGCGTTGGCTATTCATGCATCTTACATAGCCCCAGGTGCGTTGACTTCTCATGCATTGTGCATAGGGGGGTTTTGGGTTAAACATTCATAGATGCTAGGTTGTCCTGTCTCCTGGCTACCCGACATAGCGATAGTCAGAGCATATCAAGAGAGTGACACATGTCACTGCTATCAGGTGCACTTGATGCATCTTAGCATAGTTGTGGTTGTTTGTGTTATGACACTTATTCTTACTTACGGTACCTGGTTATAATATATATTTGACCATGGAGGTGATTGGTGGACACATTGTGGTTTCAATCGTATGACGGAGGATGTTGATTCTCCAATAGCGCCGACTGATGAGTCGGGGACTTAGGATCGAATCAGACGACAACCTATTGGTGGTTGTATATCTTAGTCGACTCGATCGGTATAGGGTCAACTCACTTTAGCTCATGGAACCTTATTTATGGATAGATATCCTAGATGACATGTTTGGAGGACATAACCTGCTGTGATGCAGCAGAGATAGTATTAGTTGTTTATCATCTCAATCGATAGACGATAGAGGTATCCTATTCCGTGGGACTTTTGACCCGGGGATTCATTATACTTGGTTAGAGAATCTAAGACATACAATTTGATGGATGACTTGTACCGAAATGGAGGAGTATAGAGTTAGTTGCTTGACACTCACAAGTTATTGCTCGTACCTGGTTTGGATAACCAAGAAGGTACCTTCGAATTCATGATTTGCACCAGTGCAAATCATTTATGAGGTTGGGCCGCCTTTGAGTGGAAGACACCAGGGACTATACTCGAGAATAAATAATCACTTTGTGACTAATTTGGAATGCCCATGGAGACAGTGCGTTTCTATTTCCTTTCGTGGAGGAGTTGGAGTGTATTTGGTTACGAGACGATGGTTAGTCGATTCGCCGGATGCTCTTATAATCTATCAGGTATTGTGACCTTGGTTGCACAGTTAGCGATCGGATTGAGGATCCGAGAGGCGCAGACCAGTGACCAGCATCTGAAGTTCTTGGGTGGCCATATCGACGTCGGGCAGCCATCGGATTTCACTCGAGACGATGAGGGCAACCTATTTTCCGAGGGAGACTGTGTGTGCCAGAGCCTCACTCGGTCGTGGAGGAGCTGTTACAGGAGGCACATCGCTCACGAAATGCTATTCACCCAGGCGGGACCCGGATGTACCGAGACTTGAGACGCTCCTATTGGAGGAACGATATGAAGTAGGACATCGCGGATTTCATAGTTAGATGTCTTGTATGCCAGCAGGTTAAGGCAGAGCACCAGAGACCTGCTGGGTTACTTCAGAGGATTCCCATTCCAGAGTGGAAATAGGATCCTATCACTAGGGGTTTTGTGATAGGACTACCCAGGACTAGGAGAGGTGATGACGCGATTTGGGTGATCGACGATCGATTAACAAAATTGGCGTGTTTCATGGCTATTCGGAGGACGGATTGTTTGGACAGACTAGCTGAGTTATATTGTCGTGAGATTGTCAGACTGCACGGAGTTTCCTTGAGCATCATATCAGACCGAGACCCTCGCTTCATATTTCATTTTGGCAGAGTTTGCAGAGGGTCATGGGTATAGACCTTCGTTTCAGTACCGTTTTTCGTTCCCAGACAAACGGACAATCGGAGCATACGATTCAGATGCTAGAAGATCTGCTGAGATCATGTGTGTTATGGATTTCGGAGGCAGCTGGGAGGACCACTGGCATCCTGTTGAGTTTGCCTACAATAACGACTATCATTCGACGATTCAGATGGCGCCGTATGAGGCGTTGTATGGTAGGGCAGGTTGGACACTCACCCTCAGGGAGGAGGTTGGCGAGGCCCAGCTGCTAGGACCCGAGAGAGCTCAGCAGGAGGCAGAGTTAATACACACCATCAGATGGAGGATGTCAGAGGCCCAGGACTGCTAGAAGAGTTACGTGGATCAGAGACGGAGACCTCTGGAGTTCTCGGCCGATGATCATATTTTTCTTCGAATTTCACCCGCAAAAGGGGTGAAGTGGTTTGGTCCTAGAAGTAAGCTAGCTCCGCGGTACATTGGACCCTTCCAGATTCTAGAGCGGATCGGAGTCGTAGCTTACCGTCTAACACTTCCTCCTGCCTGGGCCGGTGTGCATGATGTATTCCACGTTTCCATACTGAGGAGAGACGTGGGCCACCCAGTATTTAAATTGTCAGAGGTACCGGTTTCAC
>JAGFNQ010002647.1:29785-151598 GCA_024364735.1 Boesenbergia rotunda | reverse complement strand
GACCTGGGAGCTCAAGGAAACCATCCGCTACCCCTGCTTATTCGCATGAGGTATGTGTGAATTACTTCATTCAGTACTTTTTACTGCATGTTTTTTTTGTCCAGTATTCTGTACTGGATGATCATGCCAGACACATGTAGATAATAAATTTGGGGACCAAATTTTTGTTAGTGGGGGAGAATATTAGAATATGAAAAATTGGAGGGCCTAAAAGGCAAAATTGCCTAAACTTAGGGGCTCTATTGGGAATAACCAAAATTTGAGGGGTTAATCATAAAACTGCCATCTTATATCAACCCCTTTTCGCTGATTTCTCCGCCGATTGGTGATTTCCTCTTCTCTACTTCTCCTTCTTCCTCTTTTCTTCTCCCGTTTCATTCTTCTCGATCGTGTAAAGGAGCTCGCCTTCTCGTTTCCCATCTCAGCGAACAACCAAATCCATTACCGACATTCGACCTCCACCGATCCGTGTGTCATCGGCCTAATCTGAGCACGTTTGCCCTCTTCCATCGTCAGACCCAAAGGAGCTCCTCTTTGGATTCTGGCAAAGGGAGATTGACGATGCTGGGGTGTTCCTCCGGTTCGAGCAATGATAGGGGAGTCGCACGCGCCAGGGGAGGACGCTTCTTGTTGTCGTGTTCCGCCAGATCTGGAGCAGAGCGTGGCACCGACGATCAGGTCAGTAGGTTTTGATATGATTGGCATTACCGAATGATTCCCTGTAAATTTTGGAATTCGAAAATCAAGTTTTAGGATGATGGTGAGAATCTGGATTGTAGGTGATCGAGTGTGTGTTTGTGCAGTAAGGTTTTGGGGTTGGTTGTGTTATAAATATGTGCTATGAGATTTGTTGGATGATGGGTTTTTTCTTTATCTAGAGAATGGATGATGCAAATGAGTATATTGATTGGGTTGTTTTAGCTACTGATAGTGTTACGGTATGGTTATGTTGGCATCCTTTGGGCAATCAGACACTTCTTGTGTAGTATATGATCAGTTTAGGGAAGATTAGGCTCTGATGGATTCCCGAGTTCTTGAGCTGCTTTTGGTTTTGCCGTGAGCAGAGGTGGTTTGGGCTAAGGTATTGTGCTTAGTCTGTTCTAAGATTTGCCGTGTGAGTCTCTGGGGATTGGGAGCTTGATCTTGTTGTTATGTTGTCATTTTTTTCTATTTGGATCTTTACCAAGATTCTGTTGGTATGCTATGATTTGTTTTGGATTGATCTTTGTGTACCCTTGGTGTTTGTTGTGGGTTACCTAAGGAGGAAGGTACTTGATTAGGGTTTGGAATAAGGGTCTTATTTTCCTTCTGTTATTTGGGTAAGCTTAAGCTGGATTAGGATTAACTCAAGTGCGTATTAGAGATTGTTTCTAATTATGTTTAGCTTCTAACTTAGCTAATTTACTGGTTGTATAATTAGCTGAGTAATATTTTTATGCAGGTCGCAGATTTTATTTTGGATGGGGATTCTCGTCGCACGAACTTCTTATTTTCGAGGCGGGTACTTCTGACTTATCTATTTTAGATATTGTTACATATTTTATGCATAGTTAGTTATAGATAGCAGTTGAGTTTTATTTCTTTCCTGTTTCTATATATTTATACTTGATATTAGCTGCTTGTTTAGATGATAGATTTATTTCTGTACTACTTCGAGGATGGACCTCTTTACCCTCTATTGTCGCATATGTTGTATATCGCGATTAGAGATAGGATACCTTATACCCTGCACTAAGGCAAGGATATGGTGCATACCGGTTATTTGGACCTCTGCATATCATGTTGATGATTGGTAGACTAGCTATGTATGTGTGATGTATGATATTGCCATGCATCGTTCTTGCATGCGCATAGGCTGGCGGAATAGAGCTCCCAGTCATGTGGGTGAGACATGTCATTTGTCATGATTGTCATGATCTGCACACATTGCCATACGCGAGTAGTGGCTATTGGAGGGTGCGCACAGTTGCCCTGTCGAGACTCTGTACGGTCACTCCTGAGTAGTGATTCTGGCGCATCGTAACAGTCAGGGACCCCTCCGGGTGTGGACAGTAGTTTTGTTGTATATCCGCTCGATCACCCATAGGTAGTGTTGCTGGAGCATGGTAGCAGACACTAGTGATTCGCGGTGATCATGAGCTGTACATATTGTTACTGGCGAGTAGTGACTATTGGAGGGTGCGTATAGTTGCCCTATCGAGACTCTGCACGGTCACTCATGAGCAGTAATTCCGGTGCATCGTAGCAGTCAGGGACCCCTCTTAGTGTGTGCAGTTGATCTGTCGTGTCTCCGCTCGGTCATTCATGGGTAGTGATGCCGGAGCGTGGTAGTAGGCAGAGGTGGTATAAAGAGCAGTTGGCTCCCCCTTTCAGGATTTGAGTACATATCATGATGGGTTATGTGACTCGCGAGCAGTTGACTCCCCCTTTATTGGCGTAGGGGTACATGTCATGATGGGTTGTGTGACCCGTGAGTAGTTGGCTCCTCTCGTGCCTGGTTTTGGGGTTATGGTTGTTGGAGCAATTGGCTCCCTGACATCCTGTCCACTTAGCCACCCAGTGTAGGGGTAGCTGGAGTGCGTACAGACATCATGTGCACATGATGTATCATTGCATGATTGTTATTGTTTGCATATATGTGGTTGATCTGCACCTTGAGGAGGTATGTGTACATAGGGTCTAGTGACCTTATCTTACTTGTGTGATATTTGGACCTTTACATCTTTAGGTTTGTATGGCTCTGATATGTATCTTTTATTCAGTATTTATAGATTCAGCATTTCCTACTGTTATTACTGTTACTATTGCCAGTTTGACTCTTACTGTTAGTATACCTTACTATGCATACCAGATATATGTATTCGTTGAATTTTCGAACTCACACCGTCAGCCTTAATTTTCATTTCAGGTTGATCATCTGGAGTGCCCGATAGCCTGTCCCAGTCCTTCTATTTCGGAGTGACTCGTGTTTTGGTTTGAGTTGTATTTACGATTATATAGTATTTCCTTTTGCTTTCGTTGTTTTAATTTCTGTTGTGTTGTTTTGTAAGATTTATGACAGTCTATTGCTCCTCACATTATACCGATCTACTTTCGTAGCCCACTCTTCGTGTCTTGGGTTTTAATGGGTCGAAGGATTGGGTTCGCCTTTTGGTTCATCCCCAATTTATCGTGGGATATGCATCTCATGCTTTTGCCATCAAGATCATGTGTACATAGTAGGCTTGGATCACAAACCCACATATTATTGAAATGGAAAGAATCAAACTCAATAGATTCAATAGAAAAATGTTTACACGTCAAAAGGGCTAATCCCACTCCTAGAATCAAAAGAATTACTCTATAACAAGGGAATTATAAACCAAAGATACTAAGAGAAGCACTCATATAATCCAAAATAGAGAATAGAGAGGAAGAAATGCTTAGCGAAAGGATTGTCGGTGTCTTCGGAATGGTTCCTGTTAGATCGTGACCCCAAGCTAGAGGGGGAGGTGAATAGCTTCTTTCGATTTTCTATCTATCACGTTAGCAAGCGCAAGCGGAAATACTAATAACAATAATAAAATAATGCTAACGCAAACCTATTTACGTGGTTCGGAGATGACGCTCCTACTCCACGGCTGTCTGTAAGGTGGACAATCCCTTGATCCTTCGGCGGATCACTCCCCGATGCCCTCCAGCTAGCTCGTGTAGCTCCTTGAGGGTGGAGAAACCTCGCTACAAACCTAGACACACTTCTGAGCACCAAAGACTACTAATAAGCTCTAACCAAGCTCATTTCGTTAGAAGTTCTCAGCCAAACCCGAGCCCCTGTAAATAGGTCTCAAGGCTGAAACTCTCGCTACCAGTCGACTGCCCCAAGGCCAGTCGACTACCCCCACTGAAATTCGACCATTGCAAGTCCAACGTTCGAATTTCCATCCACTACTAGTCGACTGCCCCCATAGCAGTCGACTGATGTTACTGTGGGATTTACCAGTCGATTGCCTAGACCCCAGTCGACTACCCACCTAGGTTTTCCTTCCCGAGTACACTTCTCTCAGCACTCGACCCCTTGGATTTCCCCGAGTACATTCCCTCAGCACTCATACCCTCACGACTCAGCTGTCTCTTCACTAGCAGCCTCGATTGTTGCCTTCGTGCCCTTTTCATCTTTGGCTCCCGTCCCTCAGATGCGTACGCAAGCCCTCGGCTTGCCTCCATGCCATCCTTCACGCATGCCTCAAAGTCCGCGCCCCTCGGCTCATCGTCCCTGCTATTCATGATCCCTCGGGTGCGCATACAAGCCCACGGCTTGCCTCCATGCCACCCTTCACCATACCCGAAGCCATCCAACTAAGTCAATATGTGTAACCTACAAGACCTGCACAGTCCAATACACATATCAAAACACAAGGGTAAACCTAACTTAAACCTTTTGCCCAAACATCAAAACACAAGGTCACTCCGAACCATAGATTGACCCAACAATCTCCCCCTTTTTGATGTTTGGCAATCCATTTAAGTTAGGGAAAATAAATAGCAAAACGCAATGCTAACACCCATTTGGACTTACGTTGCCAAGGCTCCACCTTGGACTTATACCGCCAATGCATATGCAATGCAAACAATGCATGGATCCTATCCCAACGCATCCCCACACCTAACCTCCCCAAGTTAGGAATTTTTACCAAAACGGGCTTTTAAAAACCTTCCCAAGGCTCCCCCTACATTGGACATACAAAGGCTTTTTAAGAACCTCTCTAAGGTTTCCCTTACGCCACGAATGGAGCAACCATGCTCCCCCTTTACCTAAGCTTCTCCTAAACCTAGGGTTTCTCGCAAAGGCGTGTTTGGTTTCCCAAATTAAACCCAACACTTTTCCCCCTTTGCCATACATCAAAAGATTCCAATAATTTTTCCCTTATTGGACTATTTAACCCCTAAATGATCATAAACGCAGTGTACTAACCCCCATAAGGTTCCACACTTTGTTTTACATCATAAAGACACTTTCCAATTGCTGAAACTCATTTTTCAGCCTTTACCAGTCGACTGGTACAGTTACCAGTCGACTGGCACTCTGAAAACCCATTTTTCAGCTTTCTAAACCCAACTTCAGAAATGCGCCAAAAATTTCACAAATCTCCAAAAATTCTCAAATTTTATGGAGAAGTTTGTGGTACCCATACCTACTTGGGAAAAATACACTCAAAAAATGTATCCATTACCAATCCCAAGATTGACACAAAATCCAAAACTACCTAAATAGTTCAATTAAACATTGACCTAAAGTCGTAGTTTTGGTTTCCCCTTGATGTCTTTGCCAATGCCAAACCACAATGCATCCCTAGCATTGATTCAAATGACATTTACACATCAAAAACTCATTTTCATGCAATATGACCCCAATGTCATATTTCCATGCATGAAACTCAAAATCATCGTGCCAAAACCCAAGAATTGAGACTCAAGTCCGTCTCTAATTCTTTTGGCATACTCCATGGTCCATCTAGACCTCTAGTAGAACACCTCCCAAGATCCATTCACCATATGTCCCAAAGGCTCTTAGAGCTCCCCCTTGAGCTCTTAGCCCTAGCCACCTCCCTAGGTGACTCAGCAACCACTAGGTCACACCGGTGTACCTCTGGTGACTCTTGACCTACAAACTCAACATTCTTAACCTTTGACACCTTGTCCTTGGTTAAGTCCTTCTTTTTCCTTTTAAATGACACCCCTTTGCCATTTTTAGACTTCTCATCCTTGCCATAATCATATGATACCCTAGCATATTTCTTTTTATTGGCATTGGAGCTCTTAGACCGGTATCCTAGACCCGATCTATCATTGTTGGGTTTTAGACCACCTAACACCATATCTAAACCCTTAGATCCAATAGTGAATCTACCTAGGGTTTTCTCCATTTCTTCAAGTCTTGCCCTCAAGACTTGATTTTTCCTCTCTAGGCTTCTAACCCTATAATCCATATATCCACCTTGGACATTCCTAGACCTATCCACCTTTCTAGGCATATGTCTCCCCTTTTTGGGATTTTTGCCTTGATCCTTAGGTCCAAAGGTCTTAGATTTATCATGATGCATGACCTTTCTAGGATTTTGATCTACCTTGTTAACCCTATTCCTATCATTATACATAAATTCATGATTATGCACAAGCAATCATTTTTTATTATTTCTAGCATACATAGATGAATTTGAAATATGCTTAAACTTAGATATTACCTCCCTTACCCTTGGAGCTCCCCCTTGATGTGAACTTTTTTTCATCTCTCCTTTTTCCCATCTTCTCAAATGCTTCATCTTCTTGAGCTCTCCTTTTCTCGGGCACTTAGTATGATAGTGCCCTAACTCCCCACATGTAAAACATCTAATATGCATTTTCTCCTTCTTTTCCCTACAACCCACATTAGAATTTAAATGAATGGACCCGGGTTTAGGGTTTACCTCCTTCTTACCTAGTGGACACTTATCTTTGTAATGTCCCTTTTGATTGCACCCAAAGCACACTATGTGGTCTTTTGTCCTTGCTTTGGTGGAGGTTGGAGCTTCTACTTGCTACGGTATTGATGAGGGTCTCTCCTCCCCCTCAATTTTTGAAGTGGAGACCTCTTCTTCTTCCCTTGATGAAGTAGATGATCTCTCACTCTCTTGTGCCCCTTTTCTTGATGAAATGGATGAATTTCTCTCTTCTTCTTGGACTATTGAGCTCACTTCCTTGGGCTCTTCCACTATTTGAGCTTATATAGGATTTTTATAAAATGCTTCCATCTTGGTCCATAAGTCATGTGCATTTTTGAATTCTCCTACACCACTCAACATATCATTAGGCAAAATACTCACTAATATTGAAATTACCTTTTCATTTGCTTTTGATTGACTTTGCTGCTCTTTATCCCAATATCTAGGTCGGAGCTTCTTCCCATGCTTATCCTTTGGAACTTCGAAGGGTTCTTCTAGTTCAATCATGCATTCCCAATCCATTCCAAGTCAAGTCCTTATTCTTGTCCTCCAATAGTCAAAGTCTTCATGGTCATAAGGAGGTGGAGTGTTGATATCATCCCCCAACTTGTCTTCCATCATTCTTTCCTCTAACATGTGCTCTTTTGGCGGTTATTCCAACAAGAGCGGACATTCGCTCTGATACCACTTGTTAGATCGTGACCCTAAGCTAGAGGGGGGGGTGAATAGCTTCTTTCAATTTTCTATCTATCATGTTAGTAAACGCAAGCAGAAATACTAATAACAATAATAAAACAATGCTAACGCAAACCTATTTACGTGTTTCGGAGATGAAGCTCCTACTCCACGGCTGTCCGTAAGGTGGACGATCCCTTGATCCTTCGACGGATCACTCCCCGGATGCCCTCCGGCTAGCTCGTGTAGCTCCTTGTGGGTGGAGAAACCTCGCCACAAACCTAGACACACTTCTGAGCACCAAAGACTACTAATGAGCTCTAACCAAGCTCATTTCGTTAGAAGTTCTCAGCCAAACCCAAGCCCCTTTAAATAGGTCTCAAGGCTGAAACTCCCACTACCAGTCGACTGCCCCCACTGAAATTTGACCATTGCAAGCCCAACGTTCGAATTCCCATCCACTACCAGTTGACTGCCCCCATAGCAGTCGACTGATGTTACTGTGGGGTTTACCAGTCGACTGACCAGACCCCAGTCGACTGCCCACCTAGGTTTTCTTTCTCGAGTACACTTCTCTCAGCACTCAACCCTTAGGATTTCCCCGAGTACATTCCCTCAGCACTCGTACCCTCACGACTCCGCTGACTCTTCACCGATAGCCTCGACTGTTGCCTTCGTGCCCTTTTCATCTTTGGCTCCCATCCCTCAGATGCGCACGCAAGCCCTCGGCTTGCCTCCATGCCATCCTTCACGCATGCCTCGAAGTCCGTGCCCCTCGGCTCATCGTCCCTGCTATCCATGGTTCCTCGGGTGCGCACACAAGCTCACGGCTTGCCTCTATGCCACCCTTCACTATACCTGAAGCTATCCAGCTAAGTCAATATGTGTAACCTGCAAGACCTGCACACTCCAAAACACATATCAAAACACAAGGGTAAACCTAATTTAAACCCTTTGCCCAAACATCAAAACACATGGTCACTCTGAACCATAGATTGTCCCAACATTTCCTTGCTTCAGAGGTGAACGGACTATCGAGATGGATGAAGATGACTATGGGATCGTTGTGATTGATAGAGAGGGGGTGAATATCGATAACGTAAATTTTTCGGATAATTAGAATTAAGACACAGCGGAAATAAGTAAAACACAGCTAACACCTTTCTTTTTTACATGGTTCAAAGTCTGTAACGACTCCTACTCCAAGGCCCACGGTCCTTGGCCGTTTTCATTGGGAAATACTATAAATCATGAATGATGTACAATAATTAAGTACAGAAATAAAGAAATTATACCGACGATACTTTAATAAAAAGAACTTTGTTGCGGAGTCGGTGTGTCGTCGATCTTGAACTTCGTGGGCGCAGAGAATTTGAGCACAGAAGCTTCAACGTTGAGAAATGTGAGAGCTTGAATTCATTGTGAAAGCAAAGGGGTGAAACCCCTTTTATAGTTGTACATAAAAGCTTCAACGTTGAGAAATGTATTATGAGATCCCCCTATTATGAGATCCCACAAATCCCTGAGTTGCCTCTCCTACTATGTGGTGATGAATTGGAATTGATCCATTAATTTGTGCACAGAAACTTCAACGTTGAGAAATGCGAGAGCTTGAATTCATTGTGGAAGCAAAGGAGTCCTCGGGCGCCTGATAGGGTATAGGGCACCCTCCACGTCACCCATTTCAGCCGCCTCCTTATCCGAAGACTTGGCCAAAATTTATCTTCCTTCTTGGGCACCTGTGAGTGTTGAGGCGCATGGGATCAATCAGGCGCCTGGGAGCTGACGTGGCTTGATACCATTCAGGCACCTGGGTTCTCGCGCGCCTAATCCCTTTCAGGCGCCTGGGTAGTACAAGAATACAATAGAATATTATAAATGTATGCATGATAACAGCCAGAGCTGTCTTGGTTCTAACTTTGGATTTCAAATGAAATCCTAGGTCGAACCGAAGCCTACTGTTTCCTCTTCCGAAGAACGCCTCCTCACCTACTCCACTCCAGAGAAGTTACCTTTTGCCAACCGACTCCTCCGGTTCAACTTTTGCTCGGCCTCCGAGACTCTCGGATCTCAAGACGTCTATATCTCAACCTGTCTCTACTTCTATCCGCAATCCTCGCTCGGTTAAGTCTCCTGTCCGATCATTCGGATCAGGTCTTCAGTGCCCAGTCCCCGACCAAGTCTTCTTGCCCAATTCCATGAACCAGGTCTTCGTGCCCAACCCTCGGTCAGGTCTTCGGTACCTAGCCCTCGGCCAGGACTTCGTGCCCAGTCCTTGACCAGGACTTCGTGCTCAATCATGTAGGTCAAGACTTCGTGCCTATCTCAACTAGGACTTTCCTGCACACTTAGTAAAGTCCTTGACTAGGACTTTGAACCCTTTGTCATTATCAAAACCAGGTTCGATCTAGTGCTTCCAGCACCAACAATGACTTTTGTAGGATTTCCCATAGAGTGGAAAACCCTCTTCCAAGGAAGGGGGAGACCCCCCCCCCCCTGAAGGGTTTCTTTCACCCTTTTATATCTCCTTCAAGGAATCCAGATCTACAGATTTGTTGGTCTCTAGTATAATGGATTTTTTTTTACCCTTGAACCTGGTTTCTTGGGTTGGGCCCTAAATCAAAGTTATAGGTCTTGAAATTATCTAACTTTTGATAGCTCGCAAGACCCGTGGTTCGAACTGAGCTAAAAGTTATGGTCATTCAAAATTTGATCAGTAGTGCAATCAAAATTCAACACAGGCAGTACTAGCGGGCACGGGTAGTTGTGTTGCATTTGGGAAATGGCTTCAAAGTTGGTACGGGTCGTGTCGGCTGACACGACCTCCCATAGTGGACTCTATTGGCGGCGTTTTAGTGATGTTTTGCGTCCGATTTCTTCCATACGAGAACACCTGTGTCATGGGACACAAATAGATCGTGTTCCTTCTTTCAACTTCACTTTCCAAGAGCTTTATGCTCTATCTTAGCTTCAAGATCCCAAATGCGCTTTTATACTCCCTTTCCAAGTGCCTGCCATGGCTCATGCTAGTGGGCACGAGCACCCATGGCATGCGATGTGTGCTCCTTTGGGCTCTGCCACGAGCTATGCCAGAGGGCACAGGCGCCCGTGGCGAGTGCGGTGACTTCTCTTCGAGTTCAACACGAGCCCTTGTGGCAGTTTGGATGTTTTAGAAGTTAACTTTTTAGCACCGTTTTTGCTTCTTTTCACTCCCATCAAAAGAAATATAGGAGAGCAATTCTCCGAATTAGGAAAATATCCAAATGAAGTATAAAGAAATGAAAACATGAAATATATGCATGTAAAATAGGTCAATATGTGCATCAAAATATGATACAAAACTATATGAAATACACAAACATCAATATCAAGAATGCATGTGAATGACTATTACCCAAAGTTCAATAAGTTCTTCTAATTCTATCAAGTAGTATTATTATTAAGCGAAGACATTAAATCAATTTCACCAAGCCTAACGAACTAGTTTAAGTGCACAGTGTATAGTTTGTTTTTGAGATTTCAAGTTCCTCCCTTAGTCAAGTCGTCATTCTATTGAGTTCTTAAGATTTTTAACGTTAGACACTTACCTATCATGCGCGAGGTTTGTCCCCTCTTCCCAACATAAAGTCTCAAAGGCATGCTCAATATTGAGATAAATGGATAAGTATTTTCCTAATAATCTAACTCAGTCTTGAAGCAAAATCTTACCATTTTCACTCACGACGACTATTTTCTATCTCATTATCGTTTTCTAAGTGCTTGCAAAATGCAACACTCAAGATGTTTTATTGCATTTCAAATTTTATTTTTTTTTCTTTTTCTTCCTTTCTTTTTCATTTTTCTCTTTTTTATATGAGACTTTGATTTTTCCAAATAGGTTGACACAATTCAAGTATAATCCAGTAACTAAAATATTAGGAGAGGGTCACCATGGTACTAGTTCAACAAAATGAATCATGACTACGTTGTACAAAATTAACCTTTTGGAAACAAACCATAAGTGAAGTATAATGGTTAAATTATCATGTAGGCATATAGTGAAACAAAATCACCTCAACAATGCTTTCATAGAATTTTACTATTAGATAGGAAAATATAAATCACTAAAAATGAGAGAATACATTCACATGATATCACTATTACTAAACACATCAAAATAATGTTTAAAGGACAAAGCATGCATGGGTGCTTCAATTCGAATCCAAAAGATCAGTAAGAATTAAAGATGAAACAAAGTAAGCTAGAAGAAAATTTTCTGATACAAAGAGAAACGTGACAAAACTAACCAATAACCTAACATATATACATATTTTAGACTTAAACTTTTATATATCTCAAAAATAACCAAAAATGTAATATAGAGGAGGTTTGGAAAAGGAGAGTTACCAAGTGATGTGTGTCAAACATCTAAGTCATTTATCTGCTGAAGTCACCCCTCGATCTAGTGGTCACACTCCTAATCTTTGAATCCTACAAAAAAGAATATTGGACAGGAAAAACCAAGAAGAGAGATTGGGCTGAAATTAAACAAAACAAAAAGTTAAAAATATGAAACAAGAAAAACTTAAACAAAAATAATGAAAGAAACTTGAGTTGCCTCATAAGAAGTGATTGTTTATGGTCATAATCTCAACCCTTTATTATGTTCATCTAAACCTCATCCTTACCGGAGTAAGATACTTCTAAACTTTCTTGCCAAGGATTCTTGACCTTTTATGAAATATGTTCTCCTTCAATAGCTCATCATGAGATCGTCCATGTGGTTGTTGTGAAAAATCTATCCTACAACAAACATGCTCGAAAAAGAATTGGTTAGTAACATTAGATATATCACATAAAATTTTACCATCACCAATCACTATCACCAAAGAGAGTAAATTATCGAACATGATCTTATATGTGGATAGGGAAGGCTCTTTAATTTGTATCTTTAACATTTGGAGGTATTTGAATTAGAGTAGCACTCTCCTTTGTCAATATCTCAACCTCATATTCCTCAAGTCCCTCTTCATGTGATTTCTGAGTGGTTTCCCACTCTTCACTTCTTGTAGCTCAGGAGAACACTCCCGAATATCTAAAGGTTGAGGATCCTTATCCATCTCTGATATGGCAAAATCAACAAATGCAACTAGATTCCCTTCTTCAAGTGGTGTCTTAGTGATTTTTTGGCCTCTTCATTCAGTTTGTTTTGAGTTGAAATAATTTTCTCCCACTTGATTTAGTTTTTATGAAATCTACTACATATGTCGATTGTATGTCTTGTCGCTTCACACATCTCACAATATAGTTGTTATGACATCTAAAGGTAATCAGGGAGGATTCTCCATTTTTCCCCGTGCACACTATATGCAGGGTCTAAAATCATCGAGCAATCATCTGTATCATGTCAATCTACACCACAAAACTCACAATAGAAGTTAGAAGAATTCACAACATCAAATAGATTGAATAATTGCATTTGAGCATCCATTTTGCTTTTCAGAAAAAATACAGAAAAAGAGAAGAAAAAAAATCTAGATTGACCAGATTGATATCCAACTAATATCAATTGCACAATCCCGACAACGACGTCAAAATCGCAAGTACATGGTTATGTCATCAAGTAATAAAAGATATCAATCCCACGAGTATTGTGAATCAAGTATTAGCCAGAATGGCAAAATAGGATATCTAAAGAATCAAGAGTGGTTGTGTTCATAAGAGAGCTTAAGAGAATGATAGGGAGCTGAGGGTGAGAGAGAATTAAGAGAGAGAGAGAGATAGAGAGAGAGAGAGTTGACGAGAGTTAGGAGGTTTTGAGAGCAATCGAGAGAAAGTTGTGAGGGTTGAGAGCAATCGAGAGAGAGGAAGTGAACGAAGGGAAAAAGTGATTCTAAGACTTCAGTTTCACATAAATGATTGTAAATATCTAATCTATGTTTGAGACCCTATCCTCAATGGTTATTTATGTAGGTAGACTATCCTATGATATCCGATGTGAGCTTTTGGAATTACACCGGCCTATCAATGCCAATTCATTGTCTACTTTCAGAGCGGCAGAGCTAATGGAGTGATTTCCTAAGGAGACCCTATCATGATATCTCACAAACCTCAAGTTGCCCTCGCCAATTCATTGTCTCCTACTCCACGGTTGTCTGTAAGGTGGGTGATCCCTATCCGTCGGTGGATTATACCCCGGAAGACCTTCGACTAGCTCTTGTCGCTCCTTATGGGTGGAGAAACCTCGCCACAATCGTTGCAACAAACCCTGAGCACAAAGACTACTAATTGACTTTTAACCAAGCCAATTTTGTCAACCCTAGCCAGTCAAACCGAGCTCCCTTAAATAGAGCTCGTGGTTGAACTAGCCGTTACTAGTCGACTGGTGCCAACATTAGTTGACTGGTCAACCCGAATTCGATCATTACAACCCAACGTTTGAATTCCAGCCGACACCAGTCGACTGCACAAAAGATCAGTCGACTAATCTTTCTGTGCTAACTACCAGTCGAATGCTACAAACCGCAGTTGACTGCCCAAACCCTAAATCTAAGATTTCCCTTCTCAAGTACAATTCTCTCAACACTCGGACTCTCACGACTCAGCTGACTCTTCACCTAACACCCTCAACCTGTTGCCTTCAAGTCTTCTTCGACTTTGGCTCTCGTCCCTCGGATACATACGAGCCCGCGGCTCGTCCTTATGTCATCCTTCGCGTATGCCTAAAAGTACGCTTCCCTCGGCTCATCGTTTCTGCTTTGTCCACGGTTCCTCGGATGCATACAAGCCCACGGCTTGTCTCCTTATACCATTCTTCACCGGACCCAAAGTCGTCTAGCTAAGCCTATGTGTATCTTGCAAACCTGCACACTCACATACACATATCAAAATAAGGGTGAGCCTAACTTAAACCCTTTGCCCAAACATCAAAACACATGGGCACTCTAGACCATAGATTGCTCCAACAATCTCCTCCTTTTTTATGTTTAGAAATACGTTTAAGTCGAAAACCCAACTCACAGAATAATCAGTCGACTGACCTCTGCACAAGTCGACTGATACCCTAATATCAACCTTTTCAGCAATCTGAACCCGATTTCAGAAATGCGCTGATAATACCATAATTCTCCAACTCAAATTTTGTGAAGAGGTTTGTGGTACCCGTGTTTACTTGGAAAAAAATATATTCAAAATGTATCTATCACAAATCCCAAGATTGACACAAAACTCAAAACTATCTAAATGGTTCAATTGAACCTTGACCTAAAGTCCTAGTTTTGACCTCCTCTTGATGTATCTGCCCATACCAAACCACAATGCACCCCTAGCATTGGTTTATATGACATCTATATATCAAAAATAAATTTTCATTTAATATGACCTCAATGTCATATTTTTATGCATGATACTCAATTCCAATGTGTCAAATCTCTAAGATTAAGACTCAAATCCTCTCCAAATCCTTTGGTAAACTCCATGGCCCATCTAGACTTCCGGGAGAAATCATCCCGAGATCCATTGACCATGGGCCCTAACTTGTCTCCTAGTGAACCCCTTCAGCTCTTAGCCTTAGCCACCTCCCTAGGCGACTCTTCTACAAATACTAGGTCACACCGATGTACATCCGGTGACTCTTGGCCTACAAATCTAACCTTCTTAACCTTAGACACCTTGTCCTTGGTTAAACTCTTCTTCCCCCTAACCTTGAACACTTTGTTCTTGGTTAAGGTCTTTTTGCCCTTAAATGACATTCCCTTGTCATTTTTGGACTTCCCCTTGCTATAGCCATATGACACCCTTGCATATGACTTCTTTGTTAGATCGTGTTCGGCAAGCTAGAGGGGGGGGTGAATAGCTTTTCTCGATTTCTTCCTACGATGTTAGTGTGCGCAAGCGGAAACAATAACAATAAAAACAAACAAACGCTAACACATTACCGTTTACGTGGTTTGGAGATGACACTCCTACTCCATGGCAGTCTGTAAGGTGGATGATCTCTCGATCCTTCGGTGGATCACTCCCCGGATGCCCTCCGGCTAGCTCGTGTAGCTCCTTATGGGTGGAGAAACCTCGCCACAAACTCGGACACACTTCTGAGCACCAAAGACTACTAATGAGCTCTAACCAAGCTCATTTCGTCAAAGGTTCTCAGCCAAACCCAAGCCCCTTTAAATTGGTCTCAAGGCTGAAGACTCGCTACCAGTCGACTGCCCCCCCCCCCCTCAAACTCGACCGTTGCAAGCCCAACATTCGAATTTTTGGCTACTACCAGTTGACTGCCCTCATAGCAGTCGACTGATCTTTCTGCCATATTTATCAGTCGATTGCCTGGGGCCCAGTCGACTGCCACCTAGGTTTTTCCCTTCCCGAGTACAATTCTCTCAGCACTCGACCCCTAAGATTTCCCTGAGTACATTCCCTCAGCACTCGTACCCTTACAACTCAGCTGACTCTTCACCAGCAGCCTCGACTGTTGCCTTCGTGCCCTCTTCATCTTTGGCTCCCATCCCTCGGATATACACAAGCCTCCAGCTTGCTTCCATGTCATCCTTTACACATGCCTCGAAGTTCGAGCCCCTCGGCTCATCGTCCTTGCTATCCATGGTCTCTCGAGTGCACACGCAAGCCCACGGCTTGCTTCCATGCCACCCTTCACCGTACTTGAAGCCGTCCAGCTAAGTCAATATGTATAACTTGCAAACATGCACACTCACATACACATATTAGAACACAAGGGTAAACCTAACTTAAACCCTTTGCCCAAACATCAAAATACATGGTCACTTCTGACCATAGATCGCCCCAACAATCTCCCCCTTTTTGATGTTTGGCAATATGTTTAAGTTAGGGAAAACAAATAGCAAAACAATGCTAAACAACCATTTGGACTTATGTTGCCAAGGATCCACCTTGGACTTACACCGCCAATGCATATGCAATGCAACCATGCATGGATCCTATCCCCAGGTATCCCCACACCTTAACCTCCCCAAGTTAGGAATTTTTATCAAAACGGGCTTTTTAAAACCCTTCCCAAGGCTCCCCTACATTGGACCAAAGGCTTTTTAAGAATCTCTCCAAGGATCCCCTTACGCCAAAAATGGAGCAACCATGCTCCCCCTTTACCTAAGCTCCCCCTAAACCTAGGATTTCTTGCAAAGACGTGTTTGGTTTCCCAAATTAAACCCAACACTTCTCCCCCTTTACCATACATCAAAAGATTCCAATAATTTCCCCATTATTGTACTCTTTAACCTTTAAATGATTATAAATATAGTGTACTAACCCCCACAAGGTTCCACACTTGTTTTATATCAATTGGACATTTTTCAATGGCTGAAAAACCAAATTTTAGCTTTCTAAACTCAACTTCAGAAATGCGCCAGAAATTCCACAAATCTCCAAAAATTCTCAAATTTTGTGGAGAGGTTTGTCTCCACAAAATTCTCAATGCTAGGAATGCATTGTGGTTTGGCATGGGCAAAGACATCAAGGGGAAACCAAAACTAGGACTTTAGGTCAATATTTAATTGAACTATTTAGGTAGTTTTGGATTTTGTGTCAATCTTGGGAATGGTGATAGATATATTTTTAGATGTATTTTTCCCAAATAGGCATTTACACATCAAAATCCCATTTTCATGCAATATGACCCCAATGTCATATTTCCATACATGAAACTCAAAATCATCGTGCCAAAACCTAAGAATTGAGACTCAAGTTCGTCTCCAATTCTTTTGGCACACTCCATGGTCCATCTAGACCTCTAGGAGAACACCTCTCAAGATCCATTCAACATATATCCCAAAGTCTCCTAGAGCTCCCCCTTGAGCTCTTAGCCCTAGCCACCTCCCTAGATGACTCAATAAATACTAGACCACACCGGTGTACCCCCGGTGACTCTTGGCCTACAAACTTAACCTTTTTAACCTTAGACACCTTGTCCTTGGTTAAGTCCTTCTTTTTTCTTTTAAATGACATCACCTTGTCATTTTTGGACTTCCCCTCCTTGCCATAAGTATATGCTACCCTAGCATATTTCTTTCCATTGGCATTGGAGACCTTAGATCGGTATCCCAACCCCGATCAATTATTGTTGGGTTTGAGACTACCCAACATCATATCTAAACCCTTAGATCCAACCGCGAATCTTTCTAGGGGTTTTTCCAATTTATCAAGCCTTTTTCTCAAAGCTTGATTTTCCCTTTCTAGGCTTTCAACCCTAGAATCCACATGTCCACCTCGGACATTCCTAGACCTACCCACCTTTCTAGGCATATGTCTCCCCTTCTTGGGATTTTTGCCTTGATCCTTAGGTTCAACGGTCTTAGATTTATCATGATGCATGATTTTCCTAGGGTTTTGATCTACCTTGTTAACGCTACTCCTATCATTATACATAAATCCATAATTATGTACAAGTAAGCATTTTTCATTATTTCTAACATGGAGAAACTTAAGTTTGAATTACATTTCATTTTAAAGTTAGGGATTACCTCCCTTACCCTTATAGGTCCCCCTTGATGTGACCTCCTCTTCTTCTCATCTTTTTCCCATCTTCCTAAATGCTCCATCTTCTTGAGCTCTCCACTCCTTGGGCACTTCGTGTGGTAGTGTCCTAGCTCACCACACGTGAAGCATCTAATTTTCTCCCTTCTCTTTTGGACTTCCTCATTCCTACAACCCATGTTAGATTTAGAAGAAATTGAAATGGGTTTACCTCCTTTTTCTTACCTTTTGGACACTTGTCCTTGTAGTGTCCCTTTTCATTGCACCCAAAGCAAATGATATGGTCTTTGGTCCTTGCTTTGGTGGAGATAAGAGCTTCTTCTTGCTCCGGTATGGAAGTGGGTCTCTCCTCCCCCTCAATCCTTGAGGTGGTGACCTCTTCCTCTTCCCTTGATGAAGTAGACGACCTCTCACTTTCTTCTTCCACTTCACTTGATGAGATGATCAATTCTTCTTCTTCTTTATCTTCTTGGACCATTGAGTTTATTTCCTTTGGCTCTTCCATTAATTTGGCTTGTGTAGAGTTCTTATGGAATTCTTCCATCTTGTTCCATAGCTCATATGCAATTTCGTATTTACCTACACCACTCAATACATTTTTAGGCAAAATATCAATTAATATACTAACTACCTTCTCATTTGCCTTAGATTGGACATGTTGCTCCTTGGTCCAATATCTAGGTCGGAGCTTCTTCCCGTGCTTATCCTTTGGAACTTCGAAGGGCTCTTTTAGCACCATTATGCATTCCCACTCCATTCCAAACCAAGTCTTCATCCTTGCCCTCCAATAGTTGAAATCTTCATGATTATACGGAGGTAGAGTGTTGATATCATCCCCCAACTTGTCTTCCATCATTCTTCTCCTCTAGCTTGTGCTCCTTTGGCGGTTATTCCAACAAGAGTGAATCTTCGCTCTGATACCACTTGTTAGATCGTGTTCGGTAAGCTAGAGGGGGGTGAATAGCTTTTCTCGATTTCTACCTACGATGTTAGCGTGCGCAAGCGGAAATAATAACAATATAAATAAACAAACGCTAACACGTTACCATTTACGTGGTTCGGAGATGACGCTCCTACTCCACGACAGTCCGTAAGGTGGACGATCCCTCGATCCTTCGGTGGATCACTCCCCGGATGCCCTCCGGCTAGCTCGTGTAGCTCCTTGTGGGTGGAGAAACCTCGCCACAAACTCGGACACACTTCTGAGCACCAAAGACTACTAATGAGCTCTAACCAAACTCATTTCGTCAAAGGTTCTCAGTCAAACTCGAGCCTCTTTAAATAGGTCTCAAGGCTGAAAACCCGCTACTAGTCGACTGTGTTGGGTATAGCTTGGCAGGTTTCCCTAGCAAATACCTAGTCGATCCGAGAGACCTCTCTATGCCTACGGATTAAAAAATTCAATCTGAATAGAGAGCCGTTTGTTGGGTTGTAAGATTGCAAACATAGTCCCACATTGAAAACACATAGGAAAGATCATAGGCTTATAAGGAAAAAAGATATCTCCATTGGCATGAGGCCTTTTGGGAGAGCCCAAGAGCAAAACCATGTGGGCTTAGGCACAAAGTGGACAATATCATACCATTGTGGAGATATCTAAATTCCTTTCGGTCCTAACAAGTGGTATCAGAGCGGGTGGCTCAAATCTGGTGCAACCACCAATTTGAGAGTTTTTTTTTCAGATTTTACGAAATTATTTTAAATTTTTTTTGAATTGTTCTCGTTAATCGAGGTTGGTGCAACACCACTCGATCGGTTTCATTTCTATAAATTTTCTTCCGCACTACTAATCCAAGACCAAGTCTTGGAACAAGTTTTCTCTGTTTTTGTAAATTTTTAGAAAATATTATGGTCATGCAAGAAGGATTCAGCACTGCCAGACTACTGCTCTTCAGTGGAGAAGATTTCTCCTACTGGAAAAGCAGGATGGAAGTCCACCTGAAAACTCAGGTGGACATGTGGATAATAATCCAATCTGGCCTAGAGATCCCCAAGAATGCAGAAGGAGTGGCACAACACTACTCTGAATGGGATGCCTCGTTGAAGAAAAAGATCGAGGCTGATGCAAAGGCAACCCAGACGTTGCAGTGCGGATTAACCAAGGAAGAGCTGAACCGGGTGGGTCCCTTCAACAGCGCCAAAGAACTTTGGAGCAAGCTGATTGAGCTGCACGAAGGTACCTCCGACACCAGAATCAGCAAAAGATATCTGTTGCTGAACAGACTCTACACAATAAAAATGAACGAAGGCGAATCAGTAGCACAGCTCCACGCCAGAATCTAGGAGCTGATGAACGGACTGCACACAATAGGTCATAAGGTAGAGAACCGTGACCTAATCAGGTATACCCTAAACGTATTCCCTAGGAATACTCTGTGGGCATCTATGGTAGATGCTTACAAGGTTTCCAGGGGCCTTTCAAAAATTAAATTAGATGAACTGTTTTCAGAATTAGAATTGCATGAACAAACTAACTGCACTATGGCTGAGAAAAGTATTACTTTTCGTGTAGGTAAACCCCAAGGAAAAGTCGCCAAGAAGAAGCCTCAACCAGCACCCGAGTCTGACTCGGAAACTAACTCAGAAGACAGTGAAGGGGATCGACCCAAGTCGGTGCGGCTAGCTCGGGACTACTGCAAGGAGTTGAAGCACCAGACACACAGAAAGAAAGCAAGCCGACGAAAGGAAGATCCAGCTGAACCTTCAACTTCAAAAGGCAAAACAAATGTCACTTGCTACGAATGCAACAAGTAGGGACACTACAAGTCAGAATGCCCCAATCTAAAGGAAGCTAAGAAGACTCGAAGGAAGAAGGCTCTACAAGCCACGTGGGATGAATCTTCCTTCGAAGAAGAAGAAGAGGCCCCACAATCAAATCTTCTCGCTTTAACCGCTTCGGAAGACATCGACACCGGATCGGAATTGGAGCCAGACGACGGAAGGCTCACAATCTCGGAAAACGGCCAAATAACGGTAAGAGATTATTCCGAAGTTGAATTATCTAAATTAATTGCTTATTTATCTCGTAACTTGGCGAAAGCCAAAATCCAAGTCGAGTCCCTCCGACAGGATGTAAAACTCCTGAAAGAGGAAGCCGACACGAGATCCTTGACCGAGAAGGTTCAAGAAGGAAACTCTACTCAAGATGAAAAGCTTGAGAAAGAGAACTCCTCCTTGAAAACTCAAGTCAAGGAGCTCAGAGTGGCTTTAGAACGATTTACTTCGGGTTCCAAGGGTCTTGACATGATCCTTGGAAAACAGAAGTTCGTTCTTAATCGATCTGGATTAGGGTATCGAACCAAGTCGAGACAACGGTCGTACTATGCTGTATTGAACCAACCTAGAGCCAAAGTTCGAGCATGGGTCCCCAAGCTTTGCTTGAACAACCAAGCTGGACCAAACCAATATTGGATCCCCAAGGACAAGATTCACATCTTGCCTAATCATTATCGAGGCTATAGTCCAGGGGGAGCCAATTTAAAAATAATTTTCATAATTAGATAAAAAAAATTTGCTTAATTCTTTAATTTTATTGCATGCTTGCTTGATTATTTCTTTCTGCAATTTATTATGTTTAGACCTAGGACTAGTTAGACTAAGGACTAAAATGACTTAATTAAAATTTAAACAATATAGTATTGGGTGGAGGCGAGATGATAGTACGTTAGGGAAGCCATTTTGGTGGAACTAGCCGAAGCTACCAATCCAAGACCCAAACTAGTTAGACCAAAATCTTTCAAGAAGTAACTTGAAGATGAATTTTCAATAAAAGGCTTTGTCAAGGAAAGGGTTGATGATCCAATAAGGCTACGACCAAAGAAGGCCTAGTGCCTCGCCAAGACCTAGAAGCCAATTATTGAAAATCAAATTCACTTTACTATTGTCAGATTTGAATCTAACACAAATTTTAATTAATCTTAGATTCAATCATTTTACAAAAGAAAAACGTAATTAAATTTTTTAAAAATTAATTTAACCTTTCAAAAATTAACCATGATTTCAAATTAAAATCTTAATTTCTATTAAAACTTGTCTCACAAAATCCATAAGGTTAACGTGATTGATAATACTAGATTGGGTGAGACAGATTAGGTTGTGAAAATCAATTTAAGCTATCCTTAATTCTAATTGGATACAAATCAATAAATACTTTATATGTAGGAACATAAAGATTTTGACCAATGGATGTTGGATAGCGGATGCTCCAGACACATGACTGGAGACAAATTGAAATTCACCAAACTCAAGTTTAAGAACCTAGGATCAATAGCATTTGGGAATAATGCTACACCCAAGGTCATTGGGTCAGATAACATTGAACTCAAATCCGATTTTGTAATTAACAAAGTACTCTTGGTTGAGAACTTCAAATTTAATTTACTTAGTATAAGTCAATTATGTGATACTGGCTATATAGTTACCTTTACCAACTCTAACTGCCTGATTAGAAACCTTCAAGACTCAGAAGTCATGCTTAAGGGCACCAGGAAAAACAATGTTTATACTATAAATCTACCTTTAGTGCCTAAATGCCTCTTAACTCAATTAGAAGAATCCAACCTCTAGCATAGGAGATTTGGTCACACTAATGTTAGACTAATTGCAAAAATCACCCAACTTGGTCTAATTAAAGGAGTACCAAAAATTAAGAACTATGAAAACACGATATGTGACTCATGTAACCAAGGTAAACAAACCAGGTCTAATCACAAGCAAATTCAATCAGACCTAACTCAAACCACACTTGAGCTCCTGCACCTTGACCTATTTGATTCACATGAAGCCAAGTCACTAAGCGGAAACCAATACCGCTTAGTCATTATCGATGANACCCTAAACCTATTTATTGACTTATGTAAGATAATTGAAAATCAAAATGATACCAAAATCAAAAGACTTAGGAGTGATCACGGGGGAGAGTTTGAGAATTAAAGGTTTGAGGAATTCAGTAGAATAAATGGATATATTCACGAATTTTCTTGTTCTAGAACCCGCTAGCAAAATGGGATAGTAGAAAGGAAGAATAGAACCCTACAGGAAGCCGCTAGGACCATGCTCAATGAATTCAACCTAGCTAACCAATTTTGGGCAGAAGCAATAAGTACGACTTGCTATATCCAAAATAGGGTCCTAATTAACAAAAGACATAATAAAACTCCCTATGAGTTATATTACCATAGACTGTCAAACCTATATTACCTAAGGGTCTTCGGATGCAAAGTACATATCCTAAACACCAAGGACTACCTAGGTAAATTTCAGTCTAAGTCAACTCTAGGAATATTGTTAGGATATTCAACAACAAGTAGGGCATATAGGGTCTACAATAAACAAACTAATAAAATTGAAGAAACAACGAATTTAATCTTTGATGAGGAAACTAATCCAAAATCTGATAATCAAAACCTGAACCCATCAAATATTGATCAAGAGGAAAATGAGCATATAATTGAACCATCAGTTGAACCACTAGTTGAACCTCTAAATGAACTAACTCTTGAACCAACTACTGCATCAACTGAACCAATAATTGAACCAACCCAAATAGTTGAACAAAATACTGAATTAAACCATCCAGTCAGACCTGAGGCTGAATCATGTTCTAGAAGAACCAAGAAACCCAGAATCAGTCACCCTTCTGATCAAATTATGGATGATCTAACTTTAGGAGTCAGAACTAGGTCTTCCTATAGAAATCTTAGTCAGATCACACTAATTTTGAAAATTGAACCTAAGACTATAGAGGAAGCCTTACCTGATCCTGATTGGATCATAGCTATGCAAGAGGAGTTAGCCCAATTTGAAAGAAACCAGGTCTGGGAACTAGTACCTAAACCTGAGGGCAAATCCATTATAGATACTAAGTGGGTGTTTAGGAATAAACTTAATGACCAATGGGAAATAGTTAGAAATAAAGCCCACTTAGTAGCTAAAGAGTTCAGTCAAGTCGAAGGATTAGACTATGACGAAACCTACGCCCCAGTAGCCAGACTTGAGTCTATTAGAATGTTGTTAGCATTTGCAGCCCATAGAGGATTCAAACTCTACCAAATGGACGTTAAGTCAGCCTTTCTAAATGGGTTCATCAAAGAAGAAATCTATGTAGGACAACTCCCAAGCTTTGAGGTCCTAGAAAAACCTGACTACGTTTTCAAACTTAATAAGACACTTTATGGATTAAAACAAGCACCTAGGGCATGGTATGAACGCCTATCAACTTACCTTATTTCTAAGGAATTTAACCAAGGGTTGATTCTACCCTTTTTTGTTAAAACCTTAGAAAAAGACATTTTCATTGCCCAAATCTATGTTGACGACATAATTTTCGGATCCACCAACTCAAACATTTTAAAAGAATTTGTAAAAATAATAGAAAACGAATTCGAAATGAGCTTAGTTGGTCAGCTCAATTTCTTCTTAGGACTGCAAATTAAGCAAACTAGGAATGAGAATTATGTTCACCAATCCAAATATGCTAAGGAGTTAATAAAGAAATTTAAAATGGATAACTCCAAAAGCATAAGTAACCCTATGACCACAAATGTGAAAATTGATAGCGACCCTGAAGGTAAACCTGTAGATCTTAAGCTATACCGAAGTATGATTGGAAGTCTACTTTATCTTACAGCTAGCAGACTTGATATCCTATTCTCTATAGGAATGTGTGCTAGATACCAAACCTGTGCTAAGGAACCGCACTTAGCAGCCCTAAAAAGAGTACTTAGATACATTAAGGGCACCCTAAATATAGGGATTTGGTATCCTAGGACATCAACCTTCGACTTGTCAAGATACTCTGATTCTGACTATGCTAGATGTAAATTAGATAGAAAAAACACAAGTGGAAGCTGCCAACTTTTAGGAAATAGTCTGGTCATCTGGTGCAGTAGAAAGCAACACTGCGTAGCTCTATCTACAACCGAAGCAGAATATGTTGCTTTAGGAGAGTGTGTAGCACAACTTTTATGGATGATGCACACTCTTAAGGACTTCCAGCTTGATTACACCCAAACCCAAGTCTATATTGATAACATAAGTTCAATCAATCTAACTAAAAATCCAATTCAACACTCAAGAACAAAGCATATAGAAGTTAAACATCACTTTGTAAGGGACCATGTAGCCAGGGGTGAAATAGTCCTGAAGCATGTGGACTCAAAGTCAAAATTAGCTGATATCTTTACCAAACCCTTAACTGAGTCTGAGTTTAGCTCACTAAGAAGGCAATTAGGGTTATGCTTAGTAGAATATGACTGCTCTACATGTTTTTTTTAATTGCTTTATTTTTTTCTGATATTTAATATGTTTGAAAAATTATTTTTGTCTTGAAATTTAAAATGATTTTCCAACTTAGTTTTTTTTTAAAACTTACCCCCTCTAAAATTAGGGCTTTTTCACAAATGGACTTACCTTAGGCCCTAACCCTAGAACTACATGCACCTATAGATCTAGAAGCCAGCATCTTACAAGCACCTTAGGGTACTTTTGATTGACAACCTAGACTGGGTTGAGATGCTTAGGTCTATGCCTTGATTCAAGATGCTTTAAGTTAGTGCATCTGCAGTAATTGGGGCAATAAATACTAATTGAACATCAATTAGGTTAAGTGTCAAGCTTAGAAAATCTAACTTGATTAGATCACTTAACTTGACTAACCTTAGCGAAAGCTACTGTTTATAAGAGTTAGTAAGTAGCTAACCGGGTTAGACAGGACCCGAAAAAGAAGATTTAAATTGATTTGGTCCAACTTATGATTATTAGAGTTGGTTCAATACAGAACTTTACTTTCTTTACTCTATTTTTTTTCTATAATAATTTTTTTTGATATATGGCAAAGGGGGAGAGAAAGGAAAGGAGAGAAAAGAAGTTTTTTTTTCAAATTTTAATTTTTTTTCAAAACTTTTATCTCCTTTTTCAAAAAGTAAAGTAACGAAAATACTTACACATATTTGTTTTCAAATCTAAAGCATTTCAAAAATGAAATTTTTCTAAGTATGAAAATTGTTTTGGAAAATTTTCTAAGTGTTTAAACTGAAAATTGTTTTGGAAAATTTTCTAAGTGTTTAAACTTAAAAGTGTTTTGAAAATTTTCTAAGTGTTTAAACTTGAAAATCGTTTTGGAAAATTTTCTAAATATCGAACTTGAAAAACTTTTAGAGTTTCTCTAAGAATAGTCAAGGACTCAGAAGTGTTTTCAAAAACCCTCACTTATTTTTGAAAAACTCAGGGGGAGAATTTTTATTTCAGGGGGAGGAAACTAAAAATCTTGTTTGCTTGTGTCTTTAAACTTAACTTTATGAACCGTGTTGCCATAAATCAAAAAGGGGGAGATTATTGGTGCAGACAGCACCTAAGTTAAACCTGTGTTTTGACTTTGGTGCTGCCTGCACCAACACCGTTTCCCATCGACCATCTCATGCCGTATCGAATGATCCAAATTGCAACTTAGCTAACTACCAAAATTGGCCTTGCAATTTGCTTGACCGTTCGACCACGGAAAAGGCGACGAGTTGATCGCCGACTTTTGTGTTTATGGTCGGGGTCCAGTTAAGAATTTATTAAATATATTTTGCAAGGAAAACAATAAATTCTAACACATAAAATGACGAGACATATCAACATGTCACATAAACGACACAAGGATATACAAAGGAGCGTTTGGAAGGTTATACCTTTCCGATCACCTCGCGGTCTTCTACCTTATGTCCCTCCCTTTGCGCCGCCGTCCACCGGAGCCAGCTCCAAGCCCTCCGGATCAGCGGTACACCTCGAGAGGAAGATGAAGAAGAAGAAGAAGAAGAAGAAGATAAGAGACAACCTTCTTCTCAGCCACAAAAAACCCGCACCACCTCTTCTTCTCCTTGCTTGCGGCGCCGGCGCAACCCAAGGTTGCGCCGCCTACAGCCTGCCGCCGGCCCCTCTTCCGACCTCCCGAGCACCACGCAAGGTAGAGGACTCCTCTACCTTGCTTCTGTAAGCCTCATCCGGAGTTTGGTGGAGGAGGGAAGAAGAACCGAGGAGTTTCCTCCGCTTCTTCTTGTTGCGCCGCCGAGAGAGAAAGAGAGAGGGAGAGGGAGAGGGTTTTTGGTCTTAGCTCTAGGATTGATTAATTTTTTTGATTTCTTGATCTCATAGGGTATTTATAGGGCTAAGGCAGGGACCAAGAGGAGGAGTTGATTCTTGGCCCACTAATGGATCTAAACCCGATCCATTAATAAAGATCCATTCCACTAAAGGATCTTAATTGAACTTACCTCACCAACCCCCATATTTTCATATGGGCTCCACATATTACGAGTCGTCCATCCCCCTATGTTTAAGATAGCACATGCCCGTTAATTAATTAAATTATTGATAATTTAAATTAATTAACTTCTGGGTCCTTGATTAGTACCACTCAAACTTTTCAACGTGCCGGATCAAATCCACCTGCACGGTTTGGCACGATGAACCTTTTGAGCTCATCAAGGGGGCATCATCATCCTGACTCATTAGGACACGGATTTCGTCAATAATCATCGGCACATCATATTATTAATATTATTTCCCAACTTACCTGGTATGTCGATCTAACAGAATAGATCTCGCCCTTTTATAAATCAAAGAAATAATAAATAATAATATATGCTCGATATTATTTCAGGATTAAGGGATCGTCCTCCATAATAACAACTGAGGTCCTATCCAATTATCTAATCAGTAGAAATCAGATAACCTTGAGTTTCGATCTAGCTCAATGCACTCATAGCACATTAGTGTAGTCCTATGGTTAAGACCAACCACACCTGACTACACTACAACCATCCCGATGGGTTGTCCAATTCCATCTAGGTTGTGAGCCTCTATTTATGCTAAGGGCTAAGGTACTGATAACATGATCTTCCGTGTGACACCACACACCATGTTATCTACAATGCAAAGCAATGTGACTTCGTGTATGTACTATTATAAACAAACACCTAGTGTAGTGTGATTCTCTTTTCATAAAAGATGTTCATATAATAAAAGTCATGTCTTTCAGTATACACATCTTACAGACTGCCCCCCCTCAAACTCGACCGTTGCAAGCCCAACGTTCAAATTTCAGGCTACTACCAGTCGACTGCCCCCATAGCAGTCGACTGATCTTTCTGCCATATTTATCAATCGACTGCCTGGGGCCCAGTCGACTGCCACCTAGGTTTTTCCCTTCCTGAGTATAATTCTCTCAGCACTCGACCCCTAGGATTTCCCCGAGTACATTCCCTCAGTACTCGTACCCTTACAACTTAGCTGACTCTTCACCAGCAGCCTCGATGTTGCCTTCGCGCCCTCTTCATCTTTGGCTCCCGTCCCTCGGATGCACACAGGCCTCTAGCTTGCCTCCATGTCATCCTTCACGCATGCCTCGAAGTCCGCGCCCCTCGGCTCATCGTCCCTGCTATCTATGGTCCCTCGGGTGCACACGTAAGCCCACGGCTTGCCTCCATGCCACCCTTCACCGTACCTGAAGCCGTCCAGCTACGTTAATATGTGTAACCTGCAAACCTGCACACTCACATACATATATTAGAACACAAGGGTAAACCTAACTTAAACCCTTTGCCCAAACATCAAAACACATGGTTACTTCTGACCATAGATTGCCCCAACATTCTTCATAGCATTGGAGAACTTAGATCGATATCCTAGACCCGATCTATCATTGTTGAGTTTTGACCACCCAACACCATACCTAAACCCTTAGATCCAATAGTGAATCTATCTAGGGTTTCCTCTAATTTATCAAGTTTTGCTCTCAAAGCTTGATTTTCCCTTTCTAGGTTCTTAAACCTAGAATCGACATGTCCACCTTTGACATTCTTAGACTTACCTATTCTACGCATATGTCTCCCCTTCTTGAGATTAATGTCTTGGTCCTTAGGTCTAATGGTTTTGGATTTATAATGATGCATGATTTTTCTAGGGTTTTGATCTACATTATTAACCCTACTCCTATCATGATATTTTAAATCTAAAATTATGCATGGCTAAATAATTAATATTATTTCTAACATACATGGAGGAATTTGAGTTACACATAAAGTTAGGGATTACCTCCCTTACCCTTGTAGCTCCCCCTTGATGTGAGTCCTTCCTTTTCTCCTTCTCTCATTTCCTCAAATACTCCAACTTCTTGAATTCTACTTTCCATGAGCATTTGGTGTGGTAATGTCCTAACTCACCACATATGAAGCACCTAATGTACTTCTTCTCTTTCTTTTCCCTATAACCCATGTTAGATTTTAAAGAAATTGACTTGGGTTTAAGGTTTACCTCATTTTTCTTACCCAATGGGCACTTGTCCTTGTAGTATCCCTTCTCATTGCACCCAAAGTAAATAATGTGGTATTTGGATTTTGCTTTGATGGATGTGGAGGCTTCTTCTTGCTCCGGTATTGAGGATGTCTCTCCTCCCACTAAATCCTTGAACTGGAGATTTCTTCTTTACCCTTTGATGAAATTGATGGTTTCTCATTCTCTTGTGCCACTTCACTTGAGGAGGTGGATAATTCTTTTTCTTCTTTCTCCTCTTCTTCGAATGTTGAGTTTGTTTCCTCATCCGATTTGTCCACTTCTTCTTCTTGGACCAATAAGCACATCTCTTGGGCTCTTCTTCTTGTGTAGGTTTTTGATGAAGAGCAATCACTTTGCTCCATAGTTCATGAGCACACTTGTACTCACCTACACGACTAATTATATCATTAGGTAAAACATTAAGTAAAATTGATATTATCTTATCATTTGCCTTCGATTGTGTTTGTTGCTCGTCATTCTAATATCGTGGTCGGAGCTTTTCTCGTGTTTATCTTTCGGGACTTCAAATGGTTCTTCGAGTGCGATCATTAGATCCCAATCCATGTCGAACCAAGTTTTCACCCGCAACCTCCAATAGTCAAAGCCGTCGCAATCATATGGAGGTGGGATGTTAATGTCATCCCCCAATCTCTCTTCAAGCGTCATTTCTTCTAGTTGTTTGCTCTCCGGTTGGTTAGTCCGTAGACGAGCTATTCCGGCTCTAATACCACTTGTTGGGGATAGATGTGCCGGTTAAAGGGGGTGAATGGCCGATCACCCACTTCAATTTTGGTTCTCTTCCTATATGTTGTTAGTACGCAAGCGGAATAACAAATAATTAAAACTAACAACTAAGAAGACAAACCAATTTACGTGGTTCGGAGACAAGGCTCCTACTCCACGGTTGCCCGTAATATGGACAATCCCTATCCGTCGATGGATTAGACCCTGGAAGACCTCTGGCTAGCTCTTATTGCTCCTTATGGGTGGAGAAACTTTGCCACAATCCTTGTAACAAACCATGAGCATAAAGACTACTAATTAGACTTTAACCAAAGCCAATTTCGTCAAGCCTAGCCAGCCAAACTGAGCTCCCTTAAATAGAGCTCGTGGTTGAACTAGCCGTTACCAGTCGACTGGTGCCAACACCAGTCGACTAGTCAACTCAAATTCGAATGTTACAGCCCAACATTCGAATTCTAGCCTACACTAGTCGACTGCACATCTCGGCAAGGACCGCGTTAGGTTGCCAGCCAACGTAAAAAAACTATGGCAAATACTCAATGAATGGATCCATTAAGCTAATGCTAGGATGTTCCCCGGAAGGAACGCGTTGCAGGGTCCGACTGTAACGTCTCGGCAAGGACCGCTACATCTCCAGAACCCGGGTGTAGTGCTAAATATGCAAGGGTTCGCGTTGCAGGGTCCGACTGTAACGTCTTGGCAAGGACCGCTACATCTCCATGAGAACTTGGGTGTAGTGTTAAATAGGCAAGAGTTCTCACACCATAGGTGGACTAAGAATAAACATTATAAGAAAAGTAATAGTCTCAGATTTGGAACATGGAATATAGGAACTCTCACTGGTAAAACAATGGAGGTAGTAGATACAATGATTAGGAGAAAAATTAGTATTTTGTGTGTGCAAGAGACAAAATGGGTAGGTGAGAAGGCAAAAATGATAGAGAACTCGGGTTTTAAGTTATGGTATACAGGAAAGAGTAAAACAAGAAATGGAGTGGGTATTTTTGTAGATAGTTCTTTAAAAGATGAAGTTGTTGGTGTAGTTAGAAAGGGGGATAGAATTATAGCTCTCAAGATAGTAGTGGCGAAAGAAGTTGTGAACGTAATTAGCATATATGCACCTCAAGTAGGATTAGATGAAGAAACTAAATCAAGATTTTGGAGCGATTTAGATGAGGTATTACAAAACATTCCGCCAAATGAAATGATTTTAATAGGAGGCGATCTAAATGGACATGTCGGAGCGAAAAATGAAGAATATGAGAGAGTACATGGGGGTTATGGGTTTGGAACAAGAAATGAAGAAGGAAAAACTATATTGGATTTTGCGATAGCATATGACCTTATACTAGCTAATACATTTTTTAAGAAAAAAGAAGAACACTTGATCACATTCAAAAGTGGGAATAATAAATCACAAATTGATTATTTTATGGTTAGGAAGAGAGATAGGAAGATTTGTAAAGATTGTAAGGTTATCCCTGGAGAAAGCTTAACTACCCAACATAGATTAGTAGTGTTAGATATACGCCTTAGTTATAATATCAATAGAGGAAAAATATACACGACTCCTAGAATTAAGTGGTGGAAGTTAAAGGATGGGAAGCAAAACATATTGAAGGAGAAGGTAGGAATACAAGCATTAGATGAAATATATAGCGACTCTAATACGACATGGGATAAGATGGTATCAAAGTTGAAAATAGTAGCTAAGGATGTACTCGGTGAGTCAAAGGGGCATGCACCACCAAGGAAGGAATCTTGGTGGTGGAATGAGAAAGTACAAGAGAAAGTGAAAGAAAAACGAATAGCTTATAAGGAATTATATATTTGTAAGAACGAGGAAAACTTAAAAAAATATACAATAGCCAAGAAAGAGGCTAAGAAAGCAGTGAATGAAGTAAAAAATAAAACTTTTGAACGATTATATCAAAATTTAGATACAAAAGAAGGGGAAAGAGACATTTATAAAATAGCTAAAGCAAGAGAAAGGAAAACAAGAGACCTTAGTCAAATAAGATGTATTAAAGATGAATGCGATAGAGTACTAGTAAATGATAGCGAAATAAAAGAGCGGTGGAAGATTTACTTTCATCAACTTTTTAATGAAAGTTTAGGGGACCAACTTGACTTAGGCAATTTAAGTATTTCAAATGAGTATAGAAATTTTAATTTTCATCGGAGAATTCAAACTTCAGAAGTAGAACAAGCTTTGAAAGGGATGCAAAATGGAAAGGCCGTGGGACCGGATGATATCCCAATAGAGGTATGGAAATGTTTAGGGAAAAAATGTATTGAATGGCTTACAAAATTATTTAATTTAATATTGAAAACAAAAAAAATGCCTAATCAATGGAGGGTAAGTAGTCTAGTTCCCTTATATAAGAACAAAGGAGACATACAAAATTGTGCAAACTATAGGGGTATTAAATTAATGAGTCATACCATGAAACTTTGGGAAAGAGTAATAGAAAAAAGATTGAGGAAGGAGACCACGGTAACCGAAAATCAATTTGGGTTCATGCCTAGAAGGTCGACAATAGAAGCTATACATCTTCTTAGGCAATTAATTGAAAAATATCGGGAGCAAAAGAAAGATCTACACATGGTATTTATTGATTTAGAAAAAGCTTATGATAGGGTACCAAGAGAAATTATATGGAGAATTCTAGAAAAGAGAGGCGTTAGCGTAACATATATTGACCTAATTAAAGATATGTATGAAGATGTAACGACTAGAGTGAAGACTTCAGGTGGATTGACTGAAGCATTTCCAATAAGGATAGGGTTACATCAAGGATCAGCTTTAAGTCCCTATCTTTTTACACTAATCATGGATGAACTCACTAGGTACATTCAAGATACAGTGCCATGGTGCATGTTGTTTGCAGATGATATTGTTTTGATAGATGAGACACGTGAAGGAGTAAATGCTAAACTAGAATCTTGGCGGGAAACTCTAGAAATGAAAGGTTTTAGGCTTAGTAGAGTAAAGACTGAATATATGGAATTTAAGTTTAGCAATGCTAGACGTAGTGAAACAATTGTTAAGATAGGAGATGATGAGTTGTCTAAAATCGAGAACTTTAAGTATTTAGGATCGTTCTTGCAAAGTGATGGAGGAATTGAGAGAGATGTCTTACATAGAATACAAGCAGGATGGTTGAAATGGAGATTAGCATCGGGTGTCTTATGTGATCGTAAAGTACCTCTAAAACTTAAAGGGAAGTTCTACAAAACGGCAGTTAGACCTGCTATGTTATATGGTGCTGAATGTTGGGCTATGACTCGAGCACATGAGCAAAAGATGAAAGTTGCAGAGATGAGGATGTTAAGGTGGATGTGTGGACATACGAGGATGGATAGAATAAGGAATGAGAGTATTAGAGAGAAAGTCGGAGTTGCATCTATTGAAGAAAAACTTCGGGAGACACGTTTGAGATGGTACGGACATGTACTTAGAAGACCAATAAATGCCCCTGTTAGACGATGTGAAACTATGATAAATACGCACATTAAAAGAGGGAGAGGAAGACCAAAAAAGACTTGGTTGGCAACAATAAAACAAGATAAATTTTATTTAAATCTAGATGATGATATAGTAGGGGATAGAACTCAATGGCGTAAAAGGATCCATATAGCCGACCCCACCTAGTGGGATAAGGCTTTGTTGTTGTTGTTGTTGTTGTTGTACTAGTCGACTGCACAGAAGATCAGTCAACTAATCTTTCTGTGCTAACTACCAGTCGACTGCCCAAACCCTAAACCTAGGGTTTCCCTTCCCAAATAAAATTCTCTCAGTACTTGGACCCTCATGACTCAGTTGACTCTTCACCAGTAGCCTCGACCTGTTGCCTTCAAGCCTTCTTCGACATTAGCACTCATCCCTCGGATGCATATGAGCCCGCGGCTTGTACTCATGTCATCCTTCGCATATGCCTCAAAGTACGCTTCCCTCAGCTCATCGTTCCTGTTTTGTCCACGGTCCCTCAGATGCATACAAGCCCACGACTTTTCGCCTCATGCCATCCTTCACCGGACCCAAAGCCGTTCAGCTAAGCTTATATATATCCTGCAAACCTGTACACTCACATACATATATCAAATACAAGGGTGAACCTAACTTAAACCCTTTGCCCAAATATCAAAACACATGGTCACTCCGGACCATAGATTTCTCCAACACAACCAAATCGACAATCCAACAAAAACATAAATAACGATAAGTCCATGAAATAAGTACAAAATAATTAAAAGAAAAGTGCAACGCTAGGAAATTGGCAGTTGGATCCTCTCCTGGAGGCATGAGATCAGCTATCAATTATCTGAAATAAAAAAAGAGGCAAAGGGGTGGTGAGTCTAGGCTTGAACTTTGTGGGTATAACGGATAGATAAATACATTGTGTAAATATGATAAAGCAAGTATATAGAAACACGGTATATAGTCACCGGAATAAGAGCATAATTAAATGCATAAACATACCTGACACTCCATATAACCTGTGGGGGCATGATTAGAAATTCTCATACTAAATCAACAAGTTGCTCGTACTACTGAGTAGATCCAAATCAAATAATAAATGCATATCAAATCCATGTACGCCGGGAGAATCACTTCAATCCCTGAGAGAATCACCTCAATCCCGAACCCTAAGCAAAAGAGAAAAAGTGGATGGGATGTTGGGATAATCACCTCAATCCCAAATCCCAGGAAAAAGGAGGGAAGCGGACAGGATGCTGGGAGAATCATTTCAAGATATCGCACGGGAGAATCACCTCAATCCCGAACCCAAAAAAAATGGAGAAGCGGACAGGATGCTGGGAGAATCAACTCAATCCCACGAGAGAATTACCTCAATCCCGAACTTCAAAAAGAGAGGAAGCACAACCACCATAACAAAGACCAGGAGGAGTGTACCTATACTCCATGAACAAAGGGGGAGTGTGACCTCAATCCCATGATACTGTAATATGGTGCATGATACCAATGTACACCAACTCAATCAAATCAACCATTTATGCAATCAATAAGTGACACAAATATCTAATCAACACTAAAGTAAATAAACATGCTCTAATCTACTGGATAAGATTTATCTAATGCCAACCAAACCCTAGATAGGTTACATAATGGTTCTAAAGTAAATGCGTACAAGAGTACTCTTTCCTTTGGTCTAACTAATCAAACATGGGTTTACCCTACCAAACATCAAGTCTTGTTTGGCTTAATCCTTGATCAGATTGACCAAACTTTGGTATATTGTCAAACATCGAAATAATAGAGGTTGACTGTTCTTGTCTGATGCTTTTTGCACCAACAATCTCTCCCTTTTTGATGTTTGACAATAATCTTAAGTTAGGCTTAGGTCTAAGGGTTTCAGGTCAATATTTGGGAGAAAATAATTTAAAATTTCTAACTAAAGATACTCTCCCACCCTTTGACACACATAAAAAAAATATAAGTCAATAATAAAGATTTTAAGTTTAAGATTTGCACCAACAATGTGATTTTTAAAAATACTAGGAGTTTTTAATAAAAGGTGTGATTTTCAAAAACCTTTTTATGAAAAAAAATTTAAGTACTCTTTTGTTTTGAAAATATTTTAAGGAAAACTTAGTACTTGAAAAAAATTTTTAAAAAGATAAGTACTTTATTGATTTGGACTTTCCTAAAACTGACACAATCCTAGGAATCTTGTTGACCACAAAAACTTTTCTATGTGTCTTAGAGATTTTTCAATCAAAATTAAGTATTTTCATTATGTAAAAAAAATTCTTTTAGTATGGATTCCTTCCTAATCTGACATAATCCTTGGAAATCTTGTTAACTACAAGGAAAATTTTTCTATGTGTCTTGGTGATTTTTCCAAACTAAGTAATTTGTCAAAAATTATTTATAAGACTAAAAGATTTTCAACATGTTTTGAAAAATGAAGCTATAGTATTTTCAAAAATGTAGTGATTTTGAAAAAATAGTGGTTTTAGAAAATATAATATTTTTTAAAGTATAGTATTTTTGAAAATTATAATAGGTCTCTCAATTTGAACTCCCCCTAAGCTTGACACAGCCCTAGGAAGCTTGTTGACCATAAAATGATCTTCCTCTGTGTCTTAGGGCTTAATTCAAACGAAAAGGATAACATAATTTTTTTAAAAATTTTAAAGTGATCTGAAATCAATAGATGAATTGCTCTTTTGATTAGGAATCCCCCCTAAACTTGACACAATCTTAAGAATCCTTACAGATCATAAGGAAAACTTTCTATATGTCTTTAGGGTTTATTTAAATCATTAGAGCAATTAAAGCATATTTTCCAAAAATAAATTCCAATAATATTTTTAAAAAAACATAATAATTTTTTTTAGCAAAAACCATTTTGAATGATATAATAAATTTTTGAAAGACTATAAAATAATTTTGCAAGCGAAAATATTTTGAAGGACATAATAATTTTTGAATGAGTAGTTTTTCAAAAAATAATTTTTGTTGGTGCAAGATGCATCAATGATGTCTTCCTCTAAGTGTTTCGATGTTTAACAATATATTTAAGTTAGTAACAATATGTGTTAAACAAGGTAAGGGTTAGTCAAAGTGATTAAGGGTTAAACCAAACAGGACCTTATGTTTGGTAACCCAGGATTGATCAGGTTGACAAAGGTTTAGCCAAACAGGATCTGATGTTTGGCAGAGTCAACCAGAACCCAGGGTTCGTTAAGGTAACCAAGGGTTAGCCAAACATGATCTAATGTTTGCCAGGATGATCAAACCTAGATTTAATCTGGTTAATATACTAAGGTTTGATCAGTTAAAACAAGGATTAGTTAAACAGGATCTGATGTTTAGCAGAAAATCTAGGGTTAGTCAGTTAGACCAAGGAGTGAGCCAAATAGGACTTGATGTTTGGCAGAAGAGAAGTCTAGTCAGGATTAATATGACTAGCAAAAGAAGTCATTATCAAGGTGAAGCAAAGTCCTAGTTAACCTAGGAACGAAGTCCTGGTTTGAGGAATTGGGCACTAAGTCCTGGCTGAGGGTTGAGCATCAAAGACCTGACCCAAGGTTGGGCAATAAGTCCTGGACGTGGACTGGGCACAAAGTCCTGATTCGAGGAATTGGGGAATAAGTCCTGGTCGTGGATTGGGCACCGAAGACCTGACCAAGGGTTGGGTAATAAGTCTTGGTTGTGGACTGGGCACGAAGTCCTAATTCGAGGAATTGGGCAATAAGTCTTGGTCATGGACTGGGCACCAAAGACATGATCGAGGGTTGGGCAATAAGTCCTGGTCGTGGACTGGGCACCGAAGTCCTGATCCGGAAGATCGGGCAAATGTCCAACCGGAGGAGCCGGTTGGCAACTTCTCCTAAGAGGAGTAGGCGAGGGCGCGTTCCGCGAGAAAGGGAACACTAGGCGTTGGTTCGACCTAGGGTTTCACGAGAAATCTAAAGTCAGAACCAATCTTTAAGGCTAAGATTATTTGCATATTTGTCTTGTGTTTGATTGTCTTGCAGGTACCTAGAGTTGGAGGCAAGACAGAAGAGCAAATGCAGGGAAAATGACACCTGGAAGAAGCATCCAGGGCGCCTGTGTTAATATAGGCGTCCCCATGCTTCCGGGAGCCCTCCATCATAGGCGCCTGGATGGTTCCAGGCGCCCTGGATGGTCTAGGGTGCCCTGGACAGTATGGCTTATCAGCATCGTGAAGTTTGTGATTCCGGATGATTTTTTGACCGCCTATAGGGCGCCTCAGAGGTTCTAGGGCGCCCGAGATGATGCTATAAAAGGGGCCTAGACCCCTCAACTCAGAACAACACTCGCAACATCATTCTAAGCATTCTGAGCAAAGAAAAGCGCTAAAGTCAAAGCTCTGCGACCAAGGAAGCTCTAGGAGAGTGTGGCGCACTTCAGACTTCCAGATTGGACGGATCGACTTTTATTTGATTTGCTTTAAGTTTACAAATTCGCATTTTCAATTATATCTTTTGTGCTTGTAACTCAACTGTAAGACGGGTTTCTCCACCTTCGGAAATTCCAGAAAGGAGACCACTAGTGGACGGGCGCTACCCGTGATTAGGCCTTGGATGTACTAACCCTGGGGGGTTGGGAACCAAGTAAATCTCGCGTGTACGAGTGTCCTTTATTTTCGTTCTTTATTATTTTTGCTGCTACTAACTCTCTGATTAGAACGAACAAACGAACGACAAATTTCCCGACAAAATTTTCAAGTCGATATTCACCCCTCCCTCTATCGACGACATCGATCCTACAATTTTTTTCAAAAGAAATGATATAAAAAAAACTAACTCCCCTTGAACTTGAAACATTCTGGCTAGTCTTGTTAACTATAAGAAACTCTACCTAAGTATCTTAAGGGATTTTAGTGTTGACCTAGAGGGATTGTGTATAAGTGTAGGACAAACAATTTTCAAAAAGATATATACATTTTTGAAAGCTATTTGTAAATACACACAGTCATGCATAAAATTCATTAAAACATTATTATGTTTAAATCATTATTTCAAAAATAAGTTTTTAAGAAAATATTCTAAGAATTTTTAAAAATATTTATCAATTGATTAATCTTTATAATCTCACCCATTCTAAGTGTCGCAGTATAAACAAGCATGATAGCCTTATGGGTGTTTGTGAGATACTTGATTAATTTTTCTCAATTTAATTTTATAGATTGTTTGACCCTGAGTTAGATTCAAGTTTAACAAGTAGTAACTTAAAAGTAAATTTCAATAATTGACTTCCAGGTCTTGACGAGGCACAAGGGTCTTCTTAGATATCGAAAAATGACCCTTTCCTTGACAAAATCTTTTAAAGAAATGATACTTTTAATTTACACTTTGAGAAACTCTAGTCTATCTAGTTTAGGATGTGGCGAGGTAGCTTCGGCTATTTCCACTTAGCTAGGTCGACCAAGTCGGGTACTCCTTATCCTTCCTGACTTCCTAAACTAAGCTTCCCTAACGTACTATGATCTCGCCCCACCCTGGTACTATGTTAGACAAGTATCAAACAATCTTTTTTCTATCTGGCCATTTTAGATTAAGCAAGAAACAAACTAGCATGAATGACATAAGTGAGGGTGATCGAAAGTTGGCAAGAGGGGGTGAATTGCCCCTGAAAAAAGAAAACTCAATCTTTTATTTTTAACTTAACAAAGATGTTAGTTAGGACACAAATATCATAAATAAACAAAGCAAACAATAAATAAAGAGGCTACCGGATTTACTTGGTTTGCAACCAGGGAGGTTGCTAATCTAAGGTTGAATATGGCTTGATTCTCCTGAATATAACTCCTTCGGGCGGATAAGCCTTTTACACGTGAAAAGCTCAAAAAAAAAGAAAGAGAAATTAAACTACACTTGTTTGCTAATGCTTGGAAATCATTGAATGAATGAAACTGAGCTTTAGATGTATATTTATAGCCCCGGTAGCAGTTATCCATTTGCTGATTTGGCACTTGTAGGGCGCCCGAGAGCTCTTGGGCACCTGACACGTGGCCTTGTGCTTATCCAGAAAGCAATGTTCGGAAATGGCTAAACTTAGCCTCTCGGGCGCCTGATAGCACAGGGGTGCTCGAGTGCTCGGGCACCCGACAGCCCAGGCGCCCGTATGCTCACGGGTGTCCGACAGTGGCTATTTTGGTCAGCAGCCACTGACCATTCTCCAGCCTGTCTTCCGGTTTTCGTGGGTGATTTCTGGACAACCAGAGTTAGGCTCACCCGAACCCGACTTCGACCTTTCGCCCCTCGAGTGTCCTTCCTCCCGGCTTCTCGTCCCTCAGATGCCACGCCCATCCTTCTCGCTCCACCGGCATAATCTTCCACAGAGCTCCGCATCCCTCGGATGCACCGAGCCCGTCGACTCCCTTTCCGTGTCATCCTTCTCGACCGCTGCGTCTTCTGCTCGACTTCCTGCGCTCCTATGTTCTTATACACTTAGACACATGGATTAAACACACTAGTACTTAACTTAAATCGGTTAATCACATTAAAATTAACTTGGGGTACTTACAATAACATGTGTATAAAAAAATAGGCAGATGCATGAGCATGACAGTTATGCATGTGTCAATCAAGTCAAAGCATTTTCAGTTTATTTCTAAAAATATCAAATTCTCGATTTGATATTAATCGTGTGAACCAGCGAATGTGTCAACCCATTTTGACACATTTGTTATTATTAAATTGATTATTCTAGTTGGGTAGAATTTTTAATAGTTTCATAATTGAAGGTAATTAATTAGAATTTAATTTATGAATTTTATATTAACAAATTTTAAATTTTAAATTAAAGTTTTTAATTTTAAATTTCTAATTAAAGTTGAATAATTAATTAAAATTTGAGATTTATTCAATAAATAATTTTGGATTTAAATTCATCATTTCTATTAATTCAAATAATTTTGATTTCTTTATGAACTCTTTTGATTTTAAATTTTATTTAATAATTCTATTTTATTTAATTTCTCATAAGATTTTTTAATTAGAGTTTCAATTTGGATTAATTCATTAGGTATATTTTCATAATCATCTTCATATTTAGAATTATATTAAGAATCAATAATTAAAGTTTTAGAATTATCTTCCACATTTTTAATTAAGTTTTCATGATTATCTTCAAAATTATTAGGATTATCTTTAGGAATATTAATTAAAGTTTCATTATTATTTAAAAATTATTAGGATTAACTTCAGTATTATTAATTAAAAATTATTTTTTTCTTCAAAATTATTAGAATAATCTCAGAATTATTAATTAAAGTTTTATCATTATCTATAAAATTATTAGGATAATTTATAGTATTATTAAATAAAATTTTATTATTATCTTCAAAATCATTAGAATTATCATATTGTTAATTAAAGTTTTATCATTATCTACAAAATTATTAAGATTATTTTTAGTATTATTAATTAAAATTTTATTATTATCTTCATAATTATTAGGATTATCTACTGAATTATTAATTAAAGTTTAATTATTATCTATAAAATTAGTAAAATTATCTACATGATTATTAATTAAAGTTTTACTATTATCTACAAAATTATTAGGATTATTTTTAGGATTATTAATTAAAATTTTATTATTATCTACAAAATTATCTGAGAAATTATTTAAAATGTTAAAATTAATTTCTAAAATTACAGCATTAATATTAAAAATTACAGAATTGATATTCATAATTTTGATATTATTTAGATCTATGTTAAAATCATTATCAGTTAAGCTATCATGCAATATTTCTAATTTCTCATGCAGATAATCAAATTTGACAGAAAAATCAATATTATTAGCGTACATATTTTCTAAATTATTAGAATAAATATGTAACTTTGCAGGAATTTTAAAAATATTTTTATAGAAATTAAACTTTTGTACCTCCTTTACCTTCTTCGCATTTTCTAGCATTGTGGACCCGGTTATTCTCCGGTCTGGACACTAGTTCTTATAGTGCCCATGCTTTTGGTACTTGAAGCACTGAATGTGACTCTTGTCGTTCCAGACTTCTGGCACTGATACCTTCGTTGTCGTCGGTGGTGACGTACGAATCTTACAAGTAGGACACTTATTTTTATAGTGCTCTTTCTCTCTGCATTTGAAACAAATTATATGAAATTTAAAAATAGATATTTAACAAAAATATACCTTTTTCACCCTTGTCTCCCCCACAATACCTGGCCTTCTTGCACCTTTGGCCGTGAATCCGATCAGAGCAACCTGCTCTGATATCAATTGTGGGATCGGTGGAGTCGATAGAGGGGGGTGAATATCGACTTTCACTTTCTTTTGTGGGATCGGTGGAGTCGATAGAGGGGGGTGAATATCGACTTTCACTTTCTTTTGTGGGATTTCGTCATTCGTTCGTTCACTTAATATCAGAGTCATTAGTAGCACAGTGGAATAATAAATAAAAACAACAGACACAGTAGACACTCGGGATTTTACTTGGTTCCCTACCTCTCAAGGTCACTGCGTCCAAGGCCTAATCAAGGGAAGCGTCCGTCCACTAGTGGTTTCCTTTCCGGAAGCTTTCCAGAAGCTTTTTGGAGTTGGAGAAACCTGTCTAACATTTTTTAGTACAAGCACAAATAAGGAAAATAATGCTTTACAACTTATTAACAAACAAACCGAATGTGGAGAATCTCTCGGCTAACTCTGGAAGTCCGAAGTGTCACGCACTTCTTCTAGGAGTCTCCTTGGTCGCAGAGCTAGTGTTTCATCTTGTTGGAGGTTAGGACATAAATCCGAGTTGTGTTCTTGGCTTGAGCAAATACTACACAACCTCATTACTTGGCTTGAAGGTGGAGGTACTGAAAAATTAGAATTTTGGTTCACATTGTTTAGAGTCATTTGTTTAACCAGGGAAGTGAGCTCCATCAAAGAATTCTTAATCTCCTTTTGCTCATTAGATACCATCTGAACCTCATTAACTCCTATGGTGGACAAAGCTCTACTCCCAAATTGCTGCGAATTCTCTGCCATGTTTGAAATTAACTCCCTAGCTTGGTCTGGTGTTTTGTTCATTAGGGCTCCTCCAGCTGCAGTGTCAATCATAATCCTATCCATCTGGAGTAGACCCTCGTAGAAGTACTGAATAAGTAGTTGCTCATTGATCTGGTGCTGTGGGCAACTAGAGCATAACTTGTTGAATCTCTTCCAGTAATCGTATAGGGTCTCTCCCACCACTTGTTGTATGCCACAAATACTCTTCCTGATGATTGCAGTTCTAGAGGCTGGAAAGTACTTCTCCAAAAATACTTTCTTAGTAGAAATCTAGCTAGACATGTGCCCAGTAGGTAAATAGTAGAACCAATCCTTAGCTGCTCCAGGCAGGGAAAATGAAAATGCTTTCAGCTTAATATCTTCTTCTGAAATCCCCTGAGGCTTCATGGTGGAGCAAACTACGTGAAATTCATGTAAGTGTCTGTTGGGATCCTCTCCAAACTGTCCTTGAAATTTAGGCAACAAGTGGATGAGTCCTGATCTCAACTCAAAGTCTCCAATGAGCTCTGGGTAAGCAATGCTTGAGTACTGGAAAGCGTCATCAGGTGCTGCAAGTTCTTTCATGGTTTTTTGGTGGTCTACCATAATAGTGCCTGAATGAGTAGAAATGGTCTGAAGAGGAGGAATATCGATAGCCTCTGAAATTCTGCCTTGGTTCCTCCTTGCTCTGAAAGTCCTCTCAATTTCAGGGCCAAGTTCCTCAAGATCACCACCTGCAGACCTGGTCATAAAACAAACACAAATCGCAGCAAACATATATAGAAAAAATGAAACAAGTAAAGTAGATCACAAAATAAGGCAATAAGCACGCAAGCAAAAATCAAACAAACTTAACTAGTTATTTCCCCGGCAACGGCGCCAAAAATTTGATAGATGCCCACAACAGGTGTCACGATGAGCCTCAAATTTAGAAATTTATAGATTGAAAACCCTAGCTCACAAAATAAAATGTAGTAAAGGGGCCTCAAGTCATGTTTTTCTAAGGACTAGTTTAGGATGTTTGATTCAAGCTCGAATTTGTGTGTCGTCAAATGTTTTGGGGTTTTCAAATAAATTGGGGGTTTGTTTTGCAATTTAGAATGAAATAGAAGGAATAAAATATACTTAGCTAAGCAAATATGATTGCCAAAACTACACTTAAACTAATTGACAATTAAACCATGCAACTTGAAATGACAAAATTGGAATTCAAAACTAAAATTGAGTGCAAGGAAACTGTAACTAAGAGAATTCGTGAATTAAAATTGAATGTAAGTAGTTTGTGTCTAAACTGCAAAGTTGTAGGATCTGAAACAAATCAAGCTTAAACAAAATAGAGGTTGAAGTGAAGCAGGACTACCTGATCGGTCTACAGTCTGATCAGAAGTAAGCCTGATCGGTCGACAGACCGATCAGATGATGCTTGGGTCGGTCGACAGACTGATCAGTGTCTAAAAGCTTGCAGATACAGAATCAAACTGCGAAGAACAAAATTCAAAAACGAATGCAAAAAAGTTAAAACTAAACAACAGATTTACTCTCCAATTCAAGAACTATCTTTTTGTCACTCAAGATTCAACTAGAAACCCTCTAGCTCATAGATCATCTGAAGCCGATTGCTCGTGGACAAATTGCGCTAGTTCACAGGCGAAGCTGAAGATTCCATCCGAACTCCTTCTTGATTGATGAATTGGGTTGCGGTTATGGTTCAGAAACCCTCGAAGATCTTTAGAAGACCCTTTTGAATGCTTCAAAAGCTCTGCGTGATGAAGATGGACAAACAAGAGTCGATCGGATAAAGTGCGCGCTTTGGAGAAACCCTCTCCATAGGACCTTGCAGCGACGAGAAACAAACACAATCTGCTCGGGAAATCGCTCTCAGAGCTCTGAGATCTTGAATCGAAGCTTCCTCTGTTGTGGTCGCGCGATCGGATGAAGAAACGGAGAAGAAGACGCGAAGAACGGGAAGAACACGAAGAACAGTGGCTGCGACACGCGACGACGCCGAATTCTGAGGGATTTTTGATTAAATACTTAGCAATGGACGGCTGAGATCGTCCTGGCTTAATCCAACGGTCAGATCTTCTCTTATTGAACCCTAAACTCCCAGATCTCAATCTGAAGGTCAGATCTACCTCTCCTCGGCTGGGATCAATCGGATCTGCCCTAGATGGCTCAGATCTCCTTGCCTTCGAAATGGATGGCCCACAGTCTTCCAAAGCATGATCGCCTTGATCTGAGCCCGATTCTGACTCAAACTTGACCCAACTTGACCTAGGTCCATGATCCATCAGCCTATAAAAGTCAGATTCAAATTAGATATCAAAACACCTCAAATTTAAAATAGAATTAATCCATGGAACCTAGGGTAAGTACAAGATTAAGCATGTAAAATATGGACCAAACATGAATTTTAGAGCCTAAAATAATGAACAAAATAGTAGTTATCACTTCACTCATCAGGACTTTTACCCAGCTTTACTAACTAAGATTACATACCCAACCTGCGGTCAGGTCTTCATGCCCAGCTTGACTCACCAAGTGTTGGGACCGGGTGCATGTTGACATGGATGCGGGTTCATAATTTTAAAATTAATTACGTGCAGCGGAAGGTTTAGCATAAATAATTTCTCAAATTATTTAACCACACATCTAAGCATGCAACTTTATCTTGTATAGACATGATCATATATTTAAAATTTTGCAAAAACGTAAACTAATTTACTTAATACCTTGTGTAACTCGAAGGAAGGGACGAGATCCAACCGTAAGCGTCCCTCGGAAGCTCCGCCTCTATTCGCGTCCACGCCGAGTATCTTCGGGATGACTTCGCAAAGCCACGAGTTTCGTGTTCTCGAGAACTACTAGATTCTCCGAGAACGCGACAAGAAAAACTAAGAGAGAAGTAATCACATCGGAAAACTCACTACCAAGGTTGGCCGGAATCACAATTCCGGCGAGAAGAAGGAAGATGACTTGCGCCCAATCCCAAGGTGATAATGGCCGGAGAGGAAGATCGTCCCAACGGAAGAACTTTGTCGCCTCGGTGCTTCTCCTTGTGCTCACGACAAGAAGAAGGGAGAAGAGCCTTGTGGCCGACCAAGAGAAAGAAGGGAGGAGAGGGAGAGAGCCCAGGCAAGAATACTTGGATTATTTTTCAAGCCTTGCCTTGGGTCCTTTATATAGTGGCCTCTCAACCGCCAAGTCTCCTTTTTCTTATGGAATAAATTTTCTATGACTTATTCCATCATGCCAAGTTTTATCATATTTTAATTCATGATAAAAACCGACCAAGTCTCCTTTTTTCTTATGGAATAAATTTTCTTATCATGGTAAATCAATCCGTGATTGATTTTATAAAATAAAATAAATCAATCCATGGTTCATTTTAATTTCCATGAAAAATAAACCAAACCTTGGTTTATTATATAAAAATTTATATCATCCATAATTTTATAAAACAAACCACACCATTGGTTTATTTTATAAATTGAACCAAAAACTTGGTTCTCTCCCTTTATTGTGGCCGGCAAAGCAAAGAGGGTGGAGACCCTCTTTGGCCGGCCCATCCAAGCCACGCCCCAATGAATTAAACTTATTTAATTCATCTATTAAGTCTTCAAAAGACTTAGCCATTTTACACTTCCGATGGGACTCTGAAAAATTCAGATTCGACTTATCGTTTGGCTCAACCAAACTTAATCTCTCTTGATTGGAAAATTTAATTTTCAACTCGTTTTAAATCCCTCGGATTACTCGTAGTGCGTGTGACTAAATAGGCTTTTAATTTATGTTGGTCGTCTATAATTAACCAATTATAGAACGATCATGAGTGGCACCTAGTAGTACATCATGATCCCCAATTAATCGAAAGATCAACGGTTGACCTCAGAAACTATTCTGAAACCCTTCAGCAACTATAATGAATCGTACCCCATTCCCTTCACCATCTTATACCCACTTGGTTCAGGACATGGTCTATGTGTGTCAGTCCCCACTAGGCTGATTACGTCACACCTAACCCAAGTAACATTTTCTCGTCCTACGGATTCTAATTACTCTCATGTATTTAAGAGATTTATACTCTGAACATATCATGCTCTGGCCAGAGGCTTCGAGTAACAATCCGACGATAGGCCTTGGGTATACATCTCCTCGCAAGGAGTGGTGAATCCTTTGTAGGCTGTTCAAACATCTTCGGGCACTTCGACTTATACCCAATCATCCTGGGTCCACACCTTCTTGGAGATGTTTGCTTAAGATGTCAAAGTATAAGTCTCCATGACCAAGATGACTTGAACACCGCAAGTCAAAGGAACATCGCACTTAAGCTGCAGTAAGAACTTCACTGACATATATATTTGTAGACTACCATATGAAGTTTTACAGCCAATCACTCCAATGAACTAGTTCCCTTAACTAGCATTCATGTTTATCTCCGGACATCCCAATGTCACCGGCCAGTGAGACTCAGCTGATTAGAGAATAACCCATGCTAGTCTCAACAGAATTGATAGTGTCTATATTTATCAATTCATCGACTAGGGACAATTTCAATACTTCACAATTGCACATGTAGAGATAATCACTAGTTGTGAATTCATCACAAATTCTCTCATGCTGTGAATTGTATTGCGGACATTCAGTAAATGAGTTTAAGATCTCAATCAAATACATAAACATGTATACTCAAATAGTGAATATTTTTTTATTAAAATAAATGATTACAATCATAAGACGATTGCCTTAGGACATTTTTCTCATATCACTAACAAACTCCCACTTGGCCTAATGTCAATCGCTACTATATCCAATACCACAGGCTCTAACATGACCCTCAAACATGCTTTGAGGCAAGGCCTTAGTTAAAGGATCTGCTAAATTCCTTTTAGTGGGAATTTTCTCAATTTGTATATCATTCCTACTTATAATCTCTCTGATCAGATGATAGCGGTGAAGCACATGGTTGGATCGCTGATGAGACCTTGGTTCCTTCGCTTGTGCAATAGCTCCATTGTTGTCACAATAAACCGGTATTGCTTCATCAATGGTTGGAACCACACCAAGTTCTGAGACAAACTTCTTGATCCAGACTGCTTCCTTTATTGCTTCCGAAGCTGCAATATATTCCGCTTCCGTGGTAGAATCCGCTACGGTGTCTTGCTTGGAACTCTTCCAACTTATTGCGCCTCCATTCAAAATAAATACGTATCCGGACTGAGATTTGGAGTCATCCTTATCTGTCTGGAAACTGCATCTGTATACCCACGTATTACCATATCACCTTCTCCATATATTAGGAACACATCCTTAGTTCTTCTCAAGTACTTGAGGATTGTCTTGACAGCCGCCCAATGATCCATTCCTAGATCAGACTGGTATCTGCTTGTGACGCTCAGAGCATACGATACATCGGGCCTAGTACATAACATAGCATACATGATAGATCCTATCGCGGATGCATAAGGAATCTTATTCATGCAAATCCTCTCGTCTTCTGTGCGCGGACACATAGACTTCGAAAGGTTGATCCCATGCCTGATGGGAAGGTAACCTTTCTTGGATTCCGACATGCTAAACCTTTCTAGCACTCGGTCTATATATGTAGACTGCGAAAGACCAAGCAATCGTTTTGATCTATCTCTATAGATTCTAATCCCAAGGATATAGGTTGCTTCTCCCAGGTCTTTCATGGAGAAAGTTTTGGACAACCAAATTTTAACTGACTGTAAGACTGATATATCGTTTCCTATAAGTAATATGTCATCGACATATAATACTAGGAATACGACTGCACTCCCACTAACCTTCTTATACACACAAGGTTCGTCAGGATTTTGTGAGAAATCAAACTCTTTGATTGTCTCATCAAAACGGATGTTCCAGCTCCTGGATGCTTGCTTTAATCCATATATGAATCGTCGAAGCTTGCATTTGGTTTTATTAACCGATGTGAAACCTTCAGGTTGTATCATGTATACATCCTCAAGAAGGTTTCCATTAAGGAAAGCTGTTTTCACATCCATTTGCCATATCTCATAATCATAATAAGCTGCTATGGCCAGGAGCATCTGAATGGATTTAAGCATAGCAACTGGCGAATAGGTTTCGTCATAATCAATTCCTTATTTCTGACGATATCCTTTTGCCACTAATCTAGCCTTAAAGGTAACAACATTACTTCATGTCGTTTTTCTTGAACTATGTCATCGGTTCGGTGGGTTCGAATTTTTTTTTTCAGAACGACCACCGATTCCGAAAACCCACGACCAGGCTAACCCCTTCAGTTGCTTTTATAATTCTTTTTTCATATTTATATTTTATAATAAAAAAAAAAAAAAAAAAAAAAAAATAAAAAAATTCGGTCAACCCACCCCCCCCCCCCTTTCCCCCCCCCACCCCCCCCTTTCCCCAACCGATTTTTTTTTTTTTTTTTTTTTTTTTTTTTTGCTTAATCCTTCAGGTGGGTTAACCAAGTCCATACTTGATTTTCGTATATGGAATCTATTTCTGACTTCATGCTTCAAGCCATTTATCCCTTTCTGAATTTTTCAGAACATCTTCATAACTGATAGGTTCGTCATTGTTAATGAGTAACACGTCGTTCAATTCACTTATGAGAAATCCGTATCTCTCTGGAATATTGCGTGTCCTATCAGACCTACGAAGAAGCGGTGGTGTTTTAGGTTCAACTGATAGCTCATTATTATGAATTATTGGTTGTGGGTCTAGACTAGGTGTCTCTGTAATGTGTATTGGAGTTTCTTGAACTTCTACAAGTTCAATGCTACTCCCATTATTTTCTTGTAAAAAAAATTCTTTTTCTAGAAATACAACATGCCTTGAAACAAACGCCTTTTGTTCCAAGGGATGGTAGAATTGGTAACCCTTCGTTTCCTTAGGGTATCCAATAAATAGACATTTATCAGACATAGCATCCAATTTGTCTAATACAGTCCACTTTACATAAGCAGGACAACCCTATATCTTTAGGTGAGATAAATGAGGTTTCTTACTATTCCACGTCTCATATGGAGTAGTAGAGACTACCTTGGTCGGGACTCTGTTTAGCAAGTAAACAGTTGTCTTAAGCGCATAGCTCCAAAAGGATTTTGGAAGAGTTGCATGATTCATTATAGATCTAACCATGTCCATCAAGGTTCGGTTACGCCTCTTAGATACACCATTATGCTGTGGTGTATATGGCGGAGTCCATTGAGACAATATCCCATTGTCCCTAAGATAATCTTGAAACTCTTGACTTAAGTATTCACCACCCCGAACGGATCGAAGTATCTTAATACTTTTGTCAAGCTATTTCTCTACTTCACTTCTGAACTCTTTGAATTTCTCAAAAGCTTCAGATTTGTGTTTCATTAAGAACACATACCCGAATCGTGAGTGATCATCGATAAAGGTAATGAAGTAGTTATAGCCTCCTTGTGCAAGAGTTGACATTGGTCCACATACATCAGTATGTATTAGACCAAGCAATTCTCCCACTAGTTTACCTTTTTCGGAAAAGGGTAATTTGGTCATCTTGCCTTTTAAGCATGATTCGCATGTATCAAATGAACCAGGTTCAAATGATTCCAGAATTTCACATCGGTATAATTTGGTCATGCGTTTCTTGCTTACATGGCCAAGACGACAATGCCACGTATAGGAGTCTATTTGATTATCTATTTGAGCACGTTTGTTGCTAACTTCGATATTGAAAACGTCACCGGATAAATCTAACATGTAGATACCATTGCATAAAGTTTCGGTCCCATAAAGAACACCATTTAAAGTTATGTAACAGCAATTGTTACTAAAAGTTAAATGGTAACCCTTTTCATTCAAGCATGAAATAGATACAATGTTCTTTATTAACGAAGGAACAAAATAATAATTATCCAATTCTAAGACAAGTCCAGTAGGGAGCTTTAGCAAATATGTTCCGATGGCAATAGCAGCAATCTTTGCTCCATTTCCAACTCGCAAATTCGCTTCTCCCTTGACGAGTCTTCTTCTATTCCTTAGCCCGTGTATGTTATTACATATATGTGAGCTACACCCAGTATCAAGTACCCAGGTGTACGAGGAAATAGAGTGACATTCAATAACGAAGATGCTTGAAGAGAATGGGACATCGGATGCCTTCTTCTTCAAGGACTCAAGATAAACCTTGCAGTTTCTTCGCCAGTGGCCCTCCTTGCCGCAGTGATGGCAAGTGCCTTTTGGTGCCTTTTCAATCCTTTTGGCCTTAGTTAACTTATTGGTGTCCAAAATGGAACGCAAATTCAGAGAAGATATGATCAGGTGATTATCCTAGAAATACAAATTGAGGTTATGTGATGAGAATGATAAAGAATGCATCAATATACATTAATTAAATCCTATTTATTTTTCGAATTGAATAACCCTTTTTATCAATTCGGGAGATCGTAGGAACATCTCCAAATAGGTTGATATCCAACCATAGATAAAAACAACCATGGCTGGAGTCCATCAAGTTAGTCTTAGCTATGAAGGTAGGTAATTATACCGATTACATATTACACATATGTAACTATCACATTATGCTATCAACTAATTGAATGTTTGCATATATCATTGGGTTGTTAACTCATTAACAAGTATGCAACAATACACATAGCACCCAACTGCACCTCTCTTTACATCGACCTTGGTTGTGGCACAACAAATCGATGCTCCAAGCTTAAGGCTGACCCATTAATCAAGAAATAGTTTTAATATGGTTGAAGCTCATTCAACCGTTTAGTCAGGCTTGGATGTGTCCAACAACCAAAACCAAGGATTAACCTCTGACTCCAACTATATTAATCATAAACTAATTCCATGGTTTGAACATGTTGAGGTTCAAGCCGGGCATGGATGTGTCCATCAACCCAAACGAGAAACAAAACTCCGGTTCTAACCATATTAATGGAAGGTGTTGGTCTTAATATTTTGTAAAGGGTTTTTGGTCTCATCTTTTTCTTTTAAGCACATTCATGACATATAATTATGTCATGTACTAACGATTTCCTTAATAAAGTATGTATGTGACTTAATTTATCAAGTCTCATTAATTGAATTAGGAATCGGATTTCCTAATTCTAATATCATACTTTATTCAAGGAATTGTTTTGGGAAACAATTTCCTAAATTATCATAATCAATTTTGGAAATAATATGTTTAAGACTTTGATTTCTCTAAATCAAATCTTATTAAATTAAGAGACAGATTCCCTTAATTCAACCACATATTATTTTCATGAAAATCTTATTTAAGGAAATATACTCTATAGGAAACCATTTTTCTAATTAATTTTGGAGAAAATAATATGTAAGAGCATCACCTCATAAATCAAATAAGGAAATTATCGTTTGAGAATCACCTCAAAATTTTCAAGATTTGATCACATATTTTATTTATGGAAAATTAATATCAATAACTTAATTTGGACGGGTCCCCGAGGCTCAATCCAAAATAAGAATTTATTGATAATATAATTTGGACGGCTCCCCGAGGCTCAATCCAAATTAAACATTTGACAGTTTAAATTCAATTTAGGAAATTTAATTATAACAATTAACTTTAAATTGGACGGCTCCCCGAGGCTCAATCCAAAATAAAGAATTTTGTAAATAATTTAATTTCTAATTATGAATTTAAATGTCAATTAATATTCCCATAATTTGTCTAGACTTTCTTGAAAGAAAGTGTCCAAAATTGCGAGCATTCCATAAATGGAAAGATTCCAAAAATAAAAGGTTTTCAGAATAATTGTAAGTTTCTGGTACAAAGAAAACTTACGTATTTCCAAAATTGAAAATTTTCCAAAATAGGAAATTGCCAAAATTGGAAAGTTTTCAAAAATGAAAAGTTTTCACAATTATCATAAAATTTCAGAAACAGGGATATTTCAAAAGTTTGCAAAATTTCATGATGATTTCCAAACTTTGAAATTCCTAAATCGAAAATTTACCATAATTGGAAAGTTTTCATAATTGGAAATTTTTCCAAAATTGAGATCATGACAAAGTTTTCCGCAAAACAATTATATGATTATGTCGAACACTAACCGACTCTGATACCACTGTTGGGACCGGGTGCATGTTGACATGGATGCGGGTTCGTAATTTTAAAATTAATTACGTGTAGCGGAAGGTTTAGCATAAATAATTTCTCAAATTATTTAACCACACATCTAAGCATGCAACTTTATCTTATGTAGACATGATCATATATTTAAAATTTTGCAGAAATGTAAACTAATTTACTTAATACCTCGCGTAACTCGAAGGAAGGGACGAGATCCAACCGTAAGCGTCCCTCGGAAGCTCCGCCTCTATTCGCGTCCACGCCGAGTATCTTCGGGATGACTTCGCAAAGCCACGAGTTTCGTGTTCTTGAGAACTACTAGATTTTCCGAGAACGCGACAAGAAAAACTAAGAGAGAAGTAATCACATCGGAAAAACTCACTACCAAGGTTGGCCGGAATCACAATTCCGACGAGAAGGAGGAAGATGTCTTGCGCCCAATCCCAAGGTGATAATGGTCGGAGAGGAAGATCGTCCCAACGGAAGAACTTTGTCGCCTCGATGCTTCTCCTTGTGCTCACGGCAAGAAGAAGGGAGAAGAGCCTTGTGACCGACCAAGAGAAAGAAGGGAGGAGAGGGAGAGAGCCCATGCAAGAATACTTGGATTATTTTTCAAGCCTTGCCTTGGGTCCTTTATATAGTGGCCTCTCAACCGCCAAGTCTCCTTTTTCTTATGGAATAAATTTTCTATGACTTATTCCATCATGCCAAGTTTTATCATATTTTAATTCATGATAAAAACAGACCAAGTCTCCTTTTTCTTATGGAATAAATTTTCTTATCATGGTAAATCAATCCATGATTGATTTTATAAAATAAAATAAGTCAATCCATGGTTCATTTTAATTTCCATGAAAAATAAACCAAACCTTGGATTATTATATAAAAATTTATATCATCCATAATTTTATAAAACAAACCACACAATTGGTTTATTTTATAAATTGAACCAAAAACTTAGTTCTCTCCCTTTGTTGTGGCCGGCCAAGCAAAGAGGGTGGAGACCCTCTTTGGCCGGCCCATCCAAGCCACGCCCCAATGAATTAAACTCATTTAATTCATCTATTAAGTCTTCAAAAGACTTAGCCATTTTACGCTTCCGATGCGTCTCTGAAAAATTCAGATTTGACTTATCGTTTGGCTCAACCAAACCTAATCTCTCTTGATTGGAAAATTTAATTTTCAACCCGTTTTAAATCCCTCAGATTACTCGTAGTGCGTGTGACTAAATAGACTTTCGATTTATGTTGGCCGTCTATAATTAACCAATTATAGAATGATCATGAGTGTCACCTAGTAGTACATCATGATCCCCAATTAATCGAAAGATCAGCGGTTGACCTCAGAAACTATTCTGAAACCTTTCAGCAACTATAATGAATCGTGCCCCATTCCCTTCACCATCTTATACCCACTTGGTTCAGGACATGGTCTATGTGTGTCAGTCCCCACTAGGCTGATTACGTCACACCTAGCCCAAGTAATGTTTTCTCGTCCTACTGATTCTAATTACTCTCATGTATTTAAGAGATTCATACTCTGAACATGTCATGCTCTGGCCAGAGGCTTCGAGTAACAATCCGACGATAGGCCTTGGGTATACATCTCCTCGCAAGGAGTGGTGAATCCTTTGTAGGCTGTTCAAACATCTTCGGGCACTTCGGCTTATACCCAATCATCCTGGGTCCACACCTCCTTGGAGATGTTTGCTTAAGATGTCAAAGTATAAGTCTCCATGACCAAGATGACTTGAACACCGCAAGTCAAAGGAACATCGCACTTAAGCTGCAGTAAGAACTTCACTGACATATATATATGTAGACTACCATATGAAGTTTTACAGCCAATCACTCCAATGAACTAGTTCCCTTAACTAGCATTCATGTTTATCTCCGGACATCCCAATGTCACCGGCCAGTGAGACTCAGCTGATTAGAGAATAACTCATGCTAGTCTCAACAGAATTGATAGTGTCCGTATTTATCAATTCATCGACTAGGGACAATTTCAATACTTCACAATTGCACATGTAGAGATAATCACTAGTTGTGAATTCATCACAAATTCTCTCATGCTGTGAATTGTATTGCGGGCATTCAGTAAATGAGTTTAAGATCTTAATCAAATACATAAACATGTATACTCAAATAGTGAATATTCATTTATTAAAATAAATGATTACAATCATAAGACGATTGCCTTAGGACATTTTTCTCATATCACTAATACCAAGACTATGTCCACCTAGCTTTACTCGCTAGGACTCAGCTTCACTCACCAGGATTTCGTGCCCGAACCTCGACTAGGACTTCGTGCCCAATTCCTCGAACCAGGACTTCGGTGTCCAGCCCTCAGCCAAGTCTTCATGCCCAATTCTCCAAACTAGGACTTCGTGCCCAGCATCACTCACCAGATCTTTGGTGCCTTGACAAAGACTTCTTTGCTAGTCATCTGATCCTAACTAGATTTCTTTCTGCCAAACAACAGGTCCTGTCTGGCTTAGTCCTTGGTATAACCGTCCATATAAGTTTAGTCGCTCTGCCAAACATTAAGTCCTGTTTGGCTAACTCTTGGTCAAACTAACCAACCATAGGTGTTCTAATCACTCTGTCAAACATCAGGTCTTGTTTGACAACCCCTTGGTCAAACTAACCAACCCTAGGTGTTAATCACTCTGCCAAACATCAGGTCATGTTTGGCTAGCCTTTAGTGAAACTAACGAACCCTGAGTGCTAATCATTCTACCAAATATCAGGTCTTGTTTGGCTAACCCTTTGGTCAAACTGATCAAACCTAGATTTACCCTACCAAACATCAAGTCCTGTTTGACCTAACCCTTGATCAAACTGACCAGACCTTGGTATATTGTCAAACATCGAAACACTAGAGGTTGACTGTTCTTGTCTGATGTTTTTTGCACCAACACCATACATATCAAAATACCAAAAATACCTTAAATACCATAAAAATGAAAATTACTAAAAATAGTAATAAAATTTTTGGAGGCTCGAATGAGGGTTTAAATAGTAGAGTTTGGGTCCTAATGTTGACAATTACGGGTTCCCCGAAAATAAATATAGATTTCTAAAATACGCACGCGGTGACCACTGATAGAGTCTAATTCATAGTCCTGAGTCAAAAATTATATCCCTTTGAAATTCAAATGATCATGTTGGATTTGTTCTGCATCAATAAGACTAAACTTGTTTTGAGTCTCCGAAAAACCGTAAACTATATTTTTTTTCCTGGTCTCTTAAAGATTGTTGCTTTGCTATTCCGTATCAAGTATTCTTACAGACGGAATCCTCTGTCTCCATTTTTTTGTGTGCCCCTATCCCAAATCGCCCGATCACCATCGATTTGGACCTGATTGCCGCGCGGACCACCATCGATGACCTTCGGGTGCTTGCTTCGACCAATCTATAACCTCTAGGGAAGGTGAACCCAGGAGGATCGAGGCGAATTGCGACTGGATCGCGGGCGGTAATTGGGTGCGATCCGATCGTAATTGACCGAGATCCTCTATGGTTCACCTTCCCCCAAAGGGTGTAGATTGGTCGGGCTAGGTGGCTGGAGGCCACCGGCGGTATCGGGGCGACAATCGAATCTAAATTGAAGACAATCGGGGGATTCGGCGACTTAGAATAGGAGACACACGGAAAAAGCAAGACAAAGGATCTCGTCTAGTATCCTTATGGTCTATGGAGAATGATTATGAAAGGAGACAAACGATGTTAAGAGTTGAAAACAATGACCAATTATCTGAAATTTACATAGTGATAACAGGATAGGAAAGGCGAGGTGTGATTCCAATGGTTAACCTAGAATTTTTTTTTCTTCTCGTATTACTCCTGTTTTCTCAAGTGAAATCAAATCAGATATGTTGATCCTCGAGTAGTGCAGGCCTTAAACAATACATAGAACTTTTTTTTCTTTTGTTTTTATTTTAAGGAGCATACATATTCCATAGTAAAACGATGCCCGAGCTCACACTTCCATGGCCAAGTTGACCATTATTTGATATGTTTAATGAAGAAGGAAGAAAAGTTATGCCAAACGAACAGCTTTCTCCACGCTTTCTTTGATCCCTTGACTTCGCTTCAAGCGTCTAAAAAGAATAAATAGGCAACAACAAAAAATACCAGATTTACCAGAAATGTGAAATATTCACTGGATGATGACTTGCATAGGGAAAAGCTTCCTGATTCTAATTTGCTTTGATTACTCACAAAGTTCTTATTTAAAGTACCTATTCGATTCAATTAATTATAATATTAGTCATGGCAGCTTCTTCTAATTTTCCATCTGTTTGATTATGAAATTTGTAAGAAGCTGTTGTAAAATGCTACAATTATTGAAGAAACCACAAATAGCGCCCATCGTTTCATACCGACAAAATGCATCTAAACATCATTTCTTTTATTTTCTGAATCCATACAAGTTATTCAAGATGGGACGTTTTGAATATTACATGCGTCGCCTAATCTTTTTGTCTTATTGAAAACAAACTATTCAACATTCATTTAGGAGATTTTATTTTGTTCCTCGACGAGTTGAATCATTGTAAAATCCAACTCAAATTAGATTTTATATCAATTTTTCTCGCCAGTCGTAGCCTTTTCTGGATTCTTTGCAGCGGCGTAAGCGTCAATCCATGGCCTTCGTTCCGCCAAACTCTTCCACGCCGCATTCTACGAATAAAAATCAATCAATAAATACAATCATCGGTCCTCGCGCGCCCACCGACACTGCTGGATTTACTCTTCCTCCTCTCCTTTCCACATCTCAAATCCAGACTCCTTATATATTTGAAAGAGTTTCCATTCTTCAGCGTCTGAGAATTGAGATACAGCTCCTGCAGGATGAAGGAGATGAAGAGGCTCAGGTTCCGGCCGCTGGCGGAGCCCCGGAGTTTTGGGTCAGGGCTAATTATCGGATGCATTTTGGCGTCGATGATTTATTTCGTAATGTACAGAAGCGAAGAAGGAATCCACCATCTGTCTATCTGTGAGTTTCCCAACTCTGTTCTTGCTTGCTGGTCTACTTGAACAATGATGTGACTCTGTTCCAAGTTCGCGCAGTGAATTGCAAGCTTACGCCGTCTTCGTCTTTGGACGATGCGGCTACTGCGAATTCTGCTGTCGAAGAAGGCAGCAGCATTCTATCGACAGGTAGTGACGAGGAGGAGGAAGGAACCAAAGTGAAAGATGATCATAAACAAGTGTCGGCGAAACCATCAATTGTCGATCACAATCGATCAGGTTATTCTTCGAACACACCTACTCGTGCTTTTTAAATCCACGCCTGAATTCCACACTGGCTTGTTTCAGAAGCTTTGCTTGCGAAGAAACCGATTTGCGATTTCTCCCAGTACAGATTAGACATCTGCGATTTAGAGGGCGATATCAGAGTCATCGGGAAGAATCTCTCTTCGGTAATGCTCGTTGCATCCAGAGACACCCCTGCATCGTCATGGGAGATCAAACCGTATCCCCGCAAGTACGACCACTCCGCCAAGGCCAAAGTCCGATCTTTCAACGTCACGACACTGCACGCCTCCGCCGCTCCAAACTGCGACGTCCGCCACTCCGTCCCGGGCGTGCTCTTTTCCACCGGCGGCCACTGCGGAAACTGCTTCCACGATTTCGCCGACGTGCTCGTTCCCCTGTTTCAGACCGCCGGCCCGCTCCGTCGACAAGTTCGGTTCGCCATTTCCAGTCTGAACGGCTGGTGGATGACGAAGTACCGACCGTATCTGACCCCGCTGTCCGCCTTCGACGTCATCGACCTCGACGGCGACGACCGCGTTCATTGCTTCGACCGCCTGACGGTCGGACTGCGCGCGAAGCGCGACTTGATGATCGACGCCGCAGAGGCCCCCGATGGCTACTCCATCGCCGGCTTCGTCGAGCTCACCCGCAGCGCCTACGGCCTCGGCCGCGCCCGTGTCGGACCGAAGAAAAACCCCACGAAGCCGCGCCTGCTTTTCATCGCGCGCGGCGGCACGAGGAAGTTCGCGAACCTGGACGCGCTGACGGCGGCCGCGGAAGCGGTGGGCTTCGAGGCGGTGGCGGCGGAGCCGGACTTCATGGACGTCGCCCGGTTCGCGCACGTGGTGAACTCGTGCGACGTGATGGTTGGCGTGCACGGCGCGGGCCTGACAAACTTCCTGTTCCTACCCACAGGAGCGGTCGTGGTCCAGGTAGTGCCACTTGGAAAGCTGAACTGGATCGCCACCAATTTCTACGCGGAGCCAGCGATGGGTATGAATCTCGAGTACATCCAGTACGACATCACCATCGACGAGAGCACGCTTCCCGACGCGTATCCGAGGGACGACAAGATATTCACGGATCCAGAGTCGGTCCACAAGGAAGGTTGGCATCGGATCCTGGAAGTCTACCTCCGCCAGCAAAACGTCCGGCTCGACGTCGGCCGGTTCAGACCGGTTCTGGAGAAAGCATATGGCCTCGTCCGGGAGAAGGAATAAATGCTCAAATAGTTTGATTCTTTATATAACAGAAAGAAAGTGGCTTAGCTTCCACATCTGTTCTGCTGTATAGCTCATTGGTTTCAAAGAAAAGGAACAGAAGAAGAAGACAAATATCGATTTGTTAGAGCAGTTTGTCATGTAGCAGTAGGCATTCATTATCTTAAATGGTGGAAAGGTAAGGTGCAACGTTACAGGTTTCTGAAACTATACACACTTTTGCTGGCTTTGCGTGATGAAACTGGAAAAGTATATATCTTAATTAATTAATTTTCTTCTTTAATTTAGTCACGATACTGAAATAAGTTAAGGTAGCTGGCTAGTCTTCCTCGACTATATATATATATATATATATATATATATATAGAAGAGAGAGAGAGAGAGAGAGAGAGAGAGTGTGAGTGGTGTGTGTGTGTGAGAGGGTGTGGCGCAAAAAAAAAAAACACGGGAGCTAGCCTCTAAAAAAATTAAAAACGTGGAATGAATGTCTCGTTAAGCAGTGGATGAACGGTCGCCTAGTCTTGTGGGGTTTGTGCCAAGCTTGTGATTGAATGCATGTGATGTACGTAGAAACAATGTAATTCATGTGGAATTTGCATTCGTCAATTATTCGGATGGGCACTTTTCATTATTGTGTTTTTTTTTGTGAAGTATATATGGTTATATAAAGAGAATTTAATTAGCTGCGTCAATCATTCATAGTGATCAGTAGTGCATCCATTCTAACGAAAAACAATTACTTGTCCTTTCAGTTCTTTAAATTTTAACCCTTTATAAGATCTTACGAAGTGTAATTATTTGTCTCATCAAACAACAACTTGCGCAAACGAAAAAAATAGTTGAAAAATTGTCATGCAAACGTGGGAAATGGTTTTGCCGACACTTGGGTGAATGCCCCCGTCAACATTAGACGTTTTTAATCATCGTAATTATTATTTAATTAGGACTGAAATGACGGAATAACATAACCCACAACAGTGCGCTTCGTTTAAAATTATATATAATTATATTACTTTTAATAACATATATATATATATATATATATATATATATATATATATATATATATATATATATATATATATATATATATATATATATATATGCTAGCTTTTTATTCAAATTTGAAACACATGGGCCAAACGTCCATAATGATATACAGTGGACATTCCAGAACCAATCGTTGTACCTTTCTTTAGTTGTGTACTAAGCTGATTTGTTCGTCCTAGTGCTCTCGTTAATTCATCTTAAAATCAATATAAAAGACGTAAATTATGAAGATTACTAATTAGGATATTACGGTCTTCAATTGTGTACTAAGAATCCTATGTGTTCCAGAAGGAATTGACGACGATATCCAATCACCGGGGTTCTGCCCACGTGGAAGTCGCTATGGCGGGGAGGAACTCAGTGCCCTGCGAGATCAACACGAGCGTTAAGGGGAACACGTCGGAGATTGTCCGACGAAGCTCACTCGGACGCTCAAGTCAGTATATTGAAAGAGAGTAAAAGCAGCAAAAAAAGAGATGTGTGTAGAGTTAAGAGAGCATAACTCCCTTACCGGAGGGGTTGAGCTACCTTTTATACTGATGGCGGCAGACTTGGCGCGTTCCCTTGATCTGTGTCACTTCTCCATGACTCATGCCATGTCCTCGCCCTCTTTCGGCGGTTACCGGATAGCTTTTGAAATGGTCTACGTCGTTATCACGCTTTCGACCCGTTGCGACATGTAAGGGTCGTGATGACTCCTTATGACGGGGATGTGTATCCGTAGACCCGCAAAAAGAGGGGGGGAGACTGCTACTTGAGGTCGCTCGTTACTTGGGCTCCGCCTCCCGAGGTGATCTCGGGGTCTTCCCGTTCGAGTGGACGTTATAACTCCTGAGGGGCTCTCGGGCCTCAACCCCCCAGGGTTGTCCCGGGAGGGGTCTTCTGGTTGACCCTCCGGGGGCATGTCCCTCGAGGGGGGTCTTGAGGCTTGGGAAGGAGGGTCGCTTCGACCTATCGTGTCATGCCACGCAGCTTCTTCATCTCACGTGCCCGCCACGGGCTAACTATTCAACCCCATCACAAGTCCCTCCCTTCAAGTCTGATCGAAGGAAGTGTGGCAGACTGATCGGACTAGTGCGGAGATGTAGAAGCTGAGTTCCTGCGGGGCTTTGTATCCGTTGCTGCTCCTTCAATAAGGGGTCCTCGGATTACAATCTTCGCCTCGAGTTCCGAGAAATCCCCTTTTTGGTTTCATCTTTCCCAAAAAGGCTTCTACGACTCTTGAGGTATTCTAATGATACCTGTCTCTCCATTATAAAGGCGTATGGCGCTTTTTCTGATGGCAGCAAGGTACCTCCGCAAATGCCTCGTCGTCACATGCTTCAGCGGCCCTCTCCACGAACTCTTAATGACGTGCGCCGCTGTAGCTGGCTCACATCAAGCAACTATGCCTGGCGCGTCGGTTTCTCGCTTTCCACGTGCCTCTTCCCTATGGCATTCAGGCAGGCAGCGTCCTGGGTATAAAGGGGGGAAGACGAGGACGTTAGGTCCACCTATGACTTCGCGGTTGGGTGCACTTCGTTGTCCTTTCTTCCCCTAAGGTCCTTTCGCCCGTAAGTAGTTTGTCTCTTCCTTTAGGAACAATGGAAGGTTATCGAGCAGAGTGGTATGAGTCTGCCTCCTCGAGAGTGAGACCGGAGGCTCTATAGGCGGCCATCGAGGCCTACGGCATCCTGGCCGGGATGTCAGTGGTTATCTCCAAGGTAGACCAGACGCTAGTGGAGCCTCCTGCAGGCATGCCAACCTTCTTCTTAGGATAGGTGGAGTTAGGACTCCGTTTCCCTATCCCCTTTTTCATGAATATAACCTCCTACTTTAATATACCTCTCCACCAGATGACCCCTAATGCCTTCCCTCAGATGGAGGGGGGGGGGGAGGCGTATATTGTCTTCAAGCTTTTTGACCTCCCCCTGACGCCTCATCTTTTTCATTCCTTCTTTGTCCCGATCAGTTCTAGGGGAGTCTTCAGCTTCTTGGCCCGACTGGGACATAAGATTTTAGGAGGGTTTCTCTCTTCGTACAAAGGGTAGAAGGAGAGATTTTTCTTCATCCAACTGCCTGCATTGCCCTTCAGTCCCCTTCATTGGATAGAGGCTCTCCCCAATCCTCCCTCTTTAGGGGAATTTCTTTAGAGTGTTGCCTATCGGCGTGTTAGGAATGTACTTGCTGGCATGGAGTTCAGCGGCTCGGGGCTGATGCAGAGTGAGGAGCCCTTCGTTGGATAGAGGCTCTCCCCAATCCTCCCTCTTTAGGAGAATTTCTTCAGAGTTTTGCCTATTGGCATGCTAGGAATGTACTTGCTGGCATGAAGTTTAGCGGCCCGGGGCTGGTGCAGAGTGAGGAGCTTATGTTCCGGGCGGGTCTTAGCCCCAAAGTGACCCAAATCAATTCCAGCCTCGGTATGTTTGTCTTTTTTATTAATGCCTGTTAATTCAGACTGATATTTCCTTGTTTGTCAATTGCAGAGGAAGTAATATTCACCAAGGTGATGGGCCAACTTATCAGGTGGGAGGAGGCCAACAAGGCGGTGTTGAATCCTCCCCCGGCCGTCCCTAAGGCACCACCTGCGCCCACGGAGTCCTTGGAGGGGACTGTTGACTTGTTCCGTGGGACGGCTTCGCCCGAGAGGGTGGAAACCATGTTACATCCCCGCGCGGTTGGAGCCGAGGGCCTTCATATCAATAGGTTGACCCTGTGGCGAATCATCCCTCTAGAGGTGGCTCCCCCCCCCCCCCCCCCCCCCCCATTGCTGTCCGTCCGAGGGGGTTAGCGAGGGGTCTTCCCCTCCTATCACCCCTTCGGCAGTCCAACTCAATGGTCAGCAGAAGAGATGACTCCCAAAGGGCTTGGGTCCTAGATGGAAAAAGATGCGCTCCGCGGGCCCCGACCCCCTTCCCTCTGTGCCTGAGGAGGCGGTTGCTCCTTTCGAGGGGGGAGTGCCTGTTCCTGCATCCTCTTATGTTCCTTCGGCCGCCACTCCAGAGATGGTCGACACAGCTCCTAGTTTTCCCCCGACCGATCCGGCCGAGGTCTCGAAGGGTAAGGAGGTATTGCGTACCCAATACCGGATGGGATTGACCGCCTAAAGAAGAAATTGGATGTAGCATTGGAGGCCTTCATGCAGTCCTTCCCCCCAGTGCAGTTGAAGGAGGTTCCAACTGAGGGGGCCTTGTCTGAGGGGAGTTTTAGCTCTGAGGAGGGTGACTCCGGCCCCTCCAGCCTGCCCCCTGAAGTTCCTGTTGTCCAACGACTTCCTCCTCATTGGGGTACGCCATTATCCGAAGGAAGGGTGAACACATCCAGGTCCCCAGGAGGGGCACCCGTGCAAGTCTCGGCTGGACCGCTAACCACTCTCCGGGAGACCCTTCTGAAGGTATGTGTTACTGTTGCATTGGATATCTTCTTGTATACTCTCTGACCTCTTGATGCCATAACAGGCAGCCGAAGACTGCCTAATAGTCGGTTGAGGTTTGTACTCCTGGCCTCGGGTCGAAGCTTTAATCCGTCGGGCCTTGCGGGCCAAAGCTACCGCTGATCACGAGCGCCGGGCAGGACTGATGCAGGTGGAGGTCAGCATAGCTCTCCGTGCGAGGGTAGAGCATCTGCTGGGCCTTGTACAGGACAGGGAGCTGACCCTTCAAAATTCTCGGCACCGAGAACGCCTGGCGTCTAAGAAAGATGTGGCTGTTACCAAGGACTTGCTCCAGGTGATGCAGGAGAGGGACCAGCTTCAGATGAGAGAGAAGAAGTTGTCGGGTGACATCCGACTCATGGCCATCTCGACCAAGAGACTGAACACGCATGTTCTGGATCAGGCGCAGCAACTGGGTCTGAAGGAGTCTGCCTTTCTGACGGCAACTGATCGTGCGTCTGTCCTGGAGGATGACCTGGCCTAGGCTCGATCGGAGGTCCGGGCCATGTCGGACAGACTCAGAGAGGTTCTTGCCGATCACGATCAGATGTCAGTCGAGCGGGGATGGTTGAAGAGTGCCCTCGCAACTGTTGAGGCTGAGCTCCACGCCCTTTGGGCTACTGAAGCTTCTCGCTCCTAGGAGACTGAAGCAAACTGCAAGGTGATGTTCTTGGAGTCGGTTGAATTTCGTGCTATCATCGCCGACCAAGTAATGAAGCGTTGCAGCAAGGCTTCCATGGGGCTATCGACCAATTGAAGAAGGATCAACTTCTACCTCCCCATGCCGACCGCCGTTTGTGAGCGACGATTGAGTCAGAGAGGGGATCCCCCCCCCCCCGCGAGGGCCTGGAAATGTAGGACCGTGTGTTTACCAGGGAGTTGGGCTCTATTGCAACAATTTTGATTAACATGACTCTATTGTATTGTGCGTGCTCTTGGACCTAGTTCCACGTGTTGAGTTTCTTTGTAGCGAAGCCTCAGGAGAATAGAAAGATAGAATTTCTTCCTGAGATTGATCCTGGGTACAAGCTCCCATGGTAACCCTGCGAGACCTCAGCGCCAGGCCCGCATTTATTTCCCTGTGGGGCCCCTTTAAACCCTTTTCTTCTGGCGGAGGGTGGTTGCCGAACCGTCGCCTCTATGCGACGTTTTAAATAGACTCATAAAGAGCTACGAGTTCCTAGGCGCTGTGAAGGCATGTTGACCGATGCGACTCTTCAGAGTTGACATCCATTGCTGTTCCTGTGCCATGCTTGCATTAAATACGCGGAGAGGCAGTGACCACTATAAATAGGGGGGAGAAGGATGCACTATCTTCAACATTCATGCTGCTTTCTTCCCTTTTTGCGGTGAGATGCCATTGCCTTTTCCTCCACCTCTTTTTGCGGCCGGGACGTTTAACACCGCCGAGAGGGTAACGGAGATGCAGTAGCGTTTCTGGCCGGGGGGTAGCGGAGATGCAGTAGTGTTTCTGGCGGGGGGGGGGGCCCAGTGGAGGTGGAACTTCGTGCAACCCACTCCTTACTGGGGAGCATGGCAGAGATGATGTCCAGAGTCTCGCTGAAGACCCTGGCGGAGGTGGGACTCCGGGATTATCCTAGGAGTCCAGAATAGACGTTATATGGTCCGCCAGGGGGCATGACGGAGATGACATAGCCTAATGGTTGCCTCCCCCTGGGTGGTCCCGTCTGCCCCAAACGTCATCCTCTTCTGAATCCTCTTTTCCCCGAGTTTTGGGGATCGAATGGTGTTTGCAAGGGATGGTGGGGCAGCGTCACCGAGAGGAGAGCTTCTTCTGTTAAGGCAATTCTTCTTTTCCAGCATCCAGAGAGAAATTGCAGTTCCCCCTCCTCTTTCTTCTGAATGTTGTGTCGGATGCATCTTTGTGGGAAGAGGTAGTCGGGGCCTTCAGATGGGGTCGTGCTACCCATATGTTACCTCAGGTGTCCCCATCTGTTATCGGTTACTCGGATGAATTACCAAGATGATGACTGAAGATTCGAGAAGGACGTCAACAGATCCCTGCATATCGCATACTCGGAGGACGGTTCCAAATCAAGCGACCCTGCGGGAATGGCGAAGTAGCGAAGAAAAATCCAAGTAGAGGAGCGCTTCCTCTTACTAGATATTCTGATTGTATCTTGATATTTCTCTAAGACATTGGTCTTCATGTATTTCCCATATAAATAAAGCAAAGAATTTTTGTTACCTGGTGTATGTGTATGTCTGTATTGTGTTAACACTTTGACTTCGCACTTGCTCTCCTTTAGCCGGGCAAGCCGTGCTATCTTGGCTTCTGCTGCACTTAAGCGTCCCGGGCCCTTGACATGTCGCAAGGCCTCATGGTTTTCGTACTTGGCAGGGAGTCCGTAGTACGGGCCAAGCCTAAGTACCCCGGGCATCCGCAGCACTACGGGGTATTAGGGTTTTGGGTACTTGGTCGGGTGTAACAACCCAGACCAAGCCTAAGTACCTCGGACATCAGCAGCACCGCGAGGTATTAGGGTTTTAGGTGCTTGGTCGGGTGTAATAACCCAGATCAAACCTAAGTACCTCGGGCATCCGTAACACCGTGAGGTATTAGGGTTTTGTGTACTTGGTCGGGTGTAGCAACCCAAACCAAGCCTATGTACCCCGGGCATCCGCAGCACAGCGAGGTATTAGGGTTTTGGGTACTCGGTCGGGTGTAGCAACCCAAACTAAGCCTAAGTACTTCGGGCATCCACAGCACTGTGAGGTATTAGGGTTTACGTCCTTGGTTGGGCGTAGCAGCCCAGGCCAAGCCTAAGTACCTCGGGCATCCGCAACACCACGAGATATTAGGGTTTTGGGTACTTGGTCGGGTGTAGCAACCCAGACCAAGCCTAAGTACCTCAGGCATCTGTAGTACCACGAGGTATTAGGGTTTTGGGTACTTGGTTGGGTTAGCAACCCAGATTAAGCCTAAGTACCTCGGGCATCCGCAGCACCGCGAGGTATTAGGGTTTACGTCCTTGGTTGGGCGTAGCAGCCCAGGCCAACCCTAAGTACCCCGGGCATCCGCAGCACCCCAAGGTATTAGGGTTTTGGGTATTTGGTCGGGTGTAGTAACCCAGACCAAGCCTAAATACCCCGGGCATCCACAGCACCATGAGGTATTAGGGTTTTTAATTCTTCTGTAGGGCGTGGGTAGCTTGAAAAAGACATCTTCCTTTATTCCCTGAATTTGCTACAAGGCAGCCAAAATACACAGAAGGACACACAATATCTAATGCAGATCTTACTCGGGCCTAAAGGGTCAAAGACAGTTGTCGGTCCCGGACCTCCCAGGCTTTTGGTCCTTCCTACTCTGCGCATGACCTCCTCCTTCAGCTAGCCTTCAAGTCCCCTTGGGTTCTTCCGTGACTCCATCCTGACTTCCTCACTATATCACTGCCGAGACACCAGCTGATCTCTTTTGACTTCGACCACTCGATCACCGACGGAGAATTTTATCTTCTGGTGGTAGACAGAGACCATTGTCTGGAAAACGCTGAGTGTCGGGTGGCCCAGGATAGCGTTGTAAGAAGAGGGAGCGTCCACGATCACGAAAGGAGTCCTCCTAGTCCTTTTAAGCCTGTCGCTGCCCAAGGAGAGTGATAGGGTGATTTGCCCTACCGGCTGTACTCGATACCCTGTGAAACCGAACAGAGGGGTCGAGACTGGGAGCAATTCGTCTTCATTGATCTGCATTTGGTCCAAAGCCGCCTTGTACAGGATGTTTATGGAACTCCCAGTGCCCACGAAAATGCACTTAACCTCGTAGTTAGCAATACGAGCTATGATCACTAAGGCGTCTTCATGGGGAGCTTCCACCTCTTCTAGGTCAGCCGACCCAAAAGATATTGTGGGGCCGGACTCCTAACTCCGGCTGGTCCCAATGGAGTAGTTTTCCAGTCGCTGGGTATGAACTTTCCTTGCCCGGTTGGAGTCCTCTCCGGTAGGTCTTTCGGAGATAACTCCCACATGCTTGGAGGGCGGGCCACGCATAGGGGTCTTGCCCTTTTGAGGATCTCTATCCAAGGAGAGGGATCTTCAGGGCGTAGGTCCCCGGCTCCTTCCTCGTGATCACGATCGAGACCGATGCCGAGCCTCGTTTTCTCCAGCTTGTTGCCGCCTAGGGGAGAAGCTTCGCCGTGGAGATCTTCGGCGATACCCCGACTTATTCCACTTTCTTCGCGGTCTGGTGTCTGCCTCACCAAATTTCTTCTTCAACGTGTGACACTCCTCGATGGAGTGCATGGTACTGCCATGAAACCCGCAGTACTTCTGCTCCGGCTCTGGCTACTCAGTGTCCACGGTCTCTACCAGCCTGCGTCTCTCGACCCACTAATCCTTCCCGGGATGAAGGTCCTTTCCCGGGGTTGGAGCCGGGGGCTCCCTTCTTTCTGCCATAGGAGCAGCCGGAGGTAGGACCCCGGATGGTTCCTTGCGACGAGGCGTATTGCACCTCCTCCATATTAACGTGTTTGACGGAACGTCCCAACAGGTTGTCAAAACTGGCGGGAGGTTTCTTTACCCAGGATTGGAAAAAGCCCCCATCCGCAAGTCCTTGGGTGCAAGCGTTAACAAGTATCTCAAACGTGGCGCTGGGCATGTCTTGGGCCACTCAGTTGAATCGCTGGATGTACTCCTTAAACGATTCCTTTGGCTTCTACTTAAGGGCAAACAGATTGAAGGTCGTCTTCTGATAACGACGGCTACTGGCAAAGTGGTGGAGGAAGGCGGTTCTAAATTCTGCGAAGGAGTTGATGGAACCGGGTGGTAGCCTTTGGAACCACAGTTGGGCTGCTCCAGATAGGTTGTTCAAGAACACCCGACACTTTACACCGTCAGTGTATTGGTGCAAGAGTGCAGTGTTCTTGAACTTACAGACGTGATCCTCCGGGTCTGTTTTCCCGTCGTACTCGGGGATTCCCGACCCTCGGAATTGCTTCGGCATGGGGTCCTCAACATCTCCAATGAGAAATGCGTAGAGGGAATTTTGTGAGAAGCCTTAGGCTCTTCTCTTCTTCCTTGTCCTTCCTCATGCTTCTGAGCGCTGGCGGCTACAGAATGAACCTTCTCGATATCCCCAGGAGAGTCTCTTCGGGGACCTGGGGCTACTCCGTCTCGTCGGGCCACTGGTGTGACGGATCTCCGTGAGTGCGAGATGGAGACTCTGGAGATCTCCTCCCGTGCAGGCATCCCCCGTTGCGAGGCAGCCTTTTCGACTTGGTGTTGTTCAAGCGCCTCTTTGATGGCGTCAGCCACCAAGCGATCGAGTTCCTCTCTTGTAAGGACAATGAGTTGTCCCTCCGGTCCTGCCATCGATGCTCCTTCAGGTGCTTTCCTAGTTTCCCACACACAACGCCAAATTTGTTCCGGAAGGAATCGACGACGATGTCCAGTCACCGGGGTTCTGCCCACGTGAAAGTCGCTATGGCGGGGAGGAACTCAGTACCCTGCGAGATCAACACGAGCGTTAGGGGAACAGGCCGGAGATTGTCCGGTGGAGCCCACTCCGACGCTCAAGTCAGTGTATTGAGGGAGAGTAAAAGTAGTAAGAAAGGAGATGTGTGTAGAATTAAGAGAGCATAACCCCCTTATCGAAGGGGTTGAGATACCTTTTATACGAATGACGGCAGACTTGACGCGTTCCCTTGATCTGTGCCACGTCTCCATGACTCATGTCACAACCTCCCCCTCTTTCGACGGTTACCGGATAGTCTTTGAAACGGTCTACGTCGTTATCAAGCTTTCGATCCGTTGCGACATTTAAGGGTCGTGATAACTCCTTATGACGGGGATATGTATCCGTAGATCCGCAAAAAGAGGGGGGGAGACTGCTACTTGAGGTCGCTCGTTACTTGGGCTCCGCCTCCCGAGATGATCTCGGAGTCTTCTAGTTTGAGTGGGCGTTATAAGTTCCGAGGGGCTCTTGGGCCTCAGCCCCTCAGGGTGGTCCAGGGAGGGGTCTTCTGGCTGACCCTTCGGGGCGTGCCCCCGAGAGGGGGGGGGGGGGGTCCTGAGGCCCGAAAAGGAGAATCACATCAACTTATCATGTTATGTCATACAATTTCTTTATCCCACGTGTTCATCGTGGACTATTTAACTCCATCACTATGAATGAAGACTCTCTTCATGCATTGGTGCGTTATTCGAGTATTATAACATTCAAATTATGCACCGTAGCTGTTAAAATGAATGCAGCGTCAATGTTAGTATGCTGACGCAATGAACGACGCGATGAACGCGTTGATGTCGTTGAACGCGTTCATTGCATTTTATATTTATAAAAAACAATTAGAAACCTAAGAATGGATAGCTACGTGGGTACGTGGTCAAATTTTGTTTTTTTTATTTTTTTTATTTTTTAATTACGATTTATCATTTATAAAAAAAATAAAAATATATAAAATTTAAAACGGCTAAATTAACAGCTAATGACGACTATTTTAACAAAATTAAATTAAAATATTTAAACGGCTAGGTAACCGCTAATAAATTTGTACAAAGGTCAATTAACGACTATTTTAATTAAAAACAACACAATTTCGTCTATAAATACTCTTTACACAACTCATTTTCATCATTCACACATCTAAGTCCCTATAAAATTCTTCTCTCTACTATTTTTCTCCGAAATGGATGAAATAATCGAGGATTTTTTAGAAATATTTTAGAAAATATTTATTTCCAAAATTCAAAAATTCACCACATTATCTATATTTTTCATATCCACCAAATTATCTACATAATCCATATTAGACATTGATCGTACGACTAGAGGGGGGTGAATAACCGATTATCCACTTGTTTACTCGTTCTTCCTACAATTGATAGTGCGCAACAGAATATACTATAAACTAAAACAAACAAGGAAGAACACAAACCAATTTACATGATTCGGATATGACACTCCTATTCCACGGCTGCCCGTAAGGTGGAAAATCCCGATCTGTTGATGGATGACTCCTCGGAAAGCTTCTGACTAGCTCGTGTAGCTCTTTGTGGGTGGAGAAACCTCGCCACAAACTCGCAAGCACACCTGAGCACTTGTAGACTACTAATAAGCTTTAACCAAGTTTATTTCGTCAATTTTTGTCCTGCCAAACCGATCTTTCTTAAATAAAGCTCGTTCCTCATCCAACCATTACCAGTCGCCTGGTGCCAACACCAGTCGACTACTTGCTGTCGAATTCAAACGTTATAGCTCAACGTTCGAATTTAACTGACACCAATCGATTGTACAGAAAGATCAGTCGACTGCTCTTAACAGCAGTCAACTATCCAAACCCTAAACCTAGGGCTTCAACCTCGAGTACATTAATTACTCTGCATTCATCCTCTCCCGACCACCTAGACTTAGCCTTCTAGCCTCCTCCATCATCCTTGTGTCCCTCGGATGCCTCTCCATTCTTTAATGTGTTGCCTTCTAGAGCTTCCTTGGGTCTCGATCTTTATTGTCGGATCTTCCTTTGCTAATATCCCACTTAGACTTTCCTTGTTGTACCTGTATCCTGCACACTCACAAAACATATCAAATACAACAATAAACTAACTTAAACCTTTGCCCAAACATCAAAATCTAAGGCACCTAAATTGCTTTAACAATCTCCCCATTTTTGATGTTTGGCAACTCGTTTAAGTTAGGGAAACAATAATAATGCAAAAATCATGGAATCTAATCTTAGGACCCCCTTCACCTAAGCTCCCTCTTGAGCTTAAATTTCCTTGCAAAGGTACTTCTCCCCCTTTGACAACAAATGAGCAACCATTGCTCTCCATTCACCTAAGCTCTCCCTTGAGCTTTGATTTTTTGCAAAGATGTGTTGGTTTCCCACTTGAATCTAACACTTCTCCCCTTTTGCCATACATCAAAAAGAACTCTAACAGTATCTCAATCATTGGATTCTTAAACCTCTAATGATTATAAATATTGTGTAGTAACCTCCAATAAGATTATACACATGTTTATACTTATTTAGACACTTTTCGACTTTGATGAATATAATTTCAGCCTGTATCAAATGATTGAGACAGTTACCATTCGACTGACCCCTATCGAAAAGCAACTCACAGAATTATCAGTCGACTGAACCTGCACTAGTCGACTGATACCCTGATATCAACCCATTTCTATATTCAGAACCACATTTTAGAATGCACCAAAAATTCATCAAATCTCCAAAAATTCTAAAATTTTGTGGAGAGGTTTGTGTTAGGATCTTACCATTTGCTAGAGAGGGGGGTGAATAGCAATCTTTCGATCTTTCTTCCTACAAATGTTAGTGCACAAGCGGAATAATAAAAACTAAAACTAACAAACACGAAAATACACCGATTTACGTGGTTCGGAGATGAAACTCCTACTCCACGGTTGTTCGTAAGGTGGATGATTCCGATCCTTCGGTGGATGATTCCCCGGAGCACCTCCGGCTAGCTCTTGTCACTCCTTATGGGTGGAGAAACGTTGCCACAAACCTTGGACAATCCCTGAGCAATACTAGGCTACTAACAAGCTCTAACCAAGCTAGTTTCACCAAGAAGAAACAGTCATAAACGAGCTCCCTTAAATAAAGCTCGAGGCTGATATGATCGTTACCAGTCAACTGGTCCATTACCAGTCGACTGGTCGAATTCGAATGACAATTCAAATTCTGGTCATCATTAGTCGACTGGTCCGATCATTCTGTGGACCTTATCAGTCGACTGGTCCCTCACCAGTCGACTGGTCCACTCCCTAAGTCTAGGGTTACCCTTCCCAAGTACATTTCTCTCAGCACTCGAACCCTCACGACTTAGCCCCCCCAAGTACAATTTCCTCAGCACTCGGAACCTCACGACCTGGTTGACTTTTCATCTAGCAGCGTCGATCTGTGGCCTTCAAGCCCTCTTGCTCCCATCCCTCAGAAGCGCACACAAGCCCTTGGCTCGCCTCTATGTCATTCTTCACGCATGCCTCGAAGTCCGTTTCCCTCAGCTTATCATTCCTGCTCCAGCAGCCTCGACCTGTTGCCTTCAAGCCCTCTTCGACTTTGGCCCTCATCCCTCAGATGCACACACAAGCCCTTGGTTTGCCTCCATGTCATTCTTCACGTACGCCTCAAAGTCTGATTCCCTCGGCTCATCGTCCCTGCTTTGTCCATGGTCACTCGGATGCGCACACATGCCCACGGCTTGCCTCCATGCCACCCTTCATCGTGCCCGAAGACGTCCAACCAAGTCTATGTGTATCCTGCAAATCTGCACACTCACACATATTAGATCAACATGAAACCCTAACATAATCATATTGACACACACATCAAAACTCATGATCCTCCCAATCATACTTGGATCGATTGCCCCAATAATTTGTGGTACACATGTCTATTTGGGAAAAATACATTTAGAAATGTATATATCTCGAATCCCAAGATTGACATAAAATCCAAAACTAGCTAAATGGTTCAATTGAACATTGACCTAAAGTCCTAATTTTGGTCTCCTCTTGATGTATCTTCCCATACGACACCATAATGCATCTCGAGCATTGGTATATATGACATCTATACATCAAAAACTAATTTTCATACAATATGACCCCAATCATATTTGCATGCATGAAACTCAACCCTCATGTGCCAAAATCCAAGAATTTAGACTCAAATCTATCCCTAGATCCTTTGGTACACTTCATGGTCCATTTAGACTTCTAGGAGATATCTTCCTGAGATCCATTTACCATAGGTCCCAATTTGACTTCTTGAGCTCTCCCTTGAGCTCTTAGCCTTAGCCACCTCCTTAGGTGACTCATCCATAGTTACTAGGTCAAACCAGTGTAGCTCCGGTGACACTTGACCCACAACCTTTACCTTCTTAATCATGGACACCTTGTCCTTGATTACTCCTCCCTTACCAATGTCTTGTGTCTTTCTAGCATTTGATATTCTTTTGGTCTGGAGGTACCTAATTTGACATTTTTGAATTTTTGACCACCCAAACACATGTCAAGTCCCCTAGGTCCAATAATGAACCTATCTAGGACTCTCTCCATTTTCTCAAGCATTGTCTTCAAGACTTGATTTTCTAATTATAGGATTCTAATGCTAGAGTTAACATGTCCATCTTGGACATTCCTAAACCTACCCACCTTCCTAGGCATATGTCTCCCCTTTTTGGGATTAATGCCTTGATCATTTATTACCTGCCTCCTCTTAGGCATGATAGTTTGGGTCTTATTGGGTCTAGCCTTAGATAACGGTTTCCTAGAGTTATCTACCTTGTTGACCCTATTCTTATTATCATACCTAACTCCATGATTATGCTTAGGTAAATAATCTACATTATTTCTAACAAACATATAAGAATTAGAAATTAGATTAAATTTTAAATAAGGGATTATCTTTCCTTTTACCTTTGAAGCTCCCCATTGACTTGAGCTTCTCTTCTTTTTTAATTTTTTCAAATGTCCTAGCTTCTTGAGTTCTCCTTTTCTTGGGCATTTTGTGTGGTAGTGGCTATGCTCACCACATCTGAAGCAAATTATATGCTTCTTATCCTTGACTCCATCCCAACAACCCATATTAATTTTCAACTGAACTTTACTAGGTTTAGGATTTACCTCCTTTACCTTCTTGAGTGAAGGACACCTACTCTTGTAATGTCTCATTTCCCCACACTTAAAGAATTTGATGTGTGATTTCCTACTCTTCTCGGCACTTGAGGTTTAGGGTTGAGCTTCCAAGATCTCCTTCACCTTGAATTGCTCTTCTTCTTCCTCACTTGAAGATATGGAAGATTCCACTTCCGCCTCCTCTTCGGATGTTGAACTCGATTCAACTTCCGATTAGTCCTTCTCCTCCTCTTGAACCAATGAGCCCTTGTCCTTTGGCTCTTCCACTTCTTGTCATCGTGTAGAATTCTCATGAAAAGCAATCACCTTACTCCATAGCTTATGAGCATTCTTGTATTCACCTACATGTGATGCAATATAAAAAGATAATAAATTTAAAATAATTCTCGTTACCTCCTTATTTGTCTCCGCTTCCTCCTTTTGTTCCTTGCTCCAATATCGAGGTCGGAGACACTTCCCCTTTTTGCCCGTTGGAGCTTCGAATGGAACCTCCAATGCGTTCCAAAGATCCCAATCTATTTGGAACCAAGTCTCTAATCGCTTCCTACAATAATCAAAATCATTTCGATAGTATGGAGGTGGGATCCGAGTATCCCATCTTAGAGGACTTTCTGAATCCATCTTCCTCTAGTACTTTGCTGTCCCAGCAATTATTCCGTAGACAAGCGACCACACTCTGATACCACTTGTTGGACCTTGATCGTACGACTAGAGAGGGATGAATAACTAATTACCCACTTGTTCACTCGTTCTTCCTACAATTGTTAGTGCGTAACAGAACACATTATAAACTAAAGCTAACAAGGAAGAATATAAACCAATTTATGTGGTTTGGAGATGATACTCCTACTCCACGGCTGTGTGTAAGGTGGATGATACCGATCCATCGGTGGATGACTCTCCAAAAAGTCTCTGGCTAGCTTGTGTAGTTCCTTGAGGGTGGAGAAACCTTGCCACAAACTCGTCAGCACACCTGAGCACTTGTAGACTACTAATAAGCTTTAACCAAGCTTATTTCGTCAACCTTTGCCCCACCAAACCAAGCTACCTTAAATAGAGCTCTTTCATGATCCAACCATTACCAATCGACTGGTGCCAACACCAGTCAACTACTAGCTGTCGAATTTGAATGTTACAACCCAACGTTCGAATTCAACTGACACCGGTCGACCGTACAGAAAGATCAGTCGACTGATCTTTTTGTGACCTCTACCAGTCGACTGCTGTTAGGAGCAATCGACTGCCCAAATCCTAAACCTAGGATTTTAGCCTCGAGTACAATCACTCAGCACTCGTCCTTGCCCGACCAACCTAGACTTAGCCTTCTAGCCTCCTCCATCTGTCCTGCGTCCCTCGGATGCCTCTCCATCCTTCATGCGTTGCCTTCTAGAGCTTCCTTGGGTCTCGGTCCTTGTTGTCGGGTCTTCCTTTGCCAAGATCCCACTTGAATTTTCCTTGTTGTACCTGTATCCTGCACACTCACAATGCATATCAAATACAATAATAAACCTAACTTAAACCTTTACCCAAACATCAAAACCTAGGGCACCTAGATTGCTCCAACAACCCATACCCACCAAATAACCCATATGGTCTATGCCCGCCAAATTATCCATATAATCCTTATCCACAAAATTATCCATCTAATCCACCTGCAACTGGTATGCCTTTTACATCTTCGACGGAAAATAAACCATTTACTACGATTTTTTTCCAGAGACTCAACTGTTTGATTGTGAATCCCCAATTAAGCTTGTAAATTTAGAAAAAGCAGATTCTGGCATTGCGGGTAGAAGAAAACAATCAACATGGAGTAAGGTTGAAGATGAGGTTTTAGCAAGCTTGTTTGTCACTATCAGCGATGATCCAATCATCGACAATGATCAGAAGGTAGATGCTTTCTGGGGTCGTGTTGCAAGCTACTACAATAAGAATCATCCTCCAGGTACACTCAACAGAATTACAAGTATCATACAATCGCACTGACACAATACCATACAAAAAGGTATATCACTTCAACCCAAATTATAATAGTGTTTATAGTGCATATCGTAGCAGTCACAGTGATGAGGATATATTGTGATTTGCGTATGAAAAATATCACGAGAAAAATAATGGCATTGCATTTAATCTCAAGCATGTATGGAGAATCATAAAAGATCATCCAATATTTACTCCACAGTCCTTTGATCACCTGTTGGTATGAAGAAGACAAGAACCTCGGAGTTGGGGGCAAGCAACATTTCATCTAACCAAGATGTGAGTCTATATGTAGACCTAAATGAAGAAGAAACTCATCCAATGGGTCAGAAGACAGCAAAAAGAAAGGAAAAAGGCAAAATGAAATCATATATTGAAGGTATGACAACAAATTTAGACAATATGTTTGCAAAGCTTACTGAGTATATAAGCATAACAATGTCTGAAGTTGGAATGAAACAAAAACAACTCGAAGTTGAGGAGATAAAAGCAAAAGCTGCTGAAATGAAAGCAAAAGCTACCTTAGCCAAAATTCAACTAAAGGAATATACAATCCTTTCAAAGGACACTTTGCAAATAACAGAGGAGCAACTTATTATTCATGAATATATATGTCAAGAGATTAGGGGGAGATAAAATACGTAATTTTTATTTATTGTAATTTTTAATTATTATACTTTTTCAATTAATGTAATTTTTTATTATTATCATTTTCAATTAATATAATTTTCTATTATTGTGTTTTTTCAATTCATTTACAATTCTTGGTCAATTAATATAACCGTTGCACACTAACCGTTGGAATATAGCTGTTAGAAAGCCATTGTAATATAACTGTTGGAATATAGCCGTTGCTAAGAAAAAATAAATAGACACCTTGTCCTCTACAATTCTTCATTCTAAGAACATACTAGTTCTGAATTTGTTTCCTCGAAAAATGTCTCAATCATCAAGTAGCACCAGCTCCAACTCGACAAGTGAAAACGAAGTCCATGTTGAAGTTGTTTACGAAGGTTATGATTCGAGGAATGAGCTAATGTCATTGATACTTCAACAAAATCGACAAATAGTTAAAGCATATCAAAGTAATAACAAGATGCAACAAAGAAGAAAGTTCATCCAAAGAAATCGTGAAGCCGGGCATGTGAAGCTCTTCAATGATTATTTCTCCATAAACCCAGTGTATCCAGATCAAATATTTTGAACATGCGAAGAGATTTATTTTGTCTCATAGTGAATGCACTTGAGAGTCGTTCATCATATTTTCAACATAGGGATGATGTTGCAAGAAGAAAAAGCTTAACACCACTACAAAAATGCACAACTATGATTCATCAATTGGCTTATAGAGTCCCAATTGACCATCTTGATGAGTACCTATGCATGGGTGAATCAACGCCATCAAGTGTCTTTTCAAATTCTGCGTTTTTGTAGTTGAACTCTTTGGTGAGCAATACATGAGAAGGTCGAATACTAATGATGTTCAACATCTTCTTCAATTGCATGATGACAGGCACGACTTCCCTGGAATGTTAGACAACTTTGATTGTATGCATTGGGAATGGAAAAATTGTTCAGTTGCTTAGAAAGGCTAATTTACAAGAGGTCATGGATGATCAATAATCGTGCTTGAAGCGATCACGTCTCAAGACTTATGGATATGACATGCATTCTTTGTTGTCGCAGGTTCACGTAATAATCTTAATGTATTGTATAAATCTCCTATATTCAATAATGTCTTGCAAGGAAATGCCCCGGAGATTAATTTCACGGTCAACGAAACTCAATATATGAAGGGGTATTATCTAACAGATTAATTTTACTTTCGTGAAGGTTTTTCCTTACCTAGAAGATCCCAAGAGAAGTTTGTTTAAGGAAAGACAAGAGGCTGTAAGAAAGATATTAAATGAGCATTTGGAGTGCTTCAAGCTCAGTGGACAATTGTCAAAGGTCTAGCTCGTTATTGGTATAGAAAAAAGTTAAAATATATTATGTTAGCATGCACTATTTTGCATAACGTAATTGTTGAAGATGAGGGGAGGGGGTTAGATGACAAATTGGAACAACAATGAAGGTGACGAATCCACACAACCCATGCAGGACTCAAATGAGGATTTCATGATTATCTTCAGACAAATTCTAAACTACGTGACAGTCATGTATCACCAACTTTGTGCCGACTTAGTCGAACATATTTAATCACAATACAACAACAACTCTTGAATTAGTATTTTATAGTTTCACTTTATGTTTAATTTGTCATTTTTTAATTTTATGCAAGTATGATTTTTTTATATTGTACTCTTTCATTTCAAATTTGTAATAATATTTTAATTTTAAATAAATGACACTTATAAAATATGAAAAAAATATTTTACATAATAAATATATTTAAAAATATTATTATTATTTATTTTAAATAATAATCAATTAAATTGCTTAAATAAAATCAAAATTATATTTATTTAATATAAAATAAAAATAATGATGAATGAGTGGATAACGGGACCCACAAATACTATGTGAGAGAATAAATATGTTAATATAATGTGTATATAGCATATGAACCCTATAAATAATGAGTGTTAATGTTAAAACGAATGTGAGAAAATAAAAGTATTAATATAATGTGTATATGACATGTGAGCCCCATGCTTTTTGATGAGATGATGGGTGTTATAACGACAACGAATATGGATGCCCCAAGTATACAAAAGAATATACAATTATTTATTTAGTCTATGTCAGAAGATGTGTGGTACGATGACTCTGTAAATTAGTGTATATAGCTTTTGATGGTCAACAAGTTGGGTAATGTTAAATTTGGGATGATTAGTTTGCTATGACAGAAATTTTTTATTGGCCGTTAGAATAAATTGAGAAGCGTTTATCATGAACAGTTCAGAAACCCAACGTCCTACATGACTTTTGAGAAACATGTATAGGATATGCATTCTATATCTTTTTGAAACAAAAGTATGGCTTTGAAATCCTTAGTGTATATATTCTATATATATTCTTCAAACCAATAAATTTTCAAGTACATTCTAACACATGAATACATAGAAAATTATATTAGTTTCTGATGTATTATTGTAGTTATGTTTAGCTAAATTAGATCACTATGAGAGTTTGATGTTGTATAGGATAACGATTATCCTATAGGCTAATGAAAAGGAGAAATTGAGGAGAAAATAAGAAAAAAAACAAAAAAAATAAAAAGAAACTCGTCGTTTAGCAAAAAAAAAAGAAATTTTATTAATAATAGAGGATGAATCCTCAAACAGCTACACAACCTAAAGACTCAAAGAAAGGAAAGAAAGTTCTAATATATAGATCTTAATTCTTATCTTATAAAGACAGAAAAGAAATCATACTAGAAAAGAAAATATCTTAACAGAAATCCTAATAGAAAGAAATTAACAGATAAACTTCAATTCATAAATATCATAAATATCATAAAAATAAAAATTACTAAAAATAGTAAAAAAATTGGAGGCTCCGAAAAAGATCTATGCGATGTTTTTTGGGCCCGAAATTTGATGATTATCAATTCCCAAGTAACAAATATAGATTTGTAAATTCTACGTGTGTGAAGACTGATAAATTTCAAATCAAATGTTATAACCCTTTAAAATTTAAGATATCAAATTGGATAGTACAACATGACTAAAGCAAGTAACAAGCATGTGAATACATTAACCATGTTCTCTGCAACATAGCAAATAAATATATAAACACCCAAGTCATGGACGGCATGGAGGAAAATCATGCATGCTTGACAGGGATCCCTATTGGAGATGGAGCCGTCATTCCAGTTCTCCCACCCAATATCGTTCCAACAAATGTTCAGAAAAATGACCTATTTAACTTAATTTGGCATCTTAATTGCACAGTTTAATCGAAAATAATTAACACATATAGGTCTGATATGTCAGAATCCTATAGTTCGAATGATCAAAAGTCAAGTTGAAATATCAGTTAAAATCAAGATGAGTCAAACATAACTTAAAAGGAGCGGGATCCAATGATTAGATTCAGATTTGATCGAACTTGATAACTGCATTCATCCCAATGAATATAATTTGTCTGTGTCGGCCTCCTCCTATCTCGGCCCAGATCTCGACATCTTGTCTCGGTCTCCTCCCATCATGACCCTAGATCTTGACATCGTGTCCCGACCTCAGATTCCAACATCTTGTCTCAGTCCCAGATTTCACCATCCTATCTCGACCCTAGATATTGGCATTCTGTCTCGACCCCAAATCTCAGAATTTTGTCTCAACCCCAGATCTCAACATCCTTCTCACCCTCAAATCTTGACATCTTGTCTCGGCCCCATATCTTGGCATCTTATCTTGGCCTCCTTCTGTCTCAGCCCCAAATCTTGTCATCCTATCTCGGCCCCGAATCTCAGCATCTTGTCTCGGTCCCAGATCTCGACATCATGTCTTGGCCACATCCTGTCTTAGCCTAATCCTGTCTTGGTCCCATATCTCGGCATCCTGTCTCAGACTCCTCCTGTCTCAACCCCAAATCCCGACATCATGTCTCAGAATCAGATCTTTGTTAGGACCGTGACCGTCAAGCTAGAGGGGGGGGGGGTGAATAGTTTTTCTTCGATTTTCTTCCTACAATCGTTAGTGCACAAGTGGAATATACTAAATAGAAACAAAAACTAACGAATTGACACACCGATGTACGTGGTTCGGAGATGATGCTCCTACTCCACGACAGTTCGTAAGATGGACGATCCCTAATCCGTCGGTCGATGATTCCCCGGAGCACCTCCTTGTGGGTGGAGAAACCTCACCACAACTTCTGGACACTACCTGAGCAATAGAGGCTACTAACCAGCTCTATCCAAGAAGGTTTCGCCAAGGAAAAATGGCCTTAAACGAGCTCCCTTAAATAGAGCTCGAGGTTGAAATGACCATTACCAGTCGACTGCCCTAGGGGCAGTCGACTGGCCTTACTTGAATTCGAATTTCACATCGTAACCTTTCAAATTTCGGCCATATCAGTCGACTGCCCCAAGGGCAGTTGACTGGTCCTTCCCTAAGCCTAGGATTACCCTTTCCGAGTACATTTCTCTCTGCAGTCGAACCCTCCCGGTTTAGTTCTCGAGTATATTCACTCAACACTCGAACCCTCATGACCTGGTTGACTCTTCAAACAGCAGTCTCGATCTGTTGCTTTCACGCCCTCTTCATCTTCGGCTCCCGTCCCTCAGATGCGCACGCAAGCCCTCGTCTTACCTCCATGCCATCCTTCACACATGCCTCGAAGTCCGTGTCCCTCAGCTCATTGTCTATGCTCCAGCAGCCTCGATCAATTGCCTTCAAGCCCTCTTCGACTTTGGCCCTGGTCCCTCAGATGCGCACGCAAGCTCACGGCTTGCCTCCATGCTACCCTTCACGTATGCCTCGAAGTCCGCTTCCCTCGGCTCATCGTCCCTGCTCTATCCATGGTCCCTCGGATGCGCACACAAGCCCACGACTTACCTCCATGCCACCCTTCACCATTCCTGAAGACATCCAACCAAGTCTATGTGTATATGCACACCTGCACACTCACATACACATATTAGAACACAATAAAATCCTAACTCAACCATAATGACACACACATCAAAACCCATGATCCTCTAGATCCTACTTGGGCCAATTGCCCCTACAATCTCCCCCTTTTTGATGTGTGGCAATATGTTTAAGTTAGGTAAAACAACAACAATTGAAAATTATAAACATAGCAACAAACAGGAGGCAACCTCCCTCTTAACCTATGCCCTCCACATAATTTCTAATTTTCCACAACACCAAGTTAAGTTAAACCTAACTTAACACCACAAATTCTCCCCCTTTGACACCATCAAAAAGATTGCCCCAAGCAATCCTGCCCCTAGTGCCAATGAGAACTTATCCTATTTCTGAAAAACCCCTCAAAAATCATAAACCCGAAAGATCAGTCGACTGATCCCTTCATTACGCAAACTTACCGAAACATCAGTTGACTATCCCAAGGGTAGTATACTGATACAGCCTATTTCTGAATTTTCAACCCAAATTCAGAAACTCTTAAAAAATTCCACAAAATTCGAAAAAATGTAAAACTTTTCAAGCATATTTGTTAGGATATAACCTACCCTAGAAAAATATAGTTTTGTGAAAAACACAAAATATGCTTAACTTTTGCTACAAACTCCAATTCTCTCAAAATGTATCATTTTGTAACAACTTTCAATCCCTTATTTGATTCTATGTGTTTGCCAAGTCTATCTATTACCATTTTACACATAGAATTGACCTCAACTCCCCCCTTTTTCTTATATATTCTCAAAATGATACAGCCTCCCCCTTTTATCTCTTAACCCTAGACATATGCAAGTATATATGAAACCTCCTTATGCCTACAATAGCAATATCACACCATTCAATATTAAATCATGAATTGTAAACAATATAGGCAATATCATAGACATGACTTAAAAATTTATCTAAGCAATACCAAGCCATGAAATAAAACTTTATAAAGTAATATGAAAGCATACATCTAAAGTTTCATACAAAAGTCAAACTAAACCATAATGAAAGCACAAAGGCCATATCCCTGAAGTTTTCAGCATTACAATGCCAAATCAAGTGTTTGAGAGATAAAAAGTAACCCCAAGCCATACACTCTCAACACTAACCCCATCACATCACCCAAAACTACTCATCATCGCCTGGAGGAGGAGGAGGAGGTGGAGGAGGAGGCCTGATACATCAAGTTCCAGCTCTGCATCATCGCGAACATCTCATCCTGCTGTCGTTGGATCCCCTGATAGAACTGCGTGAGGCCATGAACCTCCTCCTGAGTGGCAACCTGCTGCTGCTGAAATGTGTGGAAGTCCTCCCTCAGTCCATGAACATTGGCCCGTAGTAGAGCGAACTCCTCCTGTGTAACTCCAACAACAAGCGCAACCTCCTCATCAAAACTGGAAGAATCAGAGCGTTGTCTCCAGACCATCTCTCCCTGCCGACACTCAATCCCTGCCAAGGACAGCTGTCGTGCTCCCACCTGATCGTAGTCCTTAAACAAATGACGCACCTGCCCTCTAGTCGTACGAATACCTCTAGACCCAAAGAACTCGGTCAAGACATGGCAGAAGGGCATGTAAATCTTGCCATTGACACTATGTGAAAAGTGAACAATGGAGGCAAAGACATGTAGGGTGACATCAATATCTAATTGCCTTTCCAGTGCATGCATCATTACCAAGTGAGGAAGCCGAATCTTCGACCTCTCCTTGGTAATGATGGGTAAGATGCAGTCTAAGACAACATTATACAATACGTTGCTAAATGGACTTATGTTCTTAGCCTCAAAGATACGCTGTGTAATACACCGATGTCTTGCAAAATAATGAAGATGGATTTGGTCAATGGTTACATTGGGGAAGGTGAAAGGCGCGATGACTTTTGGAAAATATGTAACCTCATTGTTAGACACCCTACACTCTAAAAATGAACCTAAGATTGCAGCTGAAAAGGGAATGGTGACACCTGCCACCATGGACTTATAGGTCCCATATCGGGACCAATGCATGTGAGGTTGGCGTAAAACTCTTTACACATGTCAATATTAACATCATGCTGACAATAAACCAATTGCCCTTGGTAACGATGGGTATGATGCAGTCTAAGACAACTTTATACAATACGTTGCTAAACGGACTCATGTTCTTAGCCTCAAAGATACGCTGTGTAATACACTGATGTCTTGCAAAATAATGAAGATGGATTTGGTCTATGGTTACATTGGGGAAGGTGAAAGGCTCGATGACTTTTGAAAAATATGTAACCGCATTGTTAGACGCCCTACACTCTACAAATGAACCTAAGATTGCAGCTGAAAAGGAAATGGTGACACCTGCCACCATGGACTTATAGGCCCCATATCGGGACCAATGCATGTGAGGTTGGCGTAAAACTCTTTACACATGTCAATATTAACATCATGCTGACAATAAACCAATTGCTCCAGACCAAAGTATGTGATCATCTCAGCAATACGAGGGGTTTTCTCTTGAAAGTATGCTCGATTAAGATACCGATAATTCATCAATACAAACTCATTATCTTCAAACCTCCATCGGCACTCACCGGAGCGGAACCGAGGTGCCTCAAAATCTACATGACCCTGTTGAGATGAACCCTCACCCATTTTCCTCTTTTGTGCCACTCTATAATGCAATACCCATGCATGTACCAAGAATTACCCCATAACAAAGGAAAACAAAAGAAAACATGCAAAATGAGACAAATTAGTGTTGGATCGAGAGAAAACGATAGAGGGGGGGGGGGTGAATATCGTAAGTCGTTTCAGATTTAGAGAGAGTATGCACAGCGAAAAAATTAAAACTAAAACACCACAAAAACCAAACGCAAACACCAAGATTTTACTTGGTTCGGAGTCGCGGTCGGCTCCTACTCCAAGGCCCACGGTCGTTGACCGTTTACTGGGGGCAATTCTATATGTGCGCAAAATCTTACAAACAGTTGTACAGTAGTAAGTGCAGTAAGAATACAATTAACAATTGACTCTTCGTTATCGACGCTCGGTGTAGATCGTTCTTCGATATGTAGGGTCGTCGCCGGCGCTAGAATCTCGAGATAAAGGATTTCTAGAGCAGAGCGCGTGAGTTGAAGAGCGTGTTGGCGTTGGAAAACTTGATGTTTGAAGCCTTGGGGTCGAGGGGCTTTTTATAGCCTCCCGGGACGCCCTGAACGTTGGGGGCGCCCCCCCACGTGTCACCCGATCCGAGCAACTCTTGATCAGCCCTTATCCCACTCGAATAGGGCTGAGGGATGACTGTGGGGGTGCCCGAGACGCTGGGGGTGCCCTGGTTGACTCTTTCAGTGGGCTTCTCGGTTGGATGATCTTTATCCGCTTCGTTGGCTTGCGTCCGGGGCGCCCAAGGCATCCGGGGCGCCCGGGAGCACGGGGGCGCCCCGCCCAGTAGGCTTCCAAAGCGTTACTTGCTCAACTCTTATTTGCCTTCACCATGGAGGCGCCCTGCTCAGCTGCTGCCTCTCTCCTTTGAGGCGTTCTGAGCTGCAGACACACGTTCCTTCGGCCCTGCATCCAGGGTTAGTCCAAAACAACACAAAGCAAGTATGTTAGTGAGTTTTACAGCCGTAGCTGCCTTGGTTCTGACTTTGGGTCTCCAAAATGGAGCCCTAGGTCGAACCGACGCCTACTGTTCCCTCGACGGGGAATGCGTCCTCACCTACTCCTCTCAGGAGAATTTACCTGTTGCCAACCGGTTGCTCCGGTTGGACTTTTGCCCAGCAGTCCTTCGCTAGGTGCCCAGCTGTCCTTCGCCAGGTCTTCAGTACCAAGCAGTCCTTCGCCTGGTGCCCAATAGTCCTTCGCCAGGTCTTTGGTTCCAAGCAGTCCTTCGCCTGGTGCCTAGCAGTCCTTCGCCAGGTCTTCGGTTCCAAGCAGTCCTTCGCCAGGTCTTTGACTCCTAGCAACCCTTCGCTAGGTGCCCAGCAGCCCTTCGCTAGGTCTTCGGTTCCGATGCCTAGCAGTCCTTCACTAGGTGCCTAGCAGTCCTTCGCTAGGACTTTGTTTTCTGGCAGTCCTTCGCCAGGTGCCTAGCAGCCCTTCACTAGGACTTCTTTCTGCACACTCAAGTAACTTTATTAGATCACAAATGGACTTAACTTTGAATCCTTTGCCAATATCAAAACAAGGTTCGATATGGTGCTTCCTGCACCAACAATTAGTTCCAAATCACGAACTAAATGTGAAAAATGAACTACAAGTCATTACCATTTTCCTAGGCATTGCATGATGAACGTTGGTGGAGATTGACTTGAGAAGAGAGGAGTTTTCCTAGCCCTAGGTTTAGATCCGAGGTAGAGGGAGGCTAGGAAGGTGATTTCAGGGCTCGGGAAGACTTAAGACAAGAGGGAAGGTTGGTGAAGACGAAAACTCGCAGGGGGTGGCACCGAAAACCCTAGGTTTGGCCACCCCCGCGCGGCTGCTTTTCTTTTAAAACCTCGCATACCAGTCGACTACCCCTAGGGCAGTCGACTGTGAAACTGAATCGAAAGTTCAGTCGACTGCCCTGGGGGCAGTCGACTGGTAATTTTAAAATCCCTGTTTCTGATTTACACTAGGTCAGTCGACTGGTTCTGAATCAGTCGACTGATATCCTGATTTCAGCTTCCCAGTCCTAATTTCAGAAATACATAATTAATTCCACAAATCTCCAAAAAATCTGAAATTTTATGGAGAGATTTGTGGAACCTTTGTCTACTTAGGAAAAATATTGTTCGGAATTAATCTATTACCAATCCCAAGATTGGCACAAAATTCAAAACTACCTAAATAGTGTCATTGAAACTTACCTAGAAGTTCTAACTTTGATCTCTTCTTGATGCCTCTTCTCATACTCAACCACAATACATTCTTAGAACTTATTTATATGAAATTCACATATTCAAAACCAATTTTTGCACATTATGATTCTATTTTCATCTTTTTCTCCACAAACCTCTTTTTAATGTGCCAATTTTCTAGGATTAAGACTCACACTAGCCTTCCAAATATTTTGGCACATTCCATAGTCCATCTAATCTTCTAGGAGGAATCCTCCTGAGATCCATTGACCATGGATCCCATTTTGACTTCTAGACCTCTCCCTTGAGCTCCTAGCCCTAGTCACCTTCCTAGGTGACTTATCTACAAAGGCAAGACCACACCGGTGTACCTTCGGTGCTTCTTAACCTTCAACTCTTACTCTCTTGACCTTCCATACCTTTCCCTTGGTTGACTTTTTCTTTTCTCCTCTAAATGGCTTTTCCTTGCCATTTTTGGCCTTTCCCTTACTATAATCATATAGTATCCTTGCATATGACTTTTCACTAGCCTTTGACCTACTAGGTCTATACCGTAGCCCCGGTCTATCCCTGTCATGATTTTGACTTCTTGACATCAACCCTAAGCCCCTAGATTCACTAGTGAGTCTTTCTAGGGTTTTCTCCAATTTATCAATTCTTGCCCTCATGGCTTGATTTTCCTTTTCTAAGTTCTTTTCCTTAGTTTCACCATGCCCATTTTAATCATTCCTAGATCTACCCATTTTTCTAGGTATGTGTCTCCCTTTCTTAGGGTTAATGCCTTGGTCCTTAGGTCTAAAAGCCCTAGATTTATCATGAACCATGGATTCTTTAGAATTTTGACACGCAATGTTATTTCTATTTTTATCATGATACTTGAAACCAAAATTACGCATTAGGTAAGCAATCATTAATATTTCTAGTACTCATAAAAACATTTGAAGCATACGTAAAGTTAGGGATTATCTCCCTTACCCTTGTAGCTCCCCCTTGATGTAAGCTTCTTTTCTTTTCCTTTTTTTTCCCATATTCTTAAATGCTCCATTTTCTTGAGCTCTCCTTTTCTTGGACATTGGGTATAGTAATGTCCTAGCTCCCCACAAGTGTAGCACCTAATGTGTTTCTTTTCTTTCTTTTCCCTACAACCCACATTAGATTTTAAATGAATGGGCCTGGGTTTAGGGTTTACCTCTTTTTTATCTAGTGGACACTTGTCCTTGTAGTGCCCCTTTTTGTTTCATCCAAAGCATATGATGTGGTCTTTGGTTCTTACTTTGGTGGAGGTAGGAGCTTCTTCTTGCTCCGGTGTTGAAGAAGGTCTCTCCTCCCCCTCAATCCTTGAGGTGGAGGCCTCTTCTTCTTCTTCCCTTGATGAAGTGGACTACCTCTCACTTTCTTTTTCCACTTCACTTGATGGTACGAGCAATTCTTCTCTTTGTCTTCTTGGACCATTGAGTTTATTTCCTTTGACTCTTCCACTAATTGAGCTTGTGTAGAGTTCTCATGGAATTCTCCCATCTTGTTCTGTAGCTCATATGCATTTTCGTATTCCCCTACACCACTCAATACATTTTTAGGCAAAATATCAATTAATATTGCAATTACCTTCTCATTGGCCTTTGATTGACACTGTTGCTCTTTAGTCCAATATCTAGGTCCAAGTCTTTTCCCATGCTTATCTCTTGGAATTTCGAAGGTTTCTTCTAGTACTATCATGCATTCCCAATCAATTCCAAACCAAGTCTAAATTCGCATCCTCCAATAGTCAAAATCTTCATGATCATAAGGTGGTGGAATGTGTTGAGGCAATCTGTGGTCCGGAGTGACCAAGTGTTTTGATGTTTGGGCAAAGAGTTTAAGTTAGGTTCACCCTTGTGTTCTTAGATGTGTATGTTGAGTGTGCAGGTTGTACAGGTACACATATTAACTTGACTGGATGACCTCGATTCGGTGAAGGGTGGCATGGAGACAAGCTGGAGGCTTGTGTGCACCCGAGGGACTTTGGAGAGCAGGGACGATGAGCTGAGGGGTGCGGACTTCAAGGCATGCGTGAAGGATGGCATGGAGGCAAGCTGGAGGTTTGCGTGCATCCGAGGGACGGGAGCCGAAGATGAAGAGGGCGTGAAGGCAACAGTTGAGGCTGCGGATGAGGAGTCAGTCGAGTCGTGAGGGTACGAGTGCTGCGTGATTGTACTCGGGAAATCCTAGGATTCGAGTGTGGAGTGGAATGTACTTGGGAAGGAAAACCCTAGGTGAGTGAGTAGGGCAGTCAACTGCCCTTGGGGCAGTCGACTGATAAAACTCATAGAAAGGGTCTAGCCCGGGGGCAGTCGACTGGTAGGTGGCTGCTGAGTTGGCTGAGAATTCGAACGTTGGGGTGCAACGGTCGAATTTCAGTGGCACCAGTCGACTGCCTTGGGGGCAGTCGACTGGTAGCGAGGTTTCAGCCAGAGTCCTATTTAAAGAGGACTTCGTGGTGGCTGAGACTTTTGACGAAACTCGCTTAGGTAAAGTGAGTTAGTAGTCTATTGTGATCAGAAAGCGTCCGAAGTGTTGTAGTGAGGTTTCTCCACCCACAAGGAGCGACAGATCTAGCCGGAGGTTATCCGGGGATTGATTCACCGACGGATTCTTGGATTAGTCACCCGTCCGGGGTGGATACCAAGTAAATCAGGATGTTAGCATTGTTTATTTTACTTTGCATATTATTATTTCCGTTGCGCTAACGACTTTGTAGAGAAACGAACGACAAAGTGCTATTCACCCCCCCTCTAGCACACCGAAAACGATCCATCAGTTGGTATCAGAGCGATGAACCGCTCTTGATCAGACTAACCGCCGAGGGAGCATACGCTAGAGGAAGAAAGATAATGGAAGATAAGTTGGGGGAAGACATCTACACTCCACCGCCCTACGATTATCAAGATTTCAACTTTTGGAGGGCGAGGATTGAAACTTGGTTTGGAATAGAGTGGGAACTTCGAATCGCGCTTGAAGTGCCATATGAGACTCCAAAGGATAAGCACGGGAAGAGCCTTAGCCTGGATATTGGAGTCAAGAATAACAAGATCAAGCAAAAGCAAACGAGAAGGTAATTAGCATTTTGATAAATCTTTTGCCTAACAATGTTTTGAGTGTCGTAGGTAAATATGAAAATGCATGTGAATTATGGGATAAATTGAAAAGATATCATGAGACTCCTACACAAACTCAAGAGCCTAAGGAGAAAAGCCCCATGATTCAAGAAGAGGAGAAAATTAAGTTATCTACATCCCCAAGTGAAGTGGAAGAAGAGAGTGAGAGATCTTCAACCGCCTCAAGAGAAGAAGAGGAAGAGGTCTCCACCTCAAGGATTGAGGGGGAGGAGAGACCTTCATCGATACCGGAGCAAGAGGAAGCGTCCACATCATCCGAAGTTGAAGAAGAAGTCAACCTAGCCTCCACCTCCGCCAAAGCCAAGAGAAAGGAACACATCACATGCTTTGGTTGCAACGAAAAGGGGCACTATAATGATAAGTGTCCTCTAGGTAAGAAGGAGGTACTCTCTAAATCCGGGTCAATTCAATTTAAATCTAACATGAATTGTAGGAATGGAGAAACCCAAGAAAAGAAGAAAAGAATTAGATGCTTCACTTGTGGTGAGCTAGGGCACTACCACACCAAGTGTCCAAGGAAGAAAGAACTCAAGAAAATGGGACACTTGAGGAGTTGGGAGAAATAAGAAAGGTGGAAGTGAAGCTCACAACAAGGAGGGACTACAAGGGTAAGGGAGGTAATCCCTAATATTAAATTTAAATGTAATTCAAATTTGAATTCCTCCTTGTATAATAAAAATAGAATTAATCTTTCATTCATGCATACTAAAATTAATGAAAATTATTTGCTTGTGCATAACCATGATTTTAGATATAATGATAGGACTAGGGTTAACAAGGTAGATCAAAACCTAGAAAGGTCATGCATCATGAAAAATCAAAGACCTCTAGACCTGAGGATCAAGGTAAAAATCCCATGAAGGGGAGGAATGTGCCTAGAAAGGAGGCTAGGTCTAGGAATGCCCAAAGCGGACATGTGGATTCTAGGTTTAGGAACCTAGAAAGGGAGAATCAAGCTTTAAGGGAAAAGCTTGATAGATTGAAGAAAATCCTAGAGAGATTCACTATTGGATCTAAGGGTTTAGATATGATGTTGGGTGTTTTAAACCGCACCAATGATAGATCGGGGTTGGGATACCGGTCTAAGAACTCCCATGCCAAGGAGAAGAAATATGCTAGGGTAGCATATGACTATGACAAGAAGGGGGAGTCCAAAAATGACAAGGGGATGCCATTTAAAGGGAAAAAGGAGGACTTAACCAAAGACGAGGTGTCTAAGGTTAAGAGTGTCCAGTTTGTAGGCCAAGAGTCACCGGTGGAACACCGATGTGACCTAGTGATGGTTGAGTCACCTAGGGAAGTGGCTAGGGCTAAGAGCTCAAGGGGGAGCTCTAAGAGCCTTTGGGATATAGGGTGAATGGACCTTGGGAGGGGGTGATCCTAGAGGTCTACATGGACCATGGAGTGTGCCAAAAGAATTGGAGACGGACTTGAGTCTCAATTCTTGGGTTTTGGCACGGTATTTTTGAGTTTCATGCATGGAAATATGACTTTGGGGTCATATTGCATGAAAATTGGTTTTTGATGTGTAATTGCCATGTAAATCAATGCTAGGGATGCATTGTGAGTTGGTATTGGCAGTAACATCAAGAGGAAACCAAAATTAGGACTTTAGGTCAAGAGTTTATTGAACTTTTTAGCTAGTTTTGGGTTTTGTGTCAAGCTTGGGAATGGTGATAGATACATTTTGGAATGTATTTTTCCCAAGTAGGTATGAGTACCACAAATGTCTCCACAAAATTTGGGAAATTTTGGAGATTTGTGGAATTTCTGGCGCATTTCTGAATTTCGTCAGAAAGGCTGAAATTCTGATTTTCAGAATATCAGTCGACTGCCCTGGGGGGCAGTCGACTGGTAAAGGCTGAATTTTGTATCAACAGCTGGGTATGTATCCAAATGATGCAAAACAAGTGTATGGGGGGCTAGTACACATTGTTTATGGTTATTAGGGATTAAAAGAACCAATAGTTGGGATATTGTTGGGTTCTTTTTGATGTTAGGCACAGGGGGAGAAGTGTTGGGTTTAAGTTGGGAAACCAAACACTCTTTTGCTAGAAACCCTGGGTTTAGGGGGAGATAAGGTTAAGGGGGAGCATGGTTGTTCCATTTTTGGCGTAAGGGGAACCTAGGAGAGGTTCTTAAAAAGCCTTTGTAAGTCCAATGTAGGGGGAGCTCGGGAGAAGCTTTAAAAAGCCCGTGAAAAGTCTTAACTTGAAGGGTTAGGTGGTGAAAATCCTAACTTGGAGGGTTAGATATTGAAAAGTCCTAACTTGGAGGGTTAGGTATGGAAAATCCTAACTTGGAGGGTTAGGTATGGAAAATCCTAACATGGAGGGTTAGGTGTGGGATGCCTTGAGATAGGATCCATGTATGCATTGCATATGCATTTGTTTAGCATTGTTTTCGCTATTCTTTACTATCTTATTTCCCTAACTTAAACGTATTGCCAAACATCAAAAAGAGGGAGATTAATGAGGCAATATGTGGTCCGGAGTGACCAAGTGTTTTGATGTTTGAGCAAAGAGTTTAAGTTAGGTTTACCCTTGTATTCTTATATGTGTATGTTGAGTGTGCAAGTTGTACAGATACACATATTGACTTGACTGGACGGCCTCGATTCGGTGAAGGGTGGCATGGATACAAGCTAGAGGCTTGTGTGCACCCGAGGGACTTTGGAGAGCAGGGACGATGAGCTGAGGGGTGCGAACTTCAAGGCATGCGTGAAGGATGGCATGGAGGCAAGCTGGAGGCTTGCGTGCATTCGAGGGACGGGAGCGGAAGATGAAGAGGGCGCGAAGGCAACAATCGAGGCTGCGGATGAGGAGTCAGTCGAGTCGTGAGGGTACGAGTGTTGTGTGATTGTACTCGGGAAATCCTAGGGTTTGAGTGCAGAGTGGAATGTACTTGGGAAGGGAAACCCTAGGTGATTGAGTAGGGCAGTCGATTGATAAAACTCACAGAAAGGTTCTGGCCTAGGGACAGTCGACTGGTAGGTGGCTGAGAATTCGAACGTTGGGGGTGCAACGGTCGAATTTCAGTGGCACCAGTCGACTACCCTGGGGGCAGTCGACTAGTAGCGAGAGTTTCAGCTCGAGTCGTATTTAAAGAGGACTTCGTGGTGGCTAAGACTTTTGACGAAACTCGCTTGGGTAAAGTGAGTTAGTAGTCTATTGTGATCAGAAAGCGTCCGAAGTGTTGTGGCGAGGTTTCTCCACCCACAAGGAGCGACAGATCTAGCTGGAGGTTATCCGGGGGTTGATCCACCGATGGATTCTTGGATTAGTCATCCGTCCGGGGTGGATACCAAGTAAATCAGGTTGTTAGCATTGTTTATTTTACTTTACATATTATTGTTTCCGCTGCGCTAACGACTTTGTAGAGAAACGAACGATAAAGTGCTATTCACCCCCTCTAGCACACCGAAAACGATCCATCAGAATGTTGATGTCATCACCCAACTTTGTCTTTCATCATCATTTCCTCTAGCTTGTGCACTCTCGGCGGTTAGTCCATAGATGAGCAACCTTCGCTCTGATACCACTTGTTAGGACCGTGACCATCAAGCTAGAGGGGGGGGGGGTAAATAACTTCTTTCGATTTTCTTTCTACAATCGTTAGTGCGCAAGCGAAATATACTAAATAAAAAAACTAACGAATAAGAACGACACACCGATGTACGTGGTTCGGAGATGATGCTCCTACTCCACGGCAGTCCGTAAGGTGGACGATCCCTAATCCTTCGGTGGATGATTCCTTGGAGCACCTCCGGCTAGATCTCGTAGCTCCTTGTGGGTGGAGAAACCTCACCACAACTTCTAGACACTACTTGAGCAACAGAGGCTACTAACCAGCTCTTTCCAAGCAAGTTTCGTCAAGGAAAAATGGCCTTAAACGAGCTCCCTAAATAGAGCTCGAGGCTGAATATGACCGTTACCAGTCGACTGCCCCAGGGGCAGTCGACTGGCCTCACTTGAATTCGAATTTCATATCATGACCTTTCGAATTCCGGCCGTATCAGTCGACTGCCCCAGGGGTAGTCGACTGGTCCTTCCCTAAGCCTAGGGTTACCATTCCTGATTACATTTCTCTTCACACTCGAACCCTCCTGGCTTAGTTCCCGAGTACAATCACTCAACACTCGGACCCTCACGATCTGGTTGACTCTTCACATAGTAGTCTCGATCTGTTGTCTTCTCGCCCTCTTCATCTTCGGCTCCCGTCCCTCAGATGCGCACGCAAGCCCTCGACTTTCCTCCATGCCATCCTTCACGCATGCCTCGAAGTCCGCGTCCCTCAACTCATCTTCTCTGGTCCAGCATCCTCGATCTATCGCCTTCAAGCCCTCTTCGTCTTCGGCCCTCGTCCCTCAGATGCGCACGCAAGCCCATGGCTTGCCTCCATGCCATCCTTCACGTACGCCTTGAAGTCCGCTTCCCTCGGCTCATCGTCCCTGCTTCGTTCATGGTCTCTCGGATGCGCACACAAGCACACGGCTTGCCTCCATGCCACCCTTCACCATACCTGAAGACATCCAACCAAGTTTATGTGTACCTGCAAACCTGCACACTCACATACACATATTAGAACACAATAAAACCCTAACTTAACCATATTGACACACACATCAAAATCCATGATCCTCTAGATCATACTTGGGTCGATTGCCCCAACATAAGCCAGCTTCTCCAGGGTAGTATACCGATTTTCTGCATCTTTCAGGATGTGCCCGAAGAAGTAGATGTGATACTGAGTAGTACCTTCTTCCCGAATAAGTGCAGAACCCACGGCTTGCTCAGCTGCGAACAGATAGACAAACAACGTTTCTCCCTCCAGCGGCTTATATAGGATGGGGAGTTTTGAGAGATATGCTTTTATATCTATAAAAGCCTTCTCGCACTGATCATCCCATTCGAACTTGACGACTTTCCTCAGAATTTTGAAGAATGGCAAGGTTCGGTCAGCAGATTTGGAGATTGTCAGCAGATCTGGAGATGAACCAGAACAGAGCTGTAATTCTGCCATTCGACCATTGTATGTCTTTGAAATTACGAGGGGAGGGCATGTTGAGAATGATTTACACTTTCTTGGAATTAGCCTCAATCCCTCTTTCTGTCACCATGTACTGAGGAACCGACCACTTTTCACCCCGAACAAATATTTAGCGGGGTTTAGTTTTAGTTCGTTGGCCCTCAAGGTAGCAAATATCTCTTCTAGATCGACTATCATGTCCTTCCCCTTCTCCGTCTTGGCTAGGATATCATCCACATACACCTTAATATTCCTCCCGATCTAGTGGCGAAAGATCTTGTCCATCATTCGCTGATAAGTTACCCTGGCATTGCGCAACCCGAATGACATGACATTATAACAATATGCGCCATCTGCCGTTACAAAACTGACTTTCTCTTGATCTTCCCGAGTAAGGGAAACTTGATGGTATCCCTGATATGCGTCCAACATCAAAATAAATTCACAGTCGGAAGTCGAATCTACCAGCCGATCAATGGGAGGCATGGGGTAACAGTCTTTAGGGCAGACATGATTTAATCATGAAAATAATACAGACCCGTCTTTTACCCCCAGGCTTAGGGACTAGTATAACATTCACCAGCCAGGTCGGGAATTGAACCTCTCTGATATGTCCGACTTTCAACAACTTTGCGACCTCCTCCCTGATTATCTTGTCTTGTTCTGGTGCAAATTGTCTTTGCCTCTGCTTCACTGGCCGGGCTCCCGGGGTAATATGCAATCGATGTGTGGCCAAGGCAGGGAGACTCCCTTGATTTCTTTAGTAGCCCATGCAAACACGTTCCGATGGTCCATTAAGCAGCTGATCAGCCGACTTCTCATTTCTGGAGCAAGATCAGCTGCAATTCTTGTGATTCCTCTAGCTTATTGAGGATGAATTTGGACCTCTTCGCTTTCAACCTTCCTGCATTCCTCTTTAGTTCCTTTTTCTCGAGGATTGGTTAGGTCGATCTGCAACACTTCATGCGTCCTCGGGTTCTTACGGGTCTCTGTTCTGACCACCCCACTGTAACACCGTCAGGAAGCTAGTTGTTGTCCTTTGACTTTAACCACCTGCTCCCCCATCGGGAATTTGATCTTTTGGTGGTAGACTGAGACCATCGCTTGAAATAGGCTGAGCGCTAGTCGCCCCAGGATGAGGTTGTAGGATGATGGGACATCCACGATCATGAATGAAGTCCTCCTTGTCCTCTGTAGTGTGTCGTCCCCGAGTGACAGAGACAGGAAGATTTGTCCCATCGGCTGTACTTTGTATCCGGTGAAGCTGAAGAGCGGGGTAGAGACAGGATGCAACTTATCCTCATCGACCTGCATCTGGTCCAGAGCCGCCTTGTACAACATGTTGACAGAGATACTTGTATCCACAAACATGCGTTTAACATCGTAATTAACTATTCAGGCGAGGATTACCAATACATCTTCATGGGAGGCTTCCACGCCCTCCAGATCATCAGGGCCGAAGGAAATGACAAGGCTCTGACGCTTTTCCTTGTCCGTCCTGATGGCGTAATTTTTTAGCTGGCGGGTATGGGCCTTCCTTGCCCGATGAGAGTCTCCTCCAGTCGGACCTCTTGAGACTACTCCCACATAGCCCGATGGAGGTCAGCGAGCTAGAGTCATGCCTTTCTTGGGATGCCTTTTCGGGGAGATAGATTGGTGGGGCACTATCTCCCATCTCCTTCCTCTCGAGGGTGACCGGGATCACCGCCTATGTAGGACCGGTGCCGTCGATAGAGGGGGGGGGGTGAATATCGACTCGTAAAATTTCTTCGGAAAACTCATCGTTTGTTCATTCTAGTCAAAGAGTTAGTGCGCAACGGAATAATAAAGAACGAAAACAAACAACACACTAAGACTCACGGGATTTATTTACTTGATTCCCCGGGGTCAGTACGTCCAAGGCCTATGTACTCGGCGTGAGCCCACTATTGGTCTCCTTTTCAGAATTTTCAGAGGCGGAGAATACCTGTCTTACAGTTCAAGTTTACAACCAAAGAATAAGTAAATTAAATGCGTAAAATAAAAGCAAACCAAAAAGAAAGTCGAAGATCCGGCCAATCCGGAAGTCCAAAGTGCAGCACACTTCCTCCTGGAGCCTCTGTGGTCGCAGAGCTTCGTCTCTAGCGCTTTTTCTTCGCTCAGAATGCTTAGAGTGATGTAGTAAGTGATGTTCTGAGTTGAGGGGTCGAATCCCCTTTTATAGTAGTGTCCAGGGCACCCTAGAGGCCTTTGGGGTGCCTCAGTACGGTCAAAAATTCATCCGTACTTGCGAACTTTGCAATTCTGATAAGGACTCCTTCCCAAGCGCCTGGGCTGTGGGGGGCGCCTGTGTTGGCCAGCCCAACCCAGGAAGCAGCCTTCCCAAGCGCCTGGCAACTCCAGGGTGCCTGGGTCATGGGGGCGCCCTGGAAGGACTTTTCCGGGCCCTGTTTTCTTTGCGTTGCTCATCTATCTCGCCTCCAACTCCAGGTACCTGCAAGATAGACAAACACAAGACAAACAAATATATAATTATAGGTTCTGACTTTGGATTTCACGCGAAACCCTAGGTCAAACCGACGCCTAATGTTCCCTTTCCCGGGGAACGCGCCTTAACCTACTCCACCCTGGAGAAGTTACTTTTACCAACCGAGACCTCCGGTTGGACTTTTACTTAGCCTCCTAGACTCCCGGATCTCGAGACGTCCGAACCTTGACCTGTCTCTACTTATGTCCTTAGTCATCGCTCAGCTAAGTTGCGCGATCCCTCGGACCAAGACTTTGTGCTCGGCCTCCGAGAACCCGGATCTCGAGACGTCTGATCCTCGACTCGTCTCTACTTATGTCCGTGATTCCAGATCGGCAAAGACTCCGTTGCCCGATCCTCGACTAGGACTTCGTGCCCAATTCCTCGAACCAGGACTTCGGTTCCCAACCCTCGGTCAGGTCTTAGGTACCTAGCCCTCGGTCAGGACTTAGTGCTCAACCTTGCAGGTCAAGACTTCGTGCCTAGGTTAACTAGGACTTACCTTCACCTTGATAAAGACTTCTTTTGCTAGTCATATTAATCCTGACTAGACTTCTTTTCTGCCAAACATCAAGTCATGTTTGGCTCACTCCTTGGTCTAACTGACCAACCCTGGGTTTTCTTCTAAACATCAGTTCATGTTTAGCTAACCCTTGTTCTAACTGATCAAACATTAGTATATTAACCAGATTAAATCTAGGTTTGATCACCCTGCCAAACATCAGGTCTTGTTTGGCTAACCCTTGGTCATCCCACCCTGGGTATTATCTACTCTGCCAAACATCAGATCCTGTTTGGCTAGCCCTTTGTTAACCTGATCAAACATGGGTTTACCCTACCAAACATAAGGTCCTGTTTGATTTAACCCTTGATCACTTTGACTAACCCTTACCTTATCTAACATTTATTACTAACTTAAGTATATTGTTAAACATCAAAACACTAGAGGAAGACATCACTGATGCATCTTGCACCAACAGCCTAGATCTGTCCTCCCCCGACTGTCGTCGATGAGGGGAAGGGCTTCAGCGAGGAGATCGTCGTTGATGCCCCGCTTTGTTCCAACTTTTATGGGGCTTGGCGTCCACATCTTTAGATCTCCTCTTCTTCAAGGTGTAACACTCTTTTGTAGAGTGAGTTGTGCTATCGTGGAGGTCGCAGTACTTCTCTACCACCCTCTTCTTATCGACCCAGTGAATCTTACCGAAGCGAGGATCTTTTGCTCAAGTTGGAGCGGGTGGTTCTCTCCTCTCGGATCGTACCAAGATTTGAATAGGGACGCCCGCCAAATCATTGCGACGGGCGTGCTGCACCTCCTCGACGTTGACGTGCTTAACCGAACGCCCCAATAAGTCATCAAAGCTGGCCGGTGGCTTCTTCACCAGCGACTAAAAGAAATCGCCTTCGGAGAGTCCTTGCATGATGGCGCTGATGAGAATCTCTGAAGTTACGGATGGAAACAGGCCAGGCCAGGCCAGGCTTTCACCTTAACAGGCCAGACCTGTATAATAGCAAACAGGCCTGAGCCTGGCCTGTGGCCTGTGGCCTGTTATAGGCTTTATTTTAGGCCTGAGCCTGGCCTGTTCAATAGCCTGGCCTGGCCTGTGGCCTGTTTGCAAAGCCTATTCAATAATCTGATACAAATATTCTGATTTTGGATAAAAAAACATCAAAGATTTTAGATTAAGCTGATTTTTCAGAATTGCTTACAAATGTTTAATCAAATATTCAGCACTCTCTGTGTGACATACAAATATACAAATGTTGTCGAATTTGAAGCAATGGTGCACTGATCTGGTGGTTAGGTGAGTGTGAATAGGTATTTGCTTGCTCTGGCGTCCAGGGATCAAACCCTACCATCCCTACATTTGCATTAAATTTTGATATTTATTAATTTATAGAATACATATTTAACAGGCCTAGGCCGGCCTGTCAGGCTTTATAGGCTTTATATTCAGCCTGGGCCTGGCCTGATAAGCAAAACAGGCTTTCAAAATAGCTTGTTTATTATTTTAATTTTTAACAGGCCAGACCAGGCCAGGCCAAATACAGGCCAGGCCACAGGCCCCTGACAGGCCGCCTGGCCTATTTCCATCCCTATCTGAAGTGGCGGTTGGCACGTCTTGAGCCACCCGATTGAACCATTAGATATAGTCCTTCAGCGATTCTTGGATCTTTTGCTTGAGGGCGAACAAACTCAAAGTCGTCTTCTGGTATCGCCGGTTGCTGGCGAAGTGGTGTAGGAAAACAATTCTAAACTCCAGAAAGGAATTTATTAAATTTTGGAGCAGCCTTTGAAACCATCTCTAGGCGGCCCCTGATAAGGTGTTCAGGAACACCCGACACTTCACACCATCTGTGTATTGGTGTAAGAGAGCCACATTCTCGAACTTGCAGATGTGGTCCTCCGGATCCATCTTCCCATTGTAATAAGCAATTCCTGGACCATGGAACTGCTTGGACATGAGATCCACTATGATGTCCGGAGAAAAAGGAGTAGATGGAGACTTCAGGAGAGCATTGGAGGCCTCGACCTTCTTCGATCCCTCCTCCTGCCGTAAAACGCTGGAGGCGACGGAATGCACCCTCTCTATTTCTCCCATGGAATCTCGCCTGGGCACTGGGGTTGTCATTGCCGGTCCCTCTGGTGGCGAGACGGATCTTCAATTTTGGTGGTTAGAGGACGACATTCTTGGGATTTCGTCCTCAACCGAAGTCGCTCGTCGCGAGGCGGCTTGCTCGATATGATATTGCTCCAACGCTCCTTTGATGACTTTGGCGGCTAAACGATCCAACTCCTCCCTTGTCAGAATGATGGGTTGTCCCTCTGGATCTACCATGACGGTGTTCCTTCTGGTGCTTTGATGTTTCTCACAGACGGCGCCAAACTTGTTCCGGAAGTGAACGACGGGTATGGCGAGTCACCAAAGCACAGCCCACGGCAACGGTGATGGGGAGAGGATGTTCGCGCCTGCGAGATTAACACGAGCGTTAAAGGGTATGCACCGGATGATTTTCCGGTGGAGCCCTCTCCGACGCTCAAGTCAAAATTCTCTCTTTTTCGGAGGATAACGAGGAATCAATTTGCTATAATTTTGGAAAGCTTACCCCCATACCTAGATACCGAGACATCTTATATACTTGAGGTCTTGATCACACGTGCCCCCACGTTCACCTCCACGTTCCTAATTATCGGTTACTTGATAGACATTCTCTCTTTTGGTAACGACCACTACACTCATTAAGGCCTTAATTACCTTGCATTGCGAACAGTAATTATCTGATGACTTTTTTGTTCTAGAAGGAGGAACAAATACTTGAAGTCGGACTTTCTGATTCTTATGTTGATCTTTGGGCTTCACTCTCCCGAGTCTGTCTTGGAGTCTCATCTCTTGAGCTGACCTCGGGGCCTTTATCCATTTTCCCGAGATAGTCTCGGGAGCTCGATTCCCGGTTTGACCTCGGGGGCTTTCTTCTATTCTCCCGAGGTAGTCTCGGGAGCCCGATCACCGATCTGACCTCGGGGCATTGGTTCGGCAGGCCCTGCCACGTAGCTTCCCCCGTCACGTGTCCACCCCGGGAAGCTCATCCCTATCACATACTAACAGATCATTGGTTGATTGAACAAACCTGTGTAGAGATCAGTTTTACGCCGCTACTATATTATATAAAAGGGGTAATTGGGGTTGAATTTAATTTAAGGGGAGAAGAGATTAAAATGGGAGTTAATATAGGAATTAACTCTAAGTTGGGGGATGATGTAGATTTATTTGAAACATAATCTCAATGATTTGGGTTAGTTGGAAATTAATCACTAATTAAAGAGTAAATTAAGAATTTTGATTTATTGTTGATAGATTAATCCATTTGGTTAATTAATTTAATTATTGGTTAATCAAGGTATTAATTAATGACTTATAGATTGAGGAGTTATTTAAGAGAGTAATTAATTAACTATTAGTAGGTTTATTAATGTGATTAATCATTGATTAAGAAATTAATTACGAAATTGGAAGATTTATTAAAGACGAAAGAAATAATAGGATGATTAATTAATTAGTATGTAAATTGATTAATTCATAAAGAATAGGAATTCGAAGGGGAGGTGATGATTTGAATAAATCATTAGATTAATTGGACTTATAATCAATTAATAAAGGAATGAGAAGATTTAGAAGTGGGTTAATTAATCAATAAGGGTTGATCATTGATTAATAACTCTTAGATTTTTTTTTTGTATCTTTGACATGTAGGATTCGAGTTTATGATGGATCCTTTGCTTAGAAGACTGTCAACACGTGCTACATTTAAGGCGGGTACTTATTCCTTGATTCCTATAGAATTGATTACCTTAAATGTATGATTGTTTTATTATCTGAGTAGGTTTCTTTATCTTAAATCTATTTGCCTTATTTTTCTTGCTTGATACTTATTCTTGCATGACCATTGAGTAGTATTTTAAAATGTTCAGTTATACATTCTCATCTCTTGATTTTTGATCTAAAGAGTTTCGCGTATATTATAGAACTGCCATTTGACCTATCTAAGGTGTGGTTGACATTAGATAAACTCTTTCCAGTAGATTAGTGCATGTTTATTTACTTTGGTGTTGATTTTGCTTCGTATCGTATTGATTGTATGGTTTTCGTTTGATTGAGGTTGTGCAAATTAGAGACATGCACGATAACATTGTTTGCATGCCGATGACTACAGACTCCCTTGTGGTTGAGATGGGTCGTCAGTCTTATTCCTGCTGTGTCACGCTCAGTTGGAGTTGTGTGCAGACAGTTGATACTCCCTAGGTTTTGGAGTCCCCATTGGTATTTCGAGGGTTTATAGCTACAGGTATTACGACTTTCCATATAGGACCATAGGTATTATGGTGTATCTGCATAGCCACAGGTTTTGGTACTTGTATCTTCTCCTCCCAACCTACCAAATATAGCGGTGGTTGGTGTGTGTACATTGCAGGTCATCGCATCATGTGCATATTATACATTGTACATTTGCTTGTGTTTGCTGCACTTGTTTGACTTGCATATTCGGTTATGATTTGTATTTATTATATGATCTGGATCTGATCGGCAGTACTAGCAGTTACTGAGGTATTAGGAAAATTTCTGATCATGCCCCGATGTGTTACATAGTTTTCAAGTATGTTTTATTCGTACAGATATTTTTGGTTTATGTTCTTTATTCTAGAGATTGTATATCCTTGATTCTGTATTCTTGTTTTATCCTTTTTATATATCATGCATTTATCTACTCTTATACCTGTAGAGTCCACCCGAACTCACTACCCCTCGTTTTTTCCTTTTGTTTCACATAGTTAATAGTCACGTCTCGTGCCGCCAAGAGAGGATCTAGCTGCCAGTCCCCTGCTCGAGTATTTCTCTTATTTATTTTCGTACTCTCATAGTATTCTTATCGTATTGATGTTGCCCTAGTTATGTTTTTTTGTTTTGGATATTTATTTTTCTCTATGGATGTGTATCTATTAATTTCTCGTAGATTTTGATTTGCCGCATTTGGTTTACGTAGATTTACTTATTATGTTTATCATTCATTATGCAAATTATTTATCTGCATGAATGTGTTTATGCAGATGCCAGTTGAGTATGGTTGTGTCATATTTTATGTGTGGAGATATGTATATATAAGTTTCAAATTGTCCTCTGTACATGGGAGATGCTGCCCGATTTTCGAGTAAGCATAGGCCTCTAGGGGCGTGACATTACTGACAAAGAGATTTGTGAAATGTCCATTGGAAAGGTCCAACGGAGCTGAGCCTTGGACTTGGAGTAGGAGTCATAGAAAGTTCTGAACTAAGTAAAAAATCGAACAATATTTTGACTTGTATTTTCTTCGTTTTTTTCCCGCCTGCACACTCAAGTTTTATAAATCCAAAAAAGTAAATTTATTTTTAATATACACGTGATTCACCTCCCCCCTCATGTGCGGCTATCCTACACCAGACTCGTTGCTCCGTGTCCACAGCGAGTTTTCTCTTTTCGGACAGCGGCTATGCAACAACCATTAGCTTCGTTTGGTGTCTTTTGGTTGTGGACATCGCCGGGCACCAAATCTCATCTTCACATGCAACATGAGTCCCTTTTACAAAGATGGAACTCGTGACTTTTGAAGTCGTCTTGAGGAGTTCTTAGCATGGATACGAATAGAGGCGAGGTTTCTAAGTGTCGCTTGGTTGATGTCCTTTCCACTTTGAATCATTCGTTAAGTATACCTATCGTAAATTTATTTTCGTAAAAATTTTATATTGCTAGCATGTCTGTATGAGATGTATCCTTGTATGTGTGTGATGTGTGTTGTAATAAATTAGATTTATTATTGTTTTATTTTTCTATTGCACATGTTTATGAAACATGTTTTAGTACGCACCCTATTGGGTTCCCCCCATCAGTGGATGCCTTCAAAAGATTTGCACAATATGGGTAAATTAAAAGAAGTAATGGGCCAAGCCTAGTCTATCACGTGTGCATGTCACAAATTAGTACATTGGAAACCGTTCTCTTCTATCATTGATGTAGCGGAAGGATGACAAGTTGTTACCTAGGCACCCACTATTCTATCTCCAACTACAACACATTTGCACAACCACGAGATTCTGAGCTTCTGGGAAGCTTGCCACCAGTGCTCTCAGATTTACTGTGGTGACTAGTGGGCAACTTCTATGGGTCCGGGCCCATTGTGGACATCCCAGGTTCGCTATTATTTGGTTCATCATTTAAGTTCTTGAGACATAGTCAAGTTTGTCACCACATGATAGATTGAGAAAAATGAGGGAGGGCCGATTCTCGACGAAGCCAGGAAAATACCCTACCATGTGATGATTTGCTCGATTTTCTAATTTACTATTCTAAAAATCATTGTGGGGATGACCGTATGGGGCATCCAGGATCAACGTGTAGCCATTTTGTAGAATTATGTACTAAAAAAATTGAGAGGGGTTATGAAACTCTAGAGGAGTGAAAACAATCGGCTTAATTGCAAAAGGCCTGCGAGAAGAATTCAACTATTAGAGTGAAAAGTAATATCATTATCTCAAGCGGTCTAATATTGTTGATTCCATCGTAAGATACAAATAGATAAATCATAAGGGACATTTTACCCTAACGCAATGGTTTTTTGTATGAAGGAGATCAGACACCTAACGAGATATTTTGTATGCACCCATTAAGAATTGACTCCAAAAATTATTGAAGCAAACATCCATTCCGATACCATAGTGTCAATGTAAAATACCAGAAATTAGGGGATGATTTGCTAAAAACCCTAAAGATGATGGTGCAAATGAGTTTCTTCATAATTTGAGGGCTTTTCGCAAAGTGACCACCCCTTTTATCCTACTTTCCTTCTCTTCGCTGAAGCTGATTCCATTTGTTCCTCCTCCATGCGATCAAACTGACAGCCGGCGACTTCCTTTGCTAGCTCTCATCGACGATTGAGGGTCAATCGAATCTCTTCCCCGGAGGTCTTCAAGCAGATCAAGTCCAGGAAAGGATTTTTCCCGATCTCCCTACTCCCAGATTTCCTTGGTGACCTTGTCCCTATCTTTGATTTACGGCTGGAATTTGAGAGGGCTGATCTAGGGTTTGAGGTGAGCTCTTTTCGGAGAAGCGATTCTCTCTTTTGGTATTCATTGGGCATGTTACTTGATCGCCAAATCTGAACTAGTAGAGGAGGAAATTTCTGCCGTGTTGGCGTTTCTTCCTCAGCTCTGCTTCGAAGCGCAGGGATTGACCAACATTTCAGGTAAGGTTCATGTAATGGATCAATCTTGGATTGGATTATGTTGATTTGAATTCTTTTGTTCTTTTCTTTGAGCTTGATCCTGTTTTGCCGTGAGGTTAGTGTGCTATTGGAATTGTGATGTTTTGTTCCTGGGTTTTGGATGGATCATTGCCTTGTTCTTGCTCTATTTTGGTTTGCTGCTTGGGTTTTGTTGGTTTGGAAATCGAATGCAACGGAGAAGGTTGTGCTTAGGGTTAATATTCTGTTTGAAAATACCTTATAACTTTAGATCCACGTTCCTTTGATTAGATTAGTGGAGTCAAGTTGGTATTGGAAGATGTTTGTGTTGGATATAGTGTGAATGGAAAGGGAGGTGTGGAGGAAAGAAGCTCCTTGGTGAGTGGGACTTTAGTCCCACATTGGGAGCTTCTAGTGAATGGAAAAGGAGGTGGAGAATAAAGAGATTTCATTGTGAATGGGACTTTAGTCCCACATTGGGAGAAACGTGTGCTCCATTGTGCCCGTGGTCCCGTTGTTGTATCCTGAGAGATAGACACCCATCGGAGTCTCGAAGCACCGCCAGAGGAGGACAAATTTATTTCAAGAAAACTGTGTTACGCAGACCTCATCCCCTCTCTACTGCTCGGGAGACCTGGTCGGGAGGCACTGCTTGGGAGACTTGGTCGGGAGACCAGGTCGGGAGATTTTGCTCGGGAGACCTGGTTGGGAGATACTGCTCGGGAGACCTGGTTGGGAGATACTGCTCGGGAGACCTGGTCGGGAGATTCTGCTTGGGAGACCTGATCGGGAGATACTGCTCGGGAGATTCTGCTCGGGAGATTCTGGTCGGAGATTCAGCTCGGGAATTCCTGGTCGGAAATTCCAGCCTGGGAAAATTCCAGCACGAGAGACTGCACCCTGCATAAAAGGGCATCTCGGACCACTCAACAAATAAGTTGAAATTTGTGTAATTTTAATTTAGTTTTATTAACTCTCCGGAAAAAAGAACATTTCCTTCAACAATCTTGAAATAGATTTCGTTTCTGTTGATATGGTCACGGAAAGTGTAGAGGTGAAACAAACTAATCACCAGGCTCCCTCTGCTCCGATTGGGAATACCCCAATCAACCATGGGGGGGGGGGGGGAACCATAGAAGTTCACTGGGTTGAACTTCAAGAGGTGGCAGCAGAAGATGCTCTTCTACCTGACCACACTCAATCTGGCTCGGTTCTTGACCGATGACCCTCCCAAGCATGCTGAGGTTGCTGAGGTGGAGACTTGGACTCATTCTAAGTACCTATGTCGAAACTACATCCTCAACTGTCTGACCGACTCGCTTTATGTTGTGTACAACATGAAGAGAATAGTTAAGGAGCTGTGGGAATCCTTGGACAAGAAATACAAGTCGGAGGATAAAGGTGTTGGGGCAATCGACCCAAGTATGATATGGAGGATCATGGTTTTGATATGTGTGGCCAATATGGTTAAGTTAGGATTTGTTGTTAGACTAATATGTGTACATGAGTGTGCAGGTGTATAGGTACACATGGACTTGGTTGATGTCTTTAGGTGAAGGGTGGCATGGAGGCAAGCCGTGAGCTTGTGTGCGCACCCGAGGGACCATGAGTAGAGCAGGTACGATGAGCCGAGGGAAGCGGACTTCGAGGCATACGTGAAGGGTAGCATGGAGACAAGCTGGAGGTTTGTGTGCATATCCGAGGGACGAGGGCCAAAGTTGAAGAGGGCTTGAAGGTGACAGATCGAGGCTGCTGAAGCAGAGACGATGAGCCGATGGACGCAAGCTTCGAGGCGTACGTGAAGGGTAGCATGGAGGCAAGCTGGAGGCTTGTGTGTGTATCTGAGGGACGAGGGCTAAAGTCGAAGAGGGCGCGAATGCAATATATCGAGACTGCGGTTTGAAGAGTCAACCGGGTTGTGAGGGTATGAGTATGAGTGCTTGTACTCAGGGGCTAAGCTGAGAGGGTTCGAGTGCGGAGAGAAATGTACTCGGAGAGTGTAACCCTAGGCTTAGGATCAGACCAGTCGACTGCTTTGGGAGCAGTCGACTGGTATCGACTGGAATAGCTGTTGGATTCGAACGTTGTAATGTAACGGTCGAATCTGAGTGGGACCAATCGACTGGCCCAGGGGCAGTCGACTGGTAGCGGCTATTTCAGACTCGAGCTCTATTTAAAGGAGCTCATTTCATGCTTTCTTTTCTTGATGAAACGAGCTTGGTTAGAGCTCATTAGTAGTCTAAGGTGCTCAGAAGTGTACTCAAGGTTATGGCAAGGTTTCTCCACCCACAAGGAGCTACACGAGCTAGCCGGAGGGCATCCGGGGAGTGATCCGCCGAAGGATCGAGGGATCGTCCACCTCACGGGTTGTCGTGGAGTAGGAGTCTTCATCTCCGAACCACATAAATCGGTATTGTTAGCATTGTTTAGTTGTTAGTTTTGTTTTTATTGTATTTTCGCTTACGCAACTAACAACGTAGGTAGAAGAAAGCCGACAATTGCTATTCACCCCCCTCTAGCAAACCGTATCGATCTAACAGCAGGGGCCAAGAAATTCATTGTGGATCGATTCCTGGACTATAAGATGGTTGACTCCAAGACAGTGATCAGCCAAGTCCAGGAGCTTCATGTGATCCTACATGAGATCCACTCAGAAGGTATGGTTCTGAGTGAAACCTTCCAGGTAGCAGCAATAATTGGGAAGCTACCTCCCAGCTGGAAGGATTTCAAGAACTACCTGAAGCACAAGCAGAAGGAGATGAACATGGAGGAACTCATTATTAGACTTCGCATCGAAGAAGACAACAAGGGTTCAGAGAGCAAGATGTTCTCTCAGGCTACTATAAAAGCCAATGTGGTCAAGCACGGACAAAGTTCAAAATGAAAGAATTCCAAATCTTCCAAGATGGGACCCAAAGGATGCATAACCAAGAAGTTCTCTGGGAAGTGCTACAACTGTGGCCGAGTTGGTCACAAATCTTCGGAGTGCAAGAAACCGAAGAAGAAATAGGAGGCCAACCTGAACAAGGGACCAGAAATGGAAGACCTCTATGTCGTGGTCTCTGAATTGAACCTGGTGGGTTCAAACCCGTGACAATGGTGGATTGATATTGGAGCCACCAGGCATTGTGTTGTAATAAGGAACTGATCCACAATTTTGAAGAAATTAGTGGAGACAAGCTGTTCATGGGGAACTTGGCAACCTCGGACATCATGGGCTAAGAAAAAGTGGTGCTGAAGATGACCTCGGGCAAGGACCTCACTCTAACTAATGTGTTGTATGTTCCGGAGATTCGAAAGAATCTAGTGTCTGGATCATTATTAAGCAAGCATGACTTTCACATTGTGTTTGAGTCAGCGAAGAATGGAATGTTTGTAGGAAAAGGCTATGTATTTGATAGGTTGTTAAAGCTTAGTGTAATGACCATTAGGCCTAAGATAAATAAAATTGAGAGCTCTTCCATTTATATGCTTGAGTCTTCATGTTTATGGCATGGTAGACTAGGACATGTGAATTACGATGTGATATGTAGACTAATAAATATGCAAAGCATACCGATATTCCACCTTGACCCAAAACACAAGTGTGAGACTTGTGTTGAAGCGAAGTTGACAAGGTCATCCTTTCAACACATTGAAAGAAGTAACGAACCACTCAGCCTAATTCACACCGACGTATGTGACCTTAAAGGTATACCGACACGTGGTGGGAATTGATACTTCATTACTTTTGTAGATGATAACATAAATATTATTATGTATATCTTCTCAAAAGCAAGGATAAAGCTATAGAGAAATTCATTCTTTACAAGAATGAGGTTGAAAACTAACTTAATAAGAAGATTAAGGTGGTTTGAAGTGACTGAGGTGGTAAATATGTATCACCATTCGCTGAGTTGTGTGCTGAACATGGGATCAGACACGAAACAACAACTCCTTATACCCCTCAGCAGAATAGGGTTGCTGAGCGAAAGAATCAAACTCTTAAGGATATGATGAATGCTCTTCTATTGGGCTATGGATTGCCAAACTCCATGTGGGGGAAGCTGTGTTAACAGCTAATTACCTTTTAAATAAGGTTCCTCAGAAGAAAATAGATAAGAGCACTTATGAGTTATGGAATGGAAGACAACAATCCTACAAATACTTGCGAGTGTGGGGGTGTCTTGCCAAAGTTTTGGTGCATGATCCGAAAAGGATTAAGATATGACCAAAAACTATTGATTGTATATTTATCGGATATGCACATAATAGTAGTGTATATCGGTTTTGTGTTTATGAGTCACAATTACCGGATATATACAAGAACTCGATAATAGAATATAGAAATGTCTCATTCTTCGAGCATGTGTTTCCATATAAACCCCGAGAGGATGCTAGCTCCTCAAAACGGGTAGAGGAAATACCAAAGAAAGAAGAAGAGGATGAACCAGTTGAGGTTGTGCCTAGGCGAAGTAAGAGAGCTCGGGTGGAAAAATCTTATGGAACAGATTTTATCACTTTCATACTGGAAGGTGAACCTCAAAGTTACTTAGAAGCAGTGAACTCTTCTGAGAGACCTCACTGGAAAGAGGCAATTGCATCTGAGATAGAATCTATCTTGCAAAATCACACTTGGGAACTTGTGGACCTTCCTACGAGAAGTAAACCATTAGGTTGCAAGTGGATCTTCAAGAAGAAGATAAAGTCAGATGACACAATTGACAAATATAAGACCAGGTTGGTAATTAAAGGATATCGATAATGAGAAGACCTTGATTACTTCGATACGTATTCTCCAGTGTCGAGAATAACTTCCATTAGAGTGTTGTTGGCTATTGTTGCTCTATGGAACCTGGAAATACATCAAATGAATATAAGGACAGCCTTTCTAAACGGAGATTTAGAAGAGAAAAATTATATGGAGCAACCTGAGGGGTTTTCTGTGCCAGGACAGAATAACCAGGTTTGCAAATTGGTGAAGTCTTTATACGGCTTGAAATAAGCTCTGAAGCAGTGACATGAGAAATTTGATAATGGCATGCGAGAAGGTGGATTCAAATTCAATGAATGTGATAAATGTGTCTACACGAAAGCTACAGAAGATGACTTTGTCATCTTGTGCTTATATGTAGATGACATACTTATCATTGGGAGTAATGATAAGATAATCAAATCCAAGAAAGACATGTTAAACTCAAGATTTGACATGAAAGACATGGGCCTAGCTGATGTAATTATAGGAATCAAAAGTCTTAGAACAGCTGAAGGACTTGTTCTTAGTCAGTCCCATTACATGAACAAGATTCTTGAGAAATTCACCAATGGTGATACTGCGTTGGCATGAACGCCGATAGACACAAGCCAATATCTATCAAAAAACCGAGGAGAAAGTATCTCTAAGGTAGAGTACGCTCGAGTGATTGGAAGTCTGATGTACTTGATGAATTGTACAAGACCAGACTTAGCCTACGCAGTAAGCAAACTGAGTAGATACACGAGTAATTCTGGTGTTGAGCACTGGAAAGGGATAACAAGAGTACTGAGGTACTTGAGATATACTCATGAAAATAGACTGCACTATATGAGATATCCTGCTGTTATCGGAGGATACAACGATGCGAGTTGGATATCTGACATAAAAGACTCGAAGTCTACGAGTGGATATGTGTTCACTCTGGGAAGTGCAACCATTTCATGAAAATCTTCTAAGCAAACCGTAATAACCAGATCCACGATGGAGTCTGAGTTTGTAGCTCTTGACAAATGTGGTGAAGATGTTGAATGGCTACGACAATTCTTAGAAGATGTACCGAGATGGTCGAAACCCGTGCCGACAATCTGCATACATTGTGATAGTCAATAAGTGATTGGCCGGGAACAAAGCCATCTGTATAATGGTAAGTCTAGACATATACGTCGGAGACACAATATCATTAGACAACTACTTTCAACGGGAGTTATCACTGTTGACTGTGTGAAGTCAAAGGATAACTTAGTTGATCCGCTAACCAAAGGGTTAAATCGAGAGTTAGTTGCAAGCTCATCGAGAAGGATGAGTTTGATGCCGATAGAAAATGTTGGTGCAAAGGAAACCCAACCTTTGCAGACTGGAGATCTCAAGAACTAGGTTCAAAGGGACAACCTAACTGCATTGACAAAGTTGTTCACTGTGAGGGAACGTCTCTTTGAAATAGTGAAAGATGGAGGTTAAGCATATAACTTTTAATGATTCAATAGAGTTATGTGGAAACCTCTTAAGAGATCACCTATATGAGAAAGAAGTGGGGCCACTTCGAAGAGAATTGAAGGCACAATTCTTAAAACTTCTCGCAGAATTAGGCATGTTCATGGCCAAGAACGAACACATTTATGAGAACTGAGGTGTATCAAGGAGAGTCCTGGGTGAGATGTATCAATACTTACACGAACGATAGTACAGTTCAAGGACATCATGTCTACTGTCAGCTAGTAAGCAAACAGATCTTCACAAGGGAAGGTTCAAAGGGTGAAACTTACTTGTCCTATACTGGACTCAACTGCTGAATGCTATCACTTACCTTGTTTACATTCATGTGGGGGATTGTTGAATATAGTGTGAATGGAAAGGGAGGTGTGGACGAAAGAAGCTCCTTGGTGAGTGGGACTTTAGCCCCACATTGGAAGTTTTTAGTGAATGGAAAGGGAGGTGGAGAATAAAGAGACTCCATTGTGAATGAGACTTTAGTCCCACATTGGGAGTTTTATGACATAATTGTTGGTTTATATTGTTTCACAAGCATGTTAGTTGTGAGAAAATGCAAGGGAGAGGTTCTCTCTCACACGTGGGTGCGCATGGGGGTGCAAATCCAGGGCTCGAATTTGTACTAAACCAAGTGGACTCGTGTGCGTGCATGACCTGCGCGCGTCGAATGCCCGACTGGTCGGGGAAAAATTTGTCCAAGCAGATAAACCAACATTTTGCCAAATTTTTTGCTCAAATGAGTTGGATGCATTAACTATTGATTAATGCAAAATCAGTAACCCCTACACGTTTGGATCTGGATGGTTAATTGGCAGTAAATGACGGTAATTCGGTCATTGATTACTGTTGATGCAGTCTGACCCTGATTGTTGTTTTGGTGTTGACACCGATTTTAGTTTAGGTTAATGAGATGATTGGGATTAAGTCCTGGTCGGGGACTGGGGCACGAAGTGATTGAAATCCTAGCTTGGGAAGCTAGGTTGAATGAAACCCTGGTGAGTGAAGCCAGGTCCTAGCTTGGGAAGCTAGGTTGGATGAAACCCTGGTGAGTGAAGCCAGGTCCTAGATTGGGAAGCTAGGTTAGATGAAACCCTGGTGAGGGAAGCCAGGTCCTAGCTTGGGAAGCAAGGTTGACTGAAATCCTGGTGAGTGAAGCCATGTCCTAGCTTGGGAAGCTAGGTTGAATGAAGTACCGGTGAGTGAAACTGGGCACGGAGTCTTGGTTCGGGGGACTGAGCATGAGTCAGAGAAGGCTGGGAGCTCGTTCTCTTGACTTAGGGTGGAATTGGCTTTGGCTGGATCGGTCTGGTGACCGATCAGGGAAGTTGGCACGAACTTCCTTTGTGGATCGGTCTAGTGACCGATCCAGAGAAGTCTGATCGGTCTGGTGACTGATCAGGGAGAGAACAGAAGCTTTTGTGTTCGGCTCCTGATCGGTCACCTGACCGATCGTGGAGACCATCAGTTCGTTCTGGCGAACGATCAAATGTCGCGAGTTTCTCCTTATAACCGATCAGGTTTCTACCTGATCGGTCAGGAAGTGTCCTGATCGGGCCCCAGACCAATCAGGCCACAACCTGATCGGTCTGGTGACCGATCAGTGGGTTTGGGCTGCGAAACTGGAAAAACCCTCAGCAAAGGGGTGGATCGGTCTGGTGACCGATCCACGATCTGGGATCGGTCAGGGTGACCGATCACAAGAAGGTCACGATTCCGGATTCTCACCGTGGACCGATCAGGCTGGAGCCTGATCGGCCTAGGCCTATCCTGATCGGTCCGGTGGTCGATCAGGTCCTTCTCTGATCGGTCTGGTGACCGATCAGTAGCTGATAGCTTTAATTCAAAAACGTTGTCAGAGCTCTGATTGCGTTCTGATTTCTACTGATACACTACTGGAATCTGCTCTGACCTTCTGATACTTGATTCTCTGTTTATTTGGTGTGCTAATCATCTGCTAAGTGTGCAGGTAACTCAGGGATCATCCAAGGAGGGTCAACTGGAGTCTTTTGCTACATCAGGTTTGGCAGTTTTCCTTCTCAGGTTTCAACGGCCGCTGGCAACGACTAGAAGCTGACCTGGAGCTGCTGACTGGGGCTCTGCTGAGGGGAGCTCAGGGAGTCCAGGAGAGGTTAGGATAACTGGGCAGTTGCAGTTGAGCAGCTGGGAGCTGCAGAGGGGTGGCTGTGACCTGGGGATCAGTGGGCAGAGGCTTATGAGCAGGTAGCGAGGAAGCCTCAACAACAACTTTGAACACTTGAGTTCTTGCGACATCCCTTGATCTGCTCTTGCGATAACTCTGATCTTGAGCAACACTCTGAATTGAAGCAACTCTTGTATACACTGTGAGTGATCTGTTGGCTGCGACTGCAGTATTTGGAAGCGTTGCAAGGGTGATCAAGAAGCAGACAAGGGAGAGCTGAGTGAAGGCTCTTGCCGAGGTTGTGCTGGGTTGTGAGTACGGCCTTGTAGACGTTTCTCCTTGTGCTTTGTAAGTGTGTTCTTGTCTCTGTACTTTGATTTCATATCTAGTTGTTGAGACATACTGTGGAGAGGTCACTCCACCGAGAAGGAGGTTGTATTCTATCCGGATTTCCAGGGCTTGATTTGCCGACGATCAAGGGATCGCCCACCTCACGGGCACGCCAAGGAGTAGGGGCAAGTTATCCCCGAACCTTGTAAATCCTCCTTGTTAGCGATTTTATAGTGTTGTCTCTGTTGATGCAGTCTGGCCCGATTATTGTTTTGGTGTTGATAATGATTTAAGTTTGGTTGAGCGAATTTGGATTAAGTCCTGGTCGGGGACTGAGCATGAAATCCCGATGAGTGAAGCCGGGTCCTGGTGAGTGAAGCCAGGTGATTGAAATCCTAGTGAGTGAAGCTAGGTCCAAATCCCGGTGAGTGAAGCCGGGTCCTGGTGAGTGAAGCCAGGTGATTGAAATCCTAGTGAGTGAAGCTAGGTTGAAATCCCGGTGAGTGAAGCCGGGTCCTGGTGAGTGAAGCCAGGTGTTTGGAAATCCTAGTGAGTGAAGCCATGTCCTAGCTTGGGAAGCTAGGTTGGTTGAAATCCTGGTGAGTGAAGCCAGGTCCTAGCCTGGAGAGCTAGGTTGGATGAAAAGTCCTAGATTGGAGGGCTAGGTGAAATGTCCTAACTTGGAGGGTTGGGTGAAATGTCCTAGCTTGGAGGGCTAGGTGAAAAGTCCTAACTTGGAGGGTTAGGTGAAAAGTCCCAACTTAGAGGGTTAGGCGAAAAGTCCCAACTTGGAGGGTTAGGTGAAAAGTCCTAGCTTGGAGGGCTAGGTGAAAAGTCCTAGCTTGGAGGGCTAGGTGAAAAGTCCCAACTTAGAGGGTTAGGTGAAAAGTCCCAACTTGGAGGGTTAGGTGAAAAGTCCTAGCTTGGAGGGCTAGGTGAAAAGTCCTAGCTTGGAGGGCTAGGTGAAAAGTCCTAACTTGGAGGGTTGGGTGAAAAGTCCTAGCTTGGAGGGCTAGGTTGAAGTCCCGGTGAGTGAAACTGGGCACGGAGTCTTGGTCCGGCGTACTAAGAACGAGTCAGAGAAGGGCTGGAGGATGATTCTCTTTGTTGGAACCCAGATGGCTAGAGAAGGGGGGTGAATATAGCCAATCACTTGGACCTTTGAGGACTTATCAGATTTCTGCACTTCACTTGGTCAGTAGCACAGCGGAAGTATGAAAACAGAAAATGCAGAAACAGGAAATGAAGGGAAACAACTACAACTAGCAAGATCGCTAACAAGGAGGGTTTACAAGGTTCGGGGATAACTTGCCCCTACTCCTTGGCGTGCCCTTAAGGTGGGCGATCCCTTGATCGTCGGCAGATCAAGCCCCGGTTATCACCGGATAGAAGTTAACCTCCTTCTCGGTGGAGAAACCTCTCCACAGCGTTTCAATCACAGATTTGATTTTAAGCACAAAGAAACAACAAGAAGGATCTTACTCAAGCACTTAGCAAAGACAAGAACACAACAAGCTTTCCTGAGCTCCACCCAGCGGCGATCTCATGCAAGAAACCCTTCCTCGTGTCTTCCCGCTGTCGGACTCCAAGCCTCTTGTTCTCTCCTTTAGGCGCTCAAGTAAAGACTGATTGCTTCTCAGATTCTATTGCTTGCCCAAGATGATGACCTTCAGAACGTGCAAGCTAGATGTGGAGAACACAAGGCGCAGCCAGAACTTAGTTCGCGAACTCTTGCTTCATCGAAGCCTTCTTCCGCCCTTTTGTTCCTCCACTCAGCACCAGGTGACAGCATCTCCTGTAGCCTCCAGCTGCTTCCCTGCTAACGCCAGCTACCACTGATCCCTTCCTGGACTTCCTGAGCTCTCCTCAGCCAAGCTCCAGTCAGCAACTCCAGTCTGCAGCTCCGGCCGTTGCAACCTGAGATGGAAAACGGACAAACCTGCTCTAAGGAAAGCCTCCATTGACTTCTCCTTGAGTGTTTGAATCCTCCCCTGTCACCTGCAGCTTAATCAGAGTGTTAGAGCAGCATATCAAACAGCAAATCATATATCAGATGTTAAGCGCAGAGAATCGGATACGTTCAGACGCGATCAGAGCGTCTGACAGTGCATTTTGAAATAAAGTGATCGGTCACCGGACCGATCAAAGAGCCTCCTGATCGGTCACCAGACCGATCAGGCTGTGTCCAGACCGATCAGGCTCCGTCCTGATCAGTCCCCAACGCTCGATTAGAAATCGCGATTACTTTGGGACTCTCCTGGATCGATAACCAGACCGATCCCAGGTTGTGGGTCGATCACCCGACTGATCCACCCCTTTATCGGGCGATTTCTGAGTTTCGTAGTCCAGATCCCCTGATCGATCACAGGGCCGATCAGGAAACCTCCTGATCGGTCACCAGACCGATCAGGTAGTGACCAGACCGATCAGGCTCCGTCCTGATCGATCATAGTGAGGAACCTGCGATGCCGGATCGTTCTCCAGAACGATCTGCACAGTGATCCTGATCGGTCACCAGACCGATCAGGAGCAGTTCAGCAAGGGAACTCAACCTCACTGTTTGCCCCCTGATCGGTCACCAGACCGATCAGGAGCAAAGCAATGGGTGAAACGCGTACTCCCTGATCGGTCACCAGACCGATCAGTCCTCGCTGGATCGGTCACCAGACCGATCCATGAAGGAGCACCGTGCCAACTCCCTGATCGATTACCAGACCGATCCAGGGGCTCCAACCTAGCCCTCCAAGCTAGGGTTTCATCCACCTTAGCCCTTCAAGCTAAGGATTTTTCACCTAACCCTCCAAGTTGGGAATTTACACCTAACCCTCCAAGTTAGGACTTTTCACCTAGCCCTCCAAGCTAGGACTTTTCACCCAACTCTCCCGGATTAGGACTTTCCAAACCTAGCCCTCCAAGCTAGGACCTGACCCTCCAAGCCAGGACTTTTTCATCTAACACTCCAAGATGGGAATTTGCACCTAACCCTCCAAGTTAGGACTTTTCACCTAGCCCTCCAAGCTAGGACTTTTCACCCACCTCTTCCGAATTAGGACTTTTCACACACCTAGCCCTTCAAGCTAGGATTTTCAACACCTAACCCTCCAGGTTATGATTTTCCAACACCTAGCCCTCCACGCTAGGATTTTCCATACCATGCCTGATCCTCGACCAGGACTTAATCATAATCATCATAATCAACCTAAACTAAAATTAATGTCAACACCAAAATAACAATTAGGGCCATACTGCATCAACACTCTTGACTTAGAGTGGGGTTGGCCTTGCCCGGATCAGTCTGGTGACCGATCAGGGAAGTTGGCACGAAGTTTCCTCTTGGATCGGTTTGGTGACCAATCCAGCGATGTCTGATCGGTCTGGTGACCGATCAGGGAGCTTCCAATAACTTTGGCAAACCTACTGATCGGCTCCTGATCGGTCTGGTGACCGATTAGGGAGAAACCGTGACCGATCAATCTGAACGATCAATTGTCATGAGGTTTCTCGCCCTGACCGAACAGGCTGGAGCCTGATCGGTCTGGGATCAGCCTGATCGGTCTGGTGACCGATCAGGGAATAGCCTGATTGGTCTGGGGGCCGATTCGGAGTGTGCAACAGACTGCTGGATAGGTCCGGGGACCAATCAGGAGTGTACAGAAGACTGCTGAATCGGTCTGGTGACCGATCAGGGTCCTCTCTGATCGGTCTGGCGATCGATCAGGAGCAGAACTTTAATTCAAATACGCTGTCAGAAGTTTCTGACCGCGTCTGTTTTCACTGTCGATTCTCTGCTACTTGCTGATTTCATTTGATATCGATTTTCTAAGCTTCTGTTGAAGTGTGCAGGTGACACAGGAGGATTCAAACACTCAAGGAGGGTCAATGGGAGTCTTTCCTTGGAGCAGGTTTATTTGTTTCTCCTTCTCAGGTTTCAACGGCAACTGAGGCATGGCTGGCGACTGACGGAGGCTCAGTTGGAGAGGGACTTCAGTGGACTGAGTGCTCAGGGAGGTCAGTGGGTTCAGGCTGTGCTCAGGGGATGCTGATGGAGCCTGGCGATGAAGCAGGGGCTTAAAGAGACGAAACTGGAAGCAGAGGAGCGGAGGCGAACAAGATAGAAACTTGGGAAGTTTGGCTGGGCTGTGTTCGTGCTCTCTATTGCTTTGTGCTTAAGCGTTCTACTAAATCCTTGTGAGATCTGAGTGAGCATTCCTTCTTGTGTGATCTCCTGTACTCAAGTTCCATCATCCGTGAGATCTGTGGAGAGGTTTCTCCACCGAGAAGGAGGCTCTATCTTATCCGGGTTCACCGGGGCTTGATCTATCGACGATCAAGGGATCGCCCACCTTTCGGGCACGCCAAGGAGTAGGGGCAAGTTATCCCCGAACCTTGTAAATCCTCTTGTTAGCGTTTTGTATTTGTGCTTAGCTAGGTTTTATTTCTGCATACTCTGTTTTCTTTAGCTTCCGCTGTGCTACTAACACTTGAGGTGCAGAAAATCGATAAGTGGTAAACTTGTAGTGTCTGGCTACATTCACCCCCCCTCTCTAGCCATCCAAGTTCCAACAGTCTCTGTTTCTGTTTTGTTTTTTGCTCTTTTGTGCTTCCGCTACTAACCTGACTGCAGAGAAACTCCAAAGAGAAAAACCCTAAGTGTAGAAATCTGAATAAGAGCACAGAAATTTGTGTCTGGCTACATTCACCCCCCCCTCTGTAGCCATCCAAGCACCAACAATTACTGCGGGGGCCTGAGCCTATATAAAGGGGTTGTGACTGAGAGCAAAAGAGATAGAGGATATAGATTGTCTTCCACCTCGTTCCTAACTCCCTGGTTCGGGTATTTCTTCAGTAGTCCATGAGCAACGTGTGCTCTGTTGTGCCCATGATCCCGCTGTTATATCCTGAGAGATAGACGCCCATCGGAGCCTCGAAGCACCGCCGGAGGAGGACAAATCTATTTCAAAGAAACTGCGTTACGCAGGCCTCAACACCTCTCTACTGCTCGAGAGACCTAGTCGGGAGGCACTGGTCGGGAGATTCTGCTCAAGAGATACTACTCGAGAGACCTGGTCAGGAGGCACTTCTCGGGAGACCTGGTCAGGAGATACTGCTCGGGAGATTCTGCTCAGGAGACCTTGGTCGGAGATTCAGCTCGAGAATTCCTGGTCGAGAATTCCAGCCTAGGAAAATTCCAGCACGAGAGACTGCACCCTGCATAAAAGGGCAACTCGAGTCACTCAACATATAAGTTGAAATTTGTGTAATTTCAATTTAGTTTTATTAACTCTTCGGAAAAAGAACATTTCCTCCAACAGTTTGATGCCAGTTCTGAGGTGGATTAGTTTTATTATGGTTGGTTTAATTCCTACCATGCTTAAAGTGTGCAATAGCAAATATTTGGAATCTATTTTCGGTAGTTGTTGATAAGTTCCTGTGTTGGTTGAGGTGCACTTTCTATCCATGCCTAATATGGGAGCACTGTGTCATGCCATGAGCTCCAAATTTTGTGTTGAAGTGGTCTTGGTCAGTTGAATGGTGATTAGAGCTCTCCAAGTATTGAACCTTAGAGTGGTTTAGTCGTGGATTAGGGTTCGGTTTAGCTCCTTGGAATTTAACCTTGATACGATTTAGGGATTTGATTAACTACTTACTCTTTGTATAGATAGCTAATTAACTATGTTTTATGGATACAAGACACTGATTTGATTTTCATGCTGCGGATATTATTTCTGGACAAGGGTTTTCTTCGCGTACGACCACCTATCTTGGAGGTGGGTACCTTTAACTCTATCTCTGTAAATATTGTCATTTTTCTATGCATAGTTATTTATGTGTAGCAGTAGGTTATGCCTTTATCTGCCTCTTGTATTTCCTGCTTGATACTTACCGCTTGTTCTTTGAGTTGCTCACCGTTTATTTTTATATGGTCTCGATAATTGTTATTCTCATTCTGTAGAATAGACATGTATGCATATGGGAGTAGTAGTGATATATTACCTCATACTTCGCATTTGTTCGATCACTAGCTATACTTTGCACATGTACACCTAGTAGATTATTTTGTAGCACACGATCTATGTTTTATAGTGGGGGAAATGTTAAATATCAAAAATTCAAGGGCTAAAGGGCAAAAAAATTTAGGGACTTGGTTTTGAATATCCAAAATTTGATGGTCTTTTTGCAAAAATGCCACCATTACTTATGTATTTTGTTTTTTTTCCTTTTCCTCTTTTTCTCCTCGCCCTCACGCCGACACCCCCTCTGTCTCCCTCCCCCCCCCCTCAACGCGAACTGCCGAAAGTCGTCATGGCTTGCTTCCTTTCTACTTTGTGAATTAATTTACCTCTTGCATTGTTGCTGATCTTCACCAAACCCAGAATCGAAGAAGAAGAAGAAGAGGGGTCGCTCGATGTTGGGAACTCCTTTGCGGGGTTGGATTTGAACAAGGTCACGGTGAAGAAGCCGACCCTCGAGATTGAAAACCTTGCTGAAATCATTGAAGACTTCAAAATGGTTTTGGTTGTTAGAAATAACTTGAAAAGGCAAGATTGCTGCCCAGTGCAGCCATGCAACTTTGGGATTGTATAAAAAGCTTCTTCATAGAGCTCAAAGGCACTAAGCAACCCCCACGGGTATGACGCGATTGGTAATGGCTCACTTGGGTGATCCCTCACTTTTCAAGTTCGATTCCTCCCTAATAGAGTGCGCAATATGCTGACGGAAGAAATCGTCACAGGCTGCTGCGTGGTCGGTCCATTGGGTACCGATATCATCAGTGGTGAAGTCGCCACGTGTCTCCATCCGGCGATTTACCCTCGTTGACCGGTGGGGACTCTCGTTGTAGCCTGTGGGGCAGGGTCGGTCAACCAAGCGGATTAGTCGGGCGCAAGCCTGGATACCCCTTGTAAATAAAAAAAAAGACACTAAGCAGATGGGAAAATTATGGACAAGTTAAGGTGGTGCTAAAGATTGAAAGTGAGGCTGATCTTCTTGTGCTACAAGACCTTGACATTGAGTTCGCACGGTTGGGCGAGTGAGGTTCTCTTCGATAGTCTACGACATTTGCGAGATGAGTACTTTTTGCTTGATTCATTAGCTCTTTTTACCTTTAAATGTATGGTTATTCCATTACCTAAGTAGATTTATTTATCTTAGCTTTACTTTGCTTATTTTTCTATTTAATACATAGAATGGTTGTGCTCCCCCATTGGGTACTAGAGCGGTTATGCTCCCCTTCTTGGAGTTAGAGGTTGTTCCTCATTGTTCTTGGGTATTTGAGCGGTTGTGCTCTCTTGGGGTTTTGATATAGAGCGGTTCTGCTCTCCCATTAGATACTAGAGCGGTTATGCTTCCCTTTTTGGAGTCAGAGGTTGTTCCTCCTTATTCTTGGGTATTAGAGCTGTTGTGCTCTCCCATTGGGTACTAGAGCGGTTGTGCTCCCCCTCTTGGAGTTAGAGGTTGTTACTCCTTATTTTTGGGTATTAGAGCGGTTGTATTCCCCTGGGGTCTTTGATATAGAGTGGTTGTGCTCTCTCTTTTTTTGGGGTTCGGGATTGAGGTTGTTCTCTTAGCATCCTATCCACTCGGCTACTCATAGGAGGTGGATCTAAGAGTGTGTATAGTTATCACAGCCCTTGCTTAGTCGACCATGCAAACATGTGTGATGGTTGTAAATTGGTGTGTATGGGTGACACATGTCATTTCATCATTTACATACGATACATCTTACATTTATTTACGTTATGATTGTTGCATTTGATTGATATGTATGTATGTATTTGATTTACATTTATTATTTGATTTGGATCTGCTCTATTGTACGAGCAACTTATTGATTTGGTATGGAGATTTTTGATCATGCCCCGCATATTATATGTATTGACAGGTATTTTTATGCATTTGTTTATGCTTTTGTTTCGGAGACTATATCCCTTGTTTCTACCTGCTCTGTGTTATCTTATTTACACCATGCATTTGTCTATTCGCTATACCCGTAGAGCTCGAACTCGGGCTCACCACCCCTTGCTTCTATTTTTATTTCAAGAAATTGAATGCAGCGTCTAGTGTGCCAGGAGAAGATCCAGCTGCCAGTCCCCAGTCTTAGGTATTTTTTGTTGTTTCATATTTTATATTTTATTCCATGAACATGTAGATGTCTTTAAAGAACTTATATTTATTTTCATGGAGTTTCGATTTTACGCATTTTATTTTGCAAAATTTATTATGCTTAGTATTTATTTTTGTGGATATTAATATCTGCATGGGTGTGAATTTTATTATTTTATTACTATTGTTGTCAGCCATATGAGACTGTGCTTGGATAGTAGTTGAGAGATATGTACTATAAGTTGTATATTGTCTGCTATACATGAGAGATGTTGTTCAATTTTTGAATAGAGTAATGATACGCACAGTGAAAGTGAATGCCTCAGTGAAAATTTTGACCGTCA